>JAOUZG010025578.1:2688851-2721198 GCA_026289955.1 Argiope argentata
TATATATATATATATATATATATATATATTCTATTTAGATATCCAATTATACATCCTGTGTATAAAATTTGTTCGGATTCTGTAAAAAATATCGGAAATTGAATGAGTCAAAGCTTCTTTGAATCGATATTTTTCATTAACAAAAAGTGGTTATTCGTGACCGAATCGATTTCAAATAAATCACTTTTACTATATTATTGATGCGTGTCAAATCTCAAAATGGAAGAATTCAATTTATGTTTCATTAAAATGTACCAGAAATCTATTGTTATTTCTACTGAAGCTGTTTTCAGAACTTATTTCAATAGAATTCTAATTATATTGAAAGGTTGGGGGGGGGGGATCTGGTAAAGTCTCATATTTACGAACTTACATATTTTTATTCATCAACTAGTCTTCAAAGAAAATCTTTTATTATTATTTTTGTTATCGATTAGCTTATTTATTATTTGCGGCAGCAACTGGATGAAATAGAAAGAGAATTAATGGAAATTTTGGTATTTTATCTTATTTCTTAGTGAAAATGAATGATATAAATGTGCTTTGAAATCTAAAAGTTTTAATTATTAGTAATTGTAATATTTATTAAAATACTAATAATAAAGGACACAAAATACAATCGAATCGCTAGTTAAAATATTAAATACCACAGATTATTTTTTATAGAAGCGATTTACAACGATATATCAGAAAACTTTTAGAATTCGAAAGAATCTTTCATCTGGAATGGAGATATATTTCAAAGATTATAAAATATTATGGAAAATACTTGAAATTCTTGAATTGGATGTTCGATTTATATCGTCTGACATTATAAAAAACAATAAAATTCGCAGATGTGCTCTAATTTTTAAAATACTTTTAGTAGCGGTAGGTTTCTTTTACGGTTTGTTAATGATGCTAAACTTTTTATCTTCTTCACCGGCATTTTTTAGAACGTTCTTATGTTTTTTTGGAGGATATATCCTTGTTCCTGTTCTCTGGATTTGTTTGTATAAACAGAAAAAGTTGTTGGATGATTCCTTGACGAAACTGAGCATGATCAACTTGGAGCTTTTCGATCATTCTTATCAGAAATCTAAGTACATTGACCCAATAGGAATTTTAATATGGCTTTCTTTATTAGTATATGCGATAATATTTTTATTTATATGTTGGAAATCGGATCCGGATTCTTTTGTCTTTTGGACACTAGGTTTTAAATTCGACAGTCAATTAGTATCTTTGATCGTTGTGTTTTTCTCCATTTTGATATTCTTTCTGCCACTGATAATATTCCCTTGCTTCATAAACTGGGTGATCTGTGTATTGTATTACAATTGTAGAGAGCTGCTCTCGAAATATGAAGGAAAACTTAGACACTTAAAAAATGGAGCCGTACCAATCAATTTCATTGCATCATATTCTCAAATCATCAAATGCATTGCTGATATAAACGATATAACGTCAGGACCGATTTTTATTTGCACAGTAATACTCTTCTTACAATTGTTAACGGATCTGACATGGATTTTACTCGACCCTAAGGATGCTTTTTCTTCCACACAAATATGTGAAGCTATGTACACTGGAGTTTTGTCAATGCTATCGGTAGTATCTACTCCCATATTTGCTTCAGAAGTGACTCTTAAAATGAGGAGAATCAAAGTGGAAATTCAGAAATTATATGAAAAAGAATTGTGTAAGCCTTACGTGGATTGCCAGATCCTGGGAACATTTCAGACAGTTTTGAAAAAGAAGCACATAGAAATGACTGCATGTTACGTCTTTTATTTTAGTAGAGGATATATACTGTCTTTATTGGGTGCATTTTTTACTTACGGCTTATTGTTTATTAACATTAAAAATTAAAATCTTTGCTAAGGTAATTACAATTCAGTATATATAATCATTTTTGTTTCATTTAATCTCATCTCATTTTCACCACGCGTATAGCAACAAGGAAGCCGTTGCTATTGCCACCATCAGGTTTGAAAAGAAATGAAAATTAAGAACTTAAAATACCGCGGTGGCAAATGACATCAGGAGGGAAGAAAGGGTTTTATAAAAGTTTCACTTTTCTGTGGTATATTATGGTCAAATCAGAAGGTTTTGAATATATTTATTTTAAATGATTTTTGACTGCACTATAGTTTTTGATGGATCTGAAAAATCAAAAATAACTTACTCAGTTTTGGTCGCAGAAGAATAGATTTGTGTGTGTGTGTGTGTGCTTAAAATGTAAATGTATCAAAAACTGTTATTCGTTGTAATTGATAGGATTAAGGAATCATAAACATTTAGACTTCGATTTTTTTTCACCATCTATTTTTTTTCTTTGAAACGAAATAAAACGAATTGATTTACTCCAATAACAGCATATTTCCCGATTTTAATTATATACCCTATCTCTAAGGATTTAGAAATTAGCTATTAGGCTGTCATTGGGGTGGATGAAGACGTCCAGTCATATAATTAACGTAAAAATGCGCAACATCTGATTTTTAAGTACTAGTTATGCCCGTATGCTGTGTTGATACGTACTTGCAAAATGCACAAGAAATACATAGACATATTTTATGCAATATAATTAATTTTAGAAGAACGGACGTTTTATCTTGGAACTAGGGATTAGAAAGTGGAATGATGCATTCCAGATTCGAATTGCAATATTATATTTGATGTGTACATTTAATGTACTTTTTTTCTTGCTGTATGCGGATTGTTAATAAACCTTTCTTTAATATTTGCTGGCGTATTTAATATATCAGAGGAAAAAAAAATTTTTTTGACTTATTTACTTTGAAAACAAGTAATATAAAAAAAAATTTAAGTCTATTTCTACTTAGGTCAACAACGAAGAATTTTATTTTAGTCACTTTTTATTTAATAATAACAATAAATTTCAATAACTTATTTTAAAAATACTATTGATTTTGACAATTTTATCAAGGGGCTATTAACTGCATGCAATAGTTGCATCCATTTTTTCAATAATAGCATGTAAATTCGGGAATGTAATTTTTTAAATATTCAAATGTTTTTTGGAAGTTTTTTTCTTATCAAACGAATCATTTTCAACCAAATTATTAGAAATTTACAGAATATGTTACACTATACAGGGATGTCATCATATGAAAATTCAAAATAAGTACTCTGAATAACCGAGGTGAAATCAGTGTTTGCAGAAAATAATCTTCATCTGATCGTATGGCAAACAGCACATACACTGAGAGAGGGAGAGAGACGAAACAGTATATAATCAAAAGAAAAAAAATAATAATATAATGAAAAAAATATTAAAACTCCTTTTGCAAACCAAATTCATTTCAACTCCTGATGAACGAATTAATCCACTTTTTACCAACTTTATTTATGTTTTATTTTCACTTCAACTTTTGTACATGTTACCACACTCACAGCATAATATAAAGGTTGCTCACAGCATAAAAGTTGCAATAAGATTTGGAGATATAGAAACATTAAAGCACGTTCATTTTCAATTGTTCTCCGAGGAAAAAAAGGAAGAATTATTTTCCACAGAAGGTTCTTACAAACGTGAATCTTCGAATATTTATATTAAGTTTTATAAAACTCAAAATGTGTTGATTTATATTTTGCATTCTTTTAAATTAACTGCAGAATTGTAGTAAATTAAATATCACATAACAGTAATATTTATTCGACTATTCCTATTGTTACGAAAAATTCTCACCTTGGTTGTTTATATGGTGGGCGTATGGTATGGTGAGACATTCAGCAGATCTCACTTGAAAACAGCAATGGCGCTTATTTACACTCGAAGATATTAAAAAAGACGACGAATGCACATATGACAAATAGGCACAGGCGAGATGCATATAGGACAGCACACTACAGTAAACAGTAGTCCTCGAGTAGTAATCGATACAACATTCAAATCGGCCACGCAGAATGCAGGAGAGGGGACCTTTGGAGCTTCGCCAAATGGTCTCTCCAAACGGCTGAAATTATCACTGCTACCTCGCTTTAGTTGCCGAAACACTACCACACGACTGGCTACTCCACACACTATTCGTCGCTGCTTCCATAGTAGATAACAGGACTCGGCAACTCGCTTGAACTACACACAATGCTGACACTCCGCCGTTGCTACGCTATCCTTTCGAAGACTCGTTAATCGTCTTCAACTTCACTTCCGGCTCAATTCAATTCACGCACACACACACACATGCAGCTTAAGTCTGCTGGCCTTTTATAATAACCCTCTGGAGACGACCCAAAAACCTTCTATAGGTCAATCAGGGCGCATCTCAATTTCTATTGGATGGATCGTGAAAATTCTTGAAGTTTCCAGCTATATACATTTTATTGCCAAATTCCTCGCCAAATGGTCGCCAAGTCTTGACCTCACTAACGCGGCACCCACTCAGTACGCAGAAGGCCTGATCGTAAAACGGTCTTTCTTACGATGACACTATTCGAGCTGGGAAGCAAAGTTACAGGCTTGTAACACTAGTATTAACGCAAGTATTTTTATTATAATATTGTATAACCTGATACTATATTATTGAAAGCGCCTTTATCCCCTTATTCACTGTTTATTTTGAAATTGTATCAATCACTAATAATTGAAGACCAACAAGTGCTAAAATAGCGGTTGCTACTCTATAGAATTTTTTAGTTTGAGCTTCGTAGGACTAATTTGCTGATATTGGTATTGAAGAATGGAACCGCTCTGTTCAGAGTTCATATCTCAGAATAGTAGAATAATTATATGGTGAACTTAACTGTCAAATTCTGGTTAAACCACAACAAACTTCCCTAAGTGACCGGAATTTTCAGTTTTCTTTTACACGAACAACGTGCAATTCATGCAGAAATATTTCAAATACTTAAAACCTTCCTCTTGGAGTAGATATAATAAATGCAGAAAGCGGCAGCTTCCCTTCATATGAGTAGTTGAATATTTTGAAAGACGAACAATGTATGCAGGCATTAGGTTATTTTAATAAGGTAGTATACATCAAATTACACATTATTAAAATTAAAAAGTTTATCTTAATAATGTGAATTGCGTAATGAATTTTACTTAATACTTTACAATTTAAACTAAGCATATAATTTATAAATATGCAGAAATATTTTGCGTATTTTTAGCTTTTGTTAATTCCTCTTGAATATTCGACATTCAATTTGGGAATATCCTTCAATATTTTCTTCTCTTAGAGACCAATTGAAAATGAAATTGCTGTAATACTGTATATCCGAACTCTTTAATTTTATTGATATTAAATTAGATATTTTTACGCAAATTACCCAATACATATAGTTGGCTTTCAAGTTATGCAAAAGAAATATACAATATTTTGCACATGTGCAATAAAAATTATTTTATACAAATATTAATTTTTCGACAAATACCCAAAGTATCTAACTTTAATTTTAATATAATGTTCATCTGGTATATTAAGTTTTATATAATTTTTATTAAAATTCCATCAATTATAAATGAAAAAAAACACATGGAAAAAATCGAGGATTTAGAATTAATTCTTCCGAATGTACATGCTATTTTTCAATTCCTACTACTAACTCACACTCTCCCTATATATTTATATATATCTTGTTCAAATTTTCCACCGTTAATAAAAAAACTTATTCATCCAATCAAGTTCAAGTAATTTTTTTAAAACTTGTAGTGGATGACATTTGATGTTATTACAGTTTTTTGAAATATTAATTCATTATTTTTATTAAATAATTAAAAACTAACTTTCTCACCAAGAATCTTTATTTTCCTGAAACCAAATAAGTAACAAATTCCGTTTTTTTCCACCACACTAATAAGATTAGACTTATCAAATTTTCAACCTTTTATTTCAAAAGATTCTTTTTATTTTCTAGAAACATGATTAGACTTATCATGTTTCTAGAAAATAAAAAGAAACATGATTAGACTTATCATGTTTCTAGAAAATAAAAAGAAACATGATTAGACTTATCATGTTTTCAACCTTTTATTTGAAAAGATTCTGTTTATTTTCTTAGTGCTTTGATGCATTTAAAATTAAATTATTTTAATTAATTGATTTTTTCGGTTTTATTTTGAAGTACTTTTAAATAAAAATAAAACAGAATAAATGAAATAAAAAATTTCTAATATGTATTGCGTTACTCTAAATGACGTAGAAAATTCACGTATTTACATTGCCTCAATTGGCGTTGAAAATTCAACGCCAATTGAATATGTTCTGATTTTTGTTTTTAACAGATATGAACTTGATTTTGTTTTGGATAGGCATAACTTTTTTATAAACTATTTATTTTAATTGTAATTGTTTAATAAAAACTGACTAAAATAAAATTCTTCTTTGTTGATCTAAGTAGAAATTGATTTTTTTTAAAATTATATTTCCTGTTTCTC
This sequence comes from Argiope argentata, assembly GCA_026289955.1. NCBI lineage: Eukaryota > Metazoa > Arthropoda > Arachnida > Araneae > Araneidae > Argiope > Argiope argentata. The sequence goes on from JAOUZG010025578.1 coordinate 2,695,237, forward strand.
TTTCAGTAACAAAAATGTCAAAAATTATTGCGTCAATAGTTTTTAATAATAGTAATTGCTGCTGAAAGAGTTTCCAATATAATTTGGGGGGGGATAATTCAACACAACGTTATTGATAAATAAATTGACTTTATTACTACCATGGAAACTGAAGAATATTTGTAAAAAACTCATTTATTTTATGTGCTTTCAATGGAACATTAAAAAAAATCTATTTAACCAACGCAACGTTATTGACAAATAAATCGATTTTATTGTACTATGGAAGATGAATTAGAGGGGAGGGGGAGGGGGGACTAAGCCCTTTTTATGTGAGCTGGGACAATTTCATTAAAAAAAAGCCTGTTTAACTAATTTGCTTCTTTAAACTCCAGCGCAAATTTCCATTCATTAATATAATACAACAAAATGATATTCTAAAGTAATGACACTTTTTTGAAGAGAATTTTCTTTAAATCAGCTAATGGAATAAAGAATTGATATATTTGAGTTGCTAAAAACATTCTGCTTTTTATATTTTCTTTTAAAATCGTATCATTAAAGGGCATTTTTATTTTTACTGTGTTGCTGGAAAATACTTTCTGAATCTTAAGAATAATAGAATTATAAAGAATTGATATACGTGAGCTGCTTAAAATTTTTTTCTTTTTATATTTTCTTTAATATATAATATTAAAAAACGTTTTATTTTTACTGCATTGCTGGAAAATGCTTTCTGAATCTTAGGCTATATCAAAAGAATGGAAATCTAAACTTTTGTCTTATTTTATAGTAGTGGATGTTGATGTATTTTTTTTTTCTAAATTCCTTATTGAAAATTTGAACCATAAAATGCAACATCTTACTCCATTGAACGCAACAATAAAAAAAATTCTCAAAAATCACCGTTTTATGTGGAAAACGCTCGAAGTGTTTGGATTTCACATACAATACACATCTACAAAAAGTTCGAAAATTACATTTCGAAAACTTTCAAGAAAATTTTGCATGGCTGCAATATGTCTCTTTTATAACATATTGATATTATACAAATTTTTGCTTGAAGAGCCAGAATTTCTTAAATCCTTTTTCTGTCTAACTGGATGTAATATCGTAGCTCTTTTTCTTTGGATTGTAATATACAAAAACAAGGAGAATCTCTATGATATATCACAGAAATTGAATTTAGCCAGCATTGGGATCTGTGATCAGGCATTGCAAGCATCCGGCATATTTAGAGGTGTTGTATCTCTAATATGGATATCTCTACCATTGTATGCGTTAATTTCGGTCATTTCAACTCGGATGTTTGACCCAGACTATTATTTAATTTGGACTTGTGGCTTCAGATTAAAAGGGGAATTTTTGCAGATGATCGCAACGTATTTATCAGTTTTTTTATATTTGTTGCCTGGAATTATATTCCCGTGTTGCATTAATATTTTACTATGTAAAATATATCATGAATGTAGATGTTTGACAGTTCAGTACCTAAAGAAACTTAAAAGGTTTAAAAACAACAATGTGCCTTTGAATTATGTAATATCTTATTTGCATGTTGCCCAAATCCTAAATGATGTCAACGACATTGTTTCGCTGCCAGCACTTCTTTGCAGTATTTTCTTTTTCCTGCAGTTGATGTACAACTTGACTTGGTTTTTGATCATGTCTAAATTTAAAGTGACCCTTCCTTATAAATGTGAGCTAACTTACATGACAACGATGTCCTTTTTGTCAGCTTTGACGTTACCCATTATTGCTGCAGACATCCCTTTAAAAATGCAAAAGATAAAAGCCGAATTCGAAAGATTATATGAAAACAAAGTCACTCATTTTGGAGTTGAATCTCGGTCTTTAAGAATATTACAAACGATAGTGGAAAAAGAGGAGATAGAAATGACTGCATTTGATGTACTCAACTTCAACAGAGGGTATGTGCTATCCTTATTTGGCGCTTTATTCGCCTATGGTTTGTTATTTATTTCCTTGGAGAAATGAGATGAATTACATATTAAAGGTTGTTTTCAACTGAAATATCTTGTCTATTAAACATAATGTACACTATTGATAAAACAGAAAAGTATCATAAAGAAGAAAAGGAAAATTTTGATAGAAATTAAATTTATTCAGGATTTAAGATTGTTTTTGTTCTCGTGTTCCACTATACAACAGAAGGAAGGGTGCAGTAGCTCCTGAAGGTATGGACCCCTGAGCACCCGATGGTAGAAGTCTGATTTCACACACATCACAAACCCTTTTTATGAGGCGAACATCATTCATGCATTCCATTCGTTGATCATTTTATAGAGGTTATTACTTTTGTCACAGCAATTTGTGAACAAAGCCAAGTGTGAGTTAGCATACCTTGATATCACGTTTGTATTTTCAGCTTTGCTCTAACCTATCCTTGCTTTAGAAATTCCTTTGAAAATGGAAAATATTAAGGTAGAATTGGAAAGGATATATTCAAACAAATGAGTTCGTTCGAATGTTAAACGCCAAAACAGGAGAATAATTAAAACGGCATTGAAAAAGGAGAATACAGAAACGACAGCTTTCAATAAAATGAATTTCAACAGAAGTTATATACAATCTTTATTTGATTCATTGTCAACATATGGGTTGTCATGCATTACTATAGAAGACAACTCAAAATAGCTTCACTAAAAAAATATTGAAAATGTTATGTTGATAGTTTTGCAGTGTAACTAAATATAATTATCTTTATTAAAATCTTGTACTTTTCTTTCCAAAATTCTTTTCCCTTTCCTATTAAACATTTGCGTTTATGAAGTATAATGATATTTAAATGACTACCGTATGAAAGTATATATTAATTTCGATATCATCGGAACTTATACATATATTTTGCTTTGAATTAGCGGAAATCTCATTGATAAGTATCCAATTAGATAAATGCTTCTTTTTTTCAAGCAATCAACAATATAATGAGCAATTAAAATTGGCTAAAGTTGATTAAATTCATATTTTGCAAGGAGTTTTTACAAACATGTATTATATATATATAGCACAATATCTAAATATTCTGAATCAATACTGTTCAATATTCTGCATTATTCTGAATGCCATTCTTTATCGTAAAGATTTCGTAACAATATTGAGGAACATTTTATGATACCTAAAAATAGTAGAATTTTTCTTAATTTCGTATAAAAATATTTCAATTTTGAAATCAGTGTAGCATATTCAAATATCTTGTTCTGAGTCAATTGAAATTTCGTTGATAATCAACCAGTTAGAGTGTTGTTTTGTGAACGCAATTCTAATACACTGAATATCGGACTTAAATGTTCCATTGGAAGAAACATCAACGTTTCCCTTATCGAAATTGGCAACAGTATAAAAATTCGAACAAGAAGCCTTTTTATCAGTTATCATCTTATCAAACACTGGAGCTACTCTTAATTCAGCATATTTGATGATATCATCTTTATGCGTTGCCAAACCGGAGCTGACAAAAATCCTTTTAACTTTTACAGGTTCTCTTAAAATTACATCAAATGTATCGTTTCTTTTGGGAGCACTTCCCCAAAAATACTTATTAGAATCATAGTAACATAATTCCGGATAATGCTTTTTATAAACCCCTAAAGTGGTAACAATGTCAGCAGGTGGATTATTGAAATGACAAACTCTGGAGGCACGTGTGAAACTTCTATCTTTGGCCCTCTGCACTTTGCCTTCGAGTGATGAAAACAAGCCAATATGCTGAAAGAGTCCCGGTATTCGCCTGGTTACGATAGTTTTACTAGGTACTAAAAGATCTAAAAATTGTATAATCAAAAGATCTACAGGCTTTTCCAAATGAAATAAAATTAAGAATTCCCTAAGTTTATTCAGGTCCTGGTTCTTGAACAATCTCCCGATGATAAAAAAGCTAGAAAATGTCAAAGACACCCAGTCAGAGTTCCGTTTTTCTTGAACGAACTTCCTAATGGACGTCACAAAATGGGGCGTGGTTACCACGTCGTCTTCCAGAATTAGAAAGTTTTCAGAAATATTCTGAGAATACATTAGCAAAACGGCGAAATCCAAAACCTGCTTTGATCGCCATTTTATTCTCTCCACGGAATCGTTGAATGTTCTTCTAGTTATGTTTTCTTCGGGATAAAATTCAGGTAAAGTTTGATACAGCAACAACAAACCAGATTTAATACTGCTAGCAAACTTGTAAGCGGTTTCTTTTGCCCTTTTCTTTCTGATCTCGCCATCTGTATCAACATAGAGAACAAGAATGGTAACATTTTGTTTCTCAGTATCATCCATACTGTCAATCACCGATTGCAAGGTCTGGTGTAAATAGTTCTCTTTTTTGCGCGAAACAGTTGGAATTCCTATCGTTAGATACTTTTTGAACGAAGGTACTGTTCCGTACATCTTAATGGATTCCAATCTCGTCTTGGCGGATGATCCCACGCTACTGGGTTTGGTTCTTGCATTCTAGAAACATAACAAATATGTGTTTTTTATACAACAAATGGGAAAAAGTATCTAAAATTATAATATCTAATCATAATAAAAATAAAAGGTTAACAAAAAAGTTCTTGCCATTTTTAATGACCATATAAAACATGACATACAAACAGCGTAGCTTATTGTTAGTCCTCGAAGTAATCACCATCGGCATCCAACACCTTCTTCCAACTTGTCTCTAGTTGTTCAACCCCCTTGCTGTAAAACTCGGGGGTGTGGGACGCAAAGAATTCGTGAGAGCTTGGCGCAAGTCTGCTTCATTGGTGAAGGATTTACCACGAAGATGATTGTCCAGAGAATGTAAGGGGTGGTAATTTGATGGTGCAAGGTGAGGTGAGTAAGAAGGATGGCACAAAGTCTCCCAAACAAGTCGTTGTATCGTATACCTGGCCACCCGAGTGACATGCATCCTCGCGTTATCATGTAATAATAGTACAAGCTTTCGATTAACCAGTTCTGGTTCGTTCTGATGCAATGTCTATTATATGCGTTCCAATTGCTGTCAGTACAGGTCCGCAGTGACCGTTTAGCTGCCACTTATTGCTTATGGAATTCTAACAGCGTGTGAGGAACCAACTTGCTCAGTCTGTACGTCTTACATAAGCGGTGCAGATGAAGTTTAAGAGTTTACTGGAAGTGTTGATTGTCTGGCAAGTTCACCATGCGTCTGACTATTGTCCTCCCCAATGGCCACCTGCAAGGCTTCGTCAATCAAGGTCTGTGGTTGTCGTGTTTGAGCTTTACCAAAAAGGGACAAATCTCTCGACCTGAATTTTCGAAGCCAATGCCTTGCCGTACTTTCACTGACAGACGCACTATCCCCAAACACTTGACATATTCGGCGACTTGATGCAGCTGCTGATAATCCCACTTTGAAGTCGTAAAGTAAACAACAGAGAATGAGCTCTTTTGATACGTCCATTTCGCTTCTGTAAGAGTTCCGATTGATGAATGTGAGCAGTGGACCTGCGTTTATAACAACTGATATTCCTAGTCTCGACTGACGGTTTCTCAATCACGTCATACACGAATTTGCATACTTAATCTCACTTCTTTCAATGGAAACGCGTAATCAGCAAGAACCTTTTTTGTTTACCTTATAAATTGGTATATTTGTACTCTAATTGGGCATTGGCGGTCTACAGACCAGATAGTTTAACCTATAACTTCAAAATTTGGCAATTTTATATCTTGGAAGATGATAATGCGCATCTCGGAATGTAGTTTTTGAAATTTTAATTAAAAATTGAATTTTAGCATTTATTTGCTATAACTATCTGATATATTATTGCACAAAAGTAAATTTATCATTAAAATTTATTTAAAAAAGTTGTCTTTTCAATGATGCCACAAATTTATTTTAAACAGTTATATTAGAACAGTGAAATTTGTGGTGAGTCTATGAAATACAACCTTTCAAGGTCTGCAAACTAAATAGAAAACCCCGAATTTAGCATTAATATTGTAACTACCAAAAAAATCGATGATGAGATTTTGATTCCAAACTTTTTACATTCTACTTCTCCAAAACTCAGGGATTTTTCAAATCCAGATATGTAATCTTCGGAGTTATTTTTCTGAGTCTGCGCTATGGCAACAAAATACATAAAAAGAATGTATAAATAAATTTTGATACAAAATCCGTGCATCAAAATTGATGGTCGGTGGAAAATTTTGGATAAAATTCATTAAAGGATTGACTATTTATTCTTTATATCGCACGAGAATTTCATTATGCATCTTGAATGAAATATTCTGGTTTATTGTCTTCGCATCAAAATTATAAATATGTATCGAATTTTGAAATGAATTTATTTCTCAACCAGAATAATTTTTTCTTTAAAAGAAAAAGGGTACAGAATTATCCATGAAGGTGCATCCCCTGTTTTGGATTGAAATGTACTTTAGAATACTGCCTCTTCACTATTACCAATGGTGCCAAGTCGTCAATATCCTGAAACAACACGATTGCCAATAATACAGTTGAACTGACTTGGAAAACGTCAAAATGTGAAGAAAAATACTTAATACCAGTTTTACTGAATTAAATTTCTGGGTGATGTGTAGTTTAACCCCCTTCCTCGCCAAGTTGGCGATAATACGCCAATGCTTTTTTTATTATGGTAATCCTAGGTTATCTTTCACCTTGACTGGAGCTGGCCTGTTCTTAGGCCAAACAGGCTGGCCAAATCTTAGGGTTTTTTTTAAAAAAACCCGTCCATTATTTTCATTCCTCTTCCCGTTGCATCTTGAATCAACATGTCTTCTATGGAATTTATCGATTATAAGAAGAATTTAGATGAAAGTTTTATGAATGAATTAAAATATATGGTTGATGCGTTGGCGATTTTTGAAAAGTGCGCCAATCCGGGGGTTAAACTACGATCGTACCAAATTTCTTAAAGGCCCTATCACACGGCGAAATATCGTCAGCACTTTCGTCGGCAAACGACGACGAAAGTGACGTCACTTGAGGATTTGCTATCTGGTAAACCTAAAAATTTAGCTTTTCGTTATGGTGTATTTATCGCTCTTTATTCGTTTCTCCTACTTAGTGAATATTAGCAGTTTTCTCATTTCATAATTCGTGAGACTCTAGTCAAGACGTTGCTTGAATTTATAATTAAATCCGGGATAATTTTTTAAGTGGTCCCATTAGCTTTCAATGAATGCAAAAGCCTATGGTAGCAATAATAGATGTAATTTTTTTTTAATTCTTGGAATTTGTAGATATGTAAATTACGCAGCAAATGCAATGAAATTCCATTGCTTTAATAAATTGCAATTCTATTGACACATTATTGAATTTATTAGAATTGAATCACTTCTGCTCCAAATTTAATTTTTTGTGTGCTTAATACAATGAATATAATAAGGATTGTAAAATGAGACAAGTCGTACATTTATCGAATTTAAAAATACTTTTCTAGCCATTTTTTCCTTCGAATGTCCTTTTCATTTCTAATACTATCAATCTTAGTGTCATTTATTGTAAATATTTATTGTACTATTCAACTAATTGTAATGTTTTTATCAAAATTAATAACAATGAAGTATGTAAAATAATAAAACTTTTTAATTATTCTTATTAACAGTTTTGTAATTATTTTTGTTGTAATAATGACAATTGTTACTAATTTATCAAAATTAGTAACAATAAATTCTGTAAAATAATGAAACTTTTAAATTTTTCTTTGTAACAGTTTAGTAATTATTTTTGTAGTAATAATGACAAGCGAAAAAAAAAATGTTGCTTTTCTGTTTGTATTTTATAAATTCCTATAAATTTATCCTATCAATATTAAATTTAAAACAAAAATATATTGAAAAGAAAAATGATTTGTGGGTGTGCATTCAATTAAGCTTAAAAGGTGCATACCATCATAAATAGTGCTGAAATTTTAAAATCATTTTTAAGTACCTTAAAAGTGCTTATTTTTCTAGAAAAGTGCAAATAAAACAAAAATTGATAAATAAAATAGAAGAGTAGGAAGTGCCAATACGTTTAAAATAAAATTAAATAACTTTTGAAATCTAATGATTTTTGTCTATATGAAAACTTATATTCGTTGGATCCATCTCGACAAATTTTGGGTTTTGTGTATATAAAAATAAAAACTACTGTGTCTAGATGTGCAGTACAAATAATTAAAGTTAGGAATTTGAAATATGGCAAGAAATTGATTCTGGGACTTAAAAAATCACTAAAAACATATATTTTTAAAATTTTAATTTAAAATAAAAACAGGATTTAAAAACATTACCACCATATCATTGAATAAGAAGTATTTTTTACTCTTTTAAAAATAATTTTTGAGAATGTATATTGGACTTGATTTGTATTTATCATTCCTTTAAATAATTTTTATTTTCTCATACTAGTTCAAAATTATAAAACAATTAATTGAATAGGATTCTTCACTTGATAAATATTTACTATTTACCACTATTTTGTCTCACTAATTTCTAAAATTACTCTTTAAAAAATGTGTTAAATGTTTTGTTTTCATTTTATTTGCAACTACAGAGTTTTTTGTTTTGTTTTTAAAACTTTGTGGATTTATTACCAGTATTTGTGAAAAATATTAATCATTAAATAATTTTCATTCAATAATAATAATCAAAAATAATTTTCCAAAATATGTTATTGCATTTTCCTTAGTTTTTTTCAAAGCTAAAGTATTAAAACTCCATTTATCTTTACATAGATATTAAAAAACAAGTTTTTCGTAAAATTTCAAATCGCTAAACATTAAAAAAAAACAAAAAAACTCCACATTACATCAGGAATGAGGAGCAATAAAACACTTGTTTTTTAGTCTGACCATGTGTGGTTATTCTACGCATCTTTCTCAATGCAAATGTATAATCAGAAATATCATTCTAAATTAACTGTTAATTTGTTAAATTTAAAAGAAAAATTTGGAAAGAGAAGCCTACATTTTATTGTGTATCATTCAAAAGGTGATTTAGTTTTTTGCTAATTATAAAAGTATGATCATTTTTATATTTTTGTCAAAACCTAATATGTTTTATAATTCTGCAACATTGCAGGAATATCTAAATATTAAAATCACTATTATATTTTTAACTCTAACATTGGAGTTAAATTTTTTTAATTATATAGAAGCTGTTTACAAACTATTTAAGGAATTACTATAATCAAAAGATTATACTATTTTTTGTATAAATAAAGACTGAATATGGTCAAATATATTTCACAAAAAGAAAACAATTCAAATCAGAATTATTTTTTTTATTTACTTAAAAATACCCTTTTGAATATCTGAAAATTTCATCACATGTTCGAAGATTCTTCCAGAGAACTATTCCCCATACGGTAGTGTCAGTTTTTTTAAAGTGGGGGCAATAATTTGTCCCACAGAATGGGGAAAAGATACCGTAGTTTTAATTCGATTTTTTTCATTCTGTCGAAACTATTTTTAGTATTTAGTAATATGTAACGTTAAATGCATGCGTTTTCAGTCGTATTCGTATAGTAGCTCCAACCGATGCCATTCTTGGCACACTACGTCACTGCCAAAGTTCACATGATTGGTCGAATTTCGTTTGCAAACGATATTTCCGTCACTATCGTGGACATTTTCAAGCCGGTTAAAAAAAGTTGGAGATGACGGAAATCTTGCTTGACCGGTTGCCTGCGGGCACAAATCGACAACTGTCGACGAAAGTGCTGATGGTATTTCGCCGTGTGATAGGGCCTTAACTGATTCTCGATAACAGGCCTTTAATAAATAATAATAATGGCCTATTAGAGAAACAAATTATTCATCTTTAAATAAAATATCTCTCAATTAGAGAGCTAATTTTTTTTAAAAAAAATTAAAGTTGTAGTTATTCAAACCGTTTATAAAATGAAGTATCAAATGTTATGCTATGTCGGGTCGGGTTTACATTTGGCCAGCTATAAAGCGGCCAGTAGGCAGCGCAAGCATTTATGTTTGCCACAATATCATAGGATTCAGACATTCCGCGTTTGGCTATAAATTGCCATTTTGGCTTCCCTGAATTTTTTTTCTTTTTTTCTTTCTATTAAAATGTTGGATATTTTTAAAAAGAAAAAACAATTTTGAATAAAAAAAGAGCTCAACATACTTTAATTTGAAAGACTATGGAAAAAAATGGCAAATCAAATGAAAAAACATCAAATTCTACGAATGCATGCGCCGCAAGAAAAAGTTCGATATAGCGGCGGTACTTGTCGTGGCAATTACTTGCCATCGACAGGACATTTTTCAACCTTTCTGCGCATGCGCTGCTTACTTGCCGCATTATAATTGGTCGAATGTAAACTTAGCATTACTTCCAGTAATTCACTTCAACCCACTTTTTTTAAAGTTTAATACAAAAAAAAATTGTTTTAGTCATCCTAATTTCACATATAGCAATAGGAAAATACCAAAAAATTTTGAACGAAAGAGAAAGAATTAATTTTTTTTATTTCAAATTCTATTTTAAATTCTTTTTTTTTATTCAAAAATCTATCTTAAATTTCTATTTGCGAAGTTCTTAAAAAATAAAAAAAAGATATTTTTAAAAAGGTGTTTTGTTAAATATTATCAAGAAAAATGAATTATGCGTTAAAGTTACTAAAGTACCACTAGATTTCTAAGCAATCACTAAAGGACTGTCAGCGAAGTTTCTCCTTTTAATTATTAGGGTGCCATATTGGCAACAAATTAAAAAAATATTGAAATAGATTCCAACCGCAATTTTGACGTTGTCTGCTAGAATATAATATATTATATCAGTAGTAAGTGACATATATGAAAAAAGTTTGAAAATTGAAATCGATATAATTAATATTTATGGGAATGGACTCAATTACTTACCTTAGCTTTCATCAAGAGAGTGCATTGTTTACAAAGAGAAACGGCTTCATTTACTGCAGATTCACATTTTTTATTTGATAAACCAGATTCGCTCCCTGAAAAGATACATAAATAAGAGATAAAGAATACTATGATACAAATTAAAATTTTTTTTTGTCAATCTAAACCTAAAATTTCTAATAAAGGTTAGTTTAAATATTTTTTTATCATGTGATTTTGTTTTGGTTAGAAGGTTTTAATGTCACTGAAATTTACGGACAAAAAATATTTTTACCTGCTTTAGCCAGTATTGCATTATTATTATGTATGCTTCTTTGAAAGCGAATGTGTTTTTAAAAGATTAACCGGCTTTTACTAGTATTGCTTTTTATTAGGTATGCCTCTTTGAAAGTAGATGAGTTTTTAAAAGGTTGACGTAGAACTATGACATCATAGCTGTTATTTCATCTGAAAATTATTCGATTAACAATGACTTAATAAATTAATTCAGATAAATAATGACTTAAAAATAATAATATTTTCTCCCTTGAAATTTGCGATTGTTGATTTCATTTTGCATTTTTTTGAAAATTTAATTCGTTTATTTTACCTAATTTAGTATTAAGTTTAATTTATCTGTTGAAAGCAAAATAAAAAGAATTCCTTATTTTTGCAAACCATAAACTATTGTTATCGCGAGCTGCCTCAAGCTTGTTTCCGTTTTCAAATTATTCAAAAATATTTTAGATACAATTAAAATTATGAATGACAGGTAACAAACTTTTTTGACCAGAAGTTATTAACTTTTCTTTTGACCTGACTCACCAAAATTCTAAAAAAAAATATCCACCGTAGAGCTGTAATTGCAAAACAAAAAATCCAAAATGTCTTCTAATAGGAAAATTAGCTTTAAGGTTGGCGTAGAAAACTTAATGAGAAGTTATTTTCATGGCGTAAAAATCGAAAATCCTGGACTGGAGTTAATTTCCAAATTGATGAATGACGTCAATGCACATATCCTTTCCATCATTAATCAGGATTTCAAATCTTCAAAGAAAAATGAGGAAGGTGTCTTCCGGCACTGTGCCCAAAGAGCAGTCATAAGGCTATATCCTGGAAATCTGCAGAAAAATGCTTTGTCGGAGGCCCACAAGCAACTGGCACTGTTGCAGAGTGGATGCATGATCTATGGCGGTGACGACGAAAGAGTAGCTCAGCAACTGAAGAGGAGGCAAGAAAGTGAAGTGAGTGAAAGAGCCAAATCGGAGAAAATAGAAAAGAAGGCGAATAGCTTTAAGGTCGGCATTAAGAAAGCATTTCCTCTTCTTTTGCCCACCCTTTCGCTGGATATCAGAGCGGCCCATTTGCTGGGACATCGCATCTACACTTTCACCAAAATTGTCGCCGACCGAGTGTCCCAGACGTATGAAAAGAAGGACGAACTTCTGCCGGCTGAGATAAAGAATGTTGTAACCCTATATTTACAGGGAGATGCTCTAAGATCAGCTAACAGTGAAGGAAATAAGTGCTTAGTAATGTACGAAAATGGCCTACTCGATTTCAAACCAAGAAGGACTATCAAATCAGGCTGGACAGAAGAGTCTGCTGGTTGGGATCTGATATTCGCATCCGTTTTCAAGAATGGCATCAAAAGGCTCTTAAATGATAGAAATGCGGATGTCGGCCTGGATTCAAAAGGACCGAAATACCTGGGTCATATTCTAATGGACTTGGCGAATTACTTGGCGGAGACTACCGCATCTGCGTGCAAGAAGAAGAAAATGGCAGAGATTGGACATGAAGATCTACGTCGAACTGTTACAGCGCTATTCCCAGAGCAGCTGAGACAACACGCTCTTCTGCAGGGCATGGATGATGTCTCCCAGTATATTGAGGGGCTCCTCTTGTACGACAGGGATCTAGATGAACCGAAAAAGCCCAAAAAGACAAAACGAAAAGTCATTTTCAAATCAAAGAAAGCACCATTTGTGGAACCGAAGAAAGGAAAACAAACTAAAGCTTCAAAAGCACGACCCATTCCCAAACGTCCAGCAAAAAAAACTGGAAGAAAGAAGCCTCCTAGAGCTCCTGCACCGACTAAATCAATTTTCGCGCCAGCGTTGATCGAAAGTATTCCCAAAGTGTTCCACAACGCAGATATCGTTCTGGCCAGAGATGCCGCGAACAACGTCGGCGCGGTTCTCGAAAATGTGATCGAAGCCGTGGCGCAAATCGCTCTCTCGCACAGAACAGCAGAATCCGAAGAACTAAGCGAAAAACAGATAACAGAAGCAGTTGTTGAATTATTCCCGAAACAACTTGCGGAACATTCCATTGCAACTGGAAATAATAAACTTTTGACGCGTTCTAAAGGAAGAAGTGATGATACAACATAATAGTTTTTGATTTAAAAAAATATTATAAACTTCTTAAAGAAAAGTTATAGATCAATAAATTGAAGTAATACCAGTAAATTAAAATGCTAAGTTTAATAAAACTAATTGTTGAAATCTACTTTAAAGGTTTCCATTCGTGTCATCACGTATATCAACAATGCCAATCAAGTCGCCAACATCTGAAGCCAAGGTGGCTGACAAGGTAAACAATATTGTCCCTAGGGTTGTTAAAAGAACTATATCACTTGTATATTATTGCCAAAATGAGGTGCAAACTTAAAGAGTTTTAAAGTAGATTTCAACTACAATAATCATTCCCTTAATAGCAAAAAATGGCAAACAACATTGTTACAATAATTCCATGACATTGACCGGTGTCCAGAATGTCGGGCAACATCGTGGAAATACCACATAATATCTTGTGTTAATATGGTCATGCTTATGGTGGATGAAAAGTATATTTTACGTTCGTCAACAACAACAAAAGATTTTTATATATTATCTCATCTTCACAAAAGTGGTTACAATGGAAATGGCTTGAAGGGGACAGGTCCGTTGAGACGAGGTAGACAAATTGATTAACTTCGAAACTTTTGCATTGTGGAATCAAGAATTTTTAATAATTCAATCCAGCAGATCTTTCTATGCATTTGTATCATATTTCGTACTAATATCCGCTGTAGTTCTTGACTTATATTTGATTTCGTTTTCCGAAAACTCCGCCCAGAAAGAGCCAGCCCACCGAGGACCGTACATTGAGTAAATCTCAACTCGTTAACATCTAAATTTTTCGCGTATTTATTACAAGCATTTCAGAGGAACTAAGTACAATTCCCAGATTTATCTTTAATACGAGTAGGATTTTTTCAATTTATTTTTTTTAATATCGAAACCTTTTTTTAAAAATCAGCTCATAATCTAGGCATTTTTTTAATCGATGGCCTCCTCCCCCTTCTAAGAAATTAACATGCATTTTAATTTTTAGGACGAATGAAATACTCTGTTTAGTTCATTTTTTTTTTTCGCTTAAAAAGACTTTGATTGGTGAGATGCGAAAAACGCAAACGCAGTGATGCTACAAGCCAAAGAAATTAAAAGAATAGAAATTTATTTTCAAGGGAAGCAATTATTAATAGGTTAGAAGATTTGTTAAGGTTACTACTTTATGCTGTAAGAAAAGTAGTGGGATGGACTCTTTTCCTGTTATGCACCGCCTGATGTAATCAAGGATAATAATAATTAAAAAATTAAAATGAAATGTGCTGTGCATATTTCAATGTATCATGTCGGAACATCATTTCTTGAACAGCCAAGCACCACGTGCTTCGGACGAGTAAAATCATATTTTTATTCATTTAGATGGTTTCATTGAATGGGTCACTTTAGTATTGAAAAAGACCCCAACAACTTTGTCTCGCATTTATTGTTTTTAAAAATATCCCATTTCCTATTTTATTTCATCTCATATAATCACGCGCTCAAAATGACATTTTTCTAGGTTTTATTTGCTGTAGTCATTAATTTATTTATTTTTAATCAGAGCTTTTGTAAATGGGATGACATCATGTTATTAAAGGCAGATTTTTTTTTTTTTTTTGATCCTCGTGCAGATAGTAAAATTTCAATTTTTCGCCTACGGATTTTTGTTGACGCCAGAAAACCTCATTCTCAAACCAATATCATGTTCTGACATGATAATAATAAAAAAAAGTAGATGCAGAATAAAATGAAATCTACGACCGAATTTCAAACTATCATGTAAGAACTATATTTTTTAACTCATTATTTGTCTTAATTAATTTAAGTCATTGCCAGTTTAAACAGATTTCAAACAATCACGGGACTTCTTACACACACACACACACACACTTTTTAAGACTTTTTTCCGTTTTTTCTAGTAGACAAACAAAGTTTTCAAGCTCAACCGGCTTTAAGATGGGAAAAAAAAACAAAAAACCCGCGGTTGTCTAAATATCGAAGTATACGTAATTTGACAGTCTCATGATTGTTTCAAACCATGACATACATTAAGATAATTCGTAAGAATTCAGAAAATTCATAATTTGGAAATCAAGGTGTAACTTTAGCTGGTGATAAATTGCCAAATATGACAATCTTCTATCTAATTTTCTAATAACCCTAAAATCGAAAAGTGGGTACCTCAAAATCGATAATTCACCAGTTTGTATGCATATATATATAAATTGTATATAAAACAATATCATTTTTTCATATAATATTAAAATAAATAAATTTTAATTAAAAAAAAGCAGATGAATTGAGCCAAACACATTTTTATGCTACAATACCTCGAATTTCAGATTAGAAAATAATGTTTTTCCATAAACGTAATTGCAAAAAGAAAATTATTTCATAACTTAAAGGAAATTTTTGAACCTAATTAATTTTCTAAACCTAATTAAAGAAATTAATGAGTGAGTTCTTTCAATATTAAGCCAATGAGTGTATAAATAATAAGCATTAATTAATTTTCTTATTTTAGAGTAATTAATTGATTGAATGGTAAAAAATGATGCGGATTTCCTTATATCTCGATTTCATTTACTTGCAAACAATAACTGCCGGTAAAGATTAAAAATTAATTAAACATTCCTGATATCAATCTATCTTTCAATCATATATATATATATATATATATATATATATATATATATATATATTTTCAAACGTTAATAAAATATTTTTTATTCATACACTCAAGATCAAATACATTTTTTAAAACTTGTAATGGATAACTCTTGATGTTAATGCAGTGTTTTCTAATATTAATTAATTATTTTGATTTTATTAATTAATTGAAAACTAACTTTCCCGCCAAAAATTTTCATTTCTCCACTACCAAATAAGCAAGAACAGTTTTTTCCCCACACTAATGAGGTTAGGCTTAACATGTTTTCGACTGATTATTTCAAACGATTCCGTTCATTTTATTAGTGTTTGATGCATTTAAAATTTAAACATTGTTAATTCATAGATTTTTCGAATTTATTTTGAAGGATTTTTGAAATTAAATAAAATTGAACAAAGAAAAGTAAGAAATTCTAATTTCTATTGAATTAATTATTGGCATAAAAAATTCGTTTAATTGCGTTGCCTCAACTGGCGTTGAAAATTCACGCATGCGCAGTGGGTTCTTGACTTGATTTTGTTTTGGCCAGACTAATCAGCAAAACGATTTTGAATAACTGGTTTGCTGTTTTGTTTTATTTCAGAACCAGACTGTAAATAAATTGTTTTTAGGTTAGCTATGTTGGTCACATTGCCTTTATTGATTTTTTCTTCTAAAATTTGGCAACAATCTTTATTTTTTCCGAACATTGTTTTTAACTGCACTATAATGATAATATTTGATAACATTTCACATTCTGTTTAAACTGTCAGTTCTAATACATACACAACAAAATTTTCACGTGTAAAAAGTCGTGGGTGAAAGCTAGTGATATTTATTTTTTTGCTAAAAATGAGTACATTCAGTGAAATTGAATGATATGTAAAGAATTATTATGAATAATATTCATTCTTTTTTTAAAACTTTATTATTCAAGTATACTTTAGGATGGGCAATATTTTTTTGCTTTTCCGTCTTCAACAAAAACAAATAAGTTTCTTATTTATCCGATTCTTAAGTATCCAACATACAACTGTTTATATATTCTTTTATGATAATAAGATACGAAATAAGATAAGAAAATACGAATAAGATAAGTTTCATAAGATACGAAAAAACTTTCATTTTTTATATATAATTAATTGTACTATGCCTATAACCTTCGATCAAGTGTAGTTATAAGTTAGCAAAGTTTTATCACAATAAGATGACAAGTACGTCAGTGCATAAGATACGAATAAACCAATAGTTTTAATATATTAGATATAACAATGTTATCATGTAATATCTCTATGTAAGTAAGTGAGCGTGATTAAATTATTATAAAATATTATATAAAAAATTATTTTCTGTCCTTCTTACCGTTTGTAAAATTTTTAACCAAATGTTTTGACATCCAATACCAATCGCAAGTAAGGAAAATCATTGCAGATCCTATTATTGTAAGAGCAGCAATTTTTCTCATCGCTTAGCTTCAAGATATTAAAACCTAAAACGAATTTTATTAGAAACGTACATGTAGAGATAGTAATTATCTTTTGAATAAACAAAAATAAATTAATATTTTAAACATAACAGATTCCGTTAAACACGAAAATTCAGAGGCATCAGAAAATGACTGTAAAAACTATTCTTTTATTGCTATAATATTTGTAATTAATTTTAATAAATGTTTTTAAAAAATTAATTATTAAATATGATTTGAAACACACATCCCCTTGTTGCTTCAAAATAAAATTAATTTTATTGAGTCTCCAATTTTTGTATCCCTTTTTTTAAACCATAATTCAAATTTGGATGTTTTGTGGATTTTTTTTATTTAATTTAAAGCAGATTTGTTAAAAAGTGGTTAGCTAAAAACAGTTTCCATTTAGTTAAAAAATCTGTATTTGCATTAAATTTGATAAATTATTTTTCAGCTTCAATTGCAAAATTCATTCCTACTTATTGAACGACAATCTTCTTTACATATTAATTTATTTAATTGACATAATTAACATAGTTAACTAGAATAACACAATTAATTAAATAACACTTTATAAAGAGATAATTCTAATTTAAATGTGAACTAAAATAATAAAAATTAACCTTTACTAAATTTTATATTTTGTAGCGATATAATTTTTTAAACATTTTCTCCTAAGAACAAATACTTCTGGTTTATTGGAAATTGATAAAATTGTATTTATTAAAATAAATAGAATCTTCATTTAATCTCATATTGTATAGAAAAAAATACTTGCTATCAGTTTTTTTTTCTGTAACATTTTATGTTTTCATTTCACCCAAAAAATTAATTGTGAATTTTTAAAATTGGGGATGGTTAAATTATTGTATTGATATGATGGAATTATCATCTAGTCACTTAAAATGGCTAATATTTAAACATTTATAATATTACTGTAATGATTATAAATTAAATAAACAAATTTTTTTTAAGAAAATATATATTGTTTTTACAAATTAGTTTATTACAATTATAAGCTCGATAAAATCTTTTTTAAAATAATATTGCTGCTATATACTCTGACATATTTTGTAACAAGTAATGCTTGAATTTTATCGAAAATTAAGTTGCGTTTTTAAAGTTGGTTAATAATTAAATTAAAGCTTTTAATAGGATGAAAAGGTCATCTAGTCTCCAAAGGCGGTTAATATTTGAATAGTTATAATATCATTTAAATAAATCTATATATTAAAATAGGCTAAAAATTTATTTCAATAAAGAATATGTACACTTTTAATATATTAGTATTTATAAGTCCGATAACATCTAGCTTAGAATAACATTGGGATGACTAATAGAGATATTAAAATAAATATATATTGAAGCAATACTTACGAAAATTTATCACAAAGGATACTTCGCATAGCTTTCGCCTTTTTTAAACATGTCCAAGTATTCCCCAAATACAAGTGCCCCTGCGAATGTAAAGGGCACAAAGTGGTGTTAGAAAATAATTGAAGCTTGAAAAACGTTACCATAGCAACAGGAATTCCAACGCAGTGTGTCTTCTCACTTCATTAATTTTATGATGTTGAACATGTGTTTGGCTCTTCTAATGAAAAGAAGAAACTACGCTTAATGAAAACAGATTTCTGGAACTTTTCGATATCCTGTAGATTTTCTGCAATTTATATCGAAAAAAAATGTAAAAATAAAAAATTGAATATCGCATGATGTTGAAGATGAGAAAAAAATAAATAATTTGAACCTAAAAAATGATGTATAAGTATTATATGATTATATATAGCAGAAACCAGAATATCTATGAGTTTTTTTTTTTTTTTTTTTTTTTTTTGCTATCTAGTACCAGTTTTTTTACTCAGATTACGCTAACCATTCTTATCTTGAAGAAAGATTTGGAAGAGGAGAAATTAGAAACACTACGTTGTCCTTGAAACCCAAACATATTTTTCGCTCATGGAAACAAATTTTACATCAAGAATATATCGGTACTTTGTCATAACAATCTGGAGTGGCCTCCCGGAAAATTTCTCTCGTATTATTTAATAAAGGTGTTATACACCCTCCCATTAAGCTGTGAACCTTGGACAGGCTACGAATGCACCAAGTACTCGCATATTTATTTTCAGAGTTTCCCAAATGGCTAGTGTGCGCTGCATAGAATAATGAAGAAACAAGTACAAAAACAGTATGGTTGGTTATCCTCTACCGATGAAGGGATGTGCCTCTTACGGGAGGGGTTGTACCGGACCGGTGATGACTCTTAGATCTCAATTACACTGAAGTGACAAAAGTCATGGGATAACTGTTAATATCGTATCGGTCCTCCTTTTGCTCGGCGAAGTGCGACAACTCGACGTGTTATGGAGTCTACAAGTCGTTGGAAGTCCTCTGCAGGAATATTGAGCAATGCTGTCTGTATAGACGTCCATAATTGTGAAAGTGCGGATGGTACAGGAGTTTGGGCACGAACGGACCTTTCGATGATGTCCCATAAATGCTCGATGGGATTCGTATCGGGCGATCTAGGTGGCCAGATCATGTGCTGGAATTGTCCGGAATGTTCTTCAAACCAATCGCAAACAGTTCTGGTCCGGTGACATGGCGCATTGCCATCCATAAAAATCCCATCGTTGTGTGGGTAGGTGAAGTCCATGAATGGCTGCAAGTGATCTGCAAGCAGCTGAACATAACCATTTCCAGTCAACGATCGGTTCAGGTGCACCAGAGGACCGAGTCCAATGCCATGTAAAAACAGCCCACACCATTATGCAGTCACCATCAGCTTAAACAGTGCCTTGCTGACAGTTTGGGTCCATGGCTTCGTGGGATCTGCGCCACACTCGAACTCTAAAATCAGCTCGTAACAACTGAAATCGTGACTCATCTGACAACGCCACGGTTTTCCACTGGTCTAGGGACCAGTCGATATGCTCACGAGCCCAGGAGAGTCGCTGCAGGCAATGTCGTGCTGCAAGTAAAGGCACTCGTGTCGGTCTTCTGCTGTCATAGACCGAGGAAGACAAATTTCGCCGCACAGTCCTATCGGACACGTTCCTCGTACGTCCCACATTGATTCCTGTTGTTATTTGACGGTAGTGTTGCGTGTCTATTAACATTGACTATTCTACACAGACGTCGGCGGTCTCGGTCGTTAAGTGCAGGTGGTCGCCCGCTGCGCTGTCCATGATGGGATGGGATGCCTGAAATTTCATACTCTCGGCACACTCTTGATACTGTAGATCTCGGAATGTTGAATTCACTAACGATATCCGCAATGGAATGACCCATGCGTCTAGCTCCAACTAACATTCCACGTTCAAAGTCTGTTAATTCTCGTCGTGCCGCCATAAATCACGAAAAACCTGTTAACATGAATAACTTGAACACAAATGAAAGCTCTGGAAAACGAACTGCGCATTTATACTTTTTCGCTTGATACTACTGCCATCTGTATATTTGCATATTGCTATCCCATGACTTTTGTCACTTCAGTGTATAACTACCTTCTATGCTGTGGAAGCATTCCGATAATTCAAGTGCGACTAAAGCAGAGTAAAATTTATGGTATAATGGAAAAAGTTGAGTTTGTATTTTGACCCCCCCCCCCGCCACTCCCCAACCAATTGAAATTAAAATTTGTGACAGGATTATACCAAATTTCATTTGTTGAAATTGTTGCATTCTTGAATTATTGTATTTGCATGCGTAAGAATTTTCAGATAGGCGGTCAATCATTTGAACAATTTGGTTTAAGATTTGATATTTATTTGAACTTTAGATGCTTAAAATTGTATCAAATTTTATACATCAAATTCTTTGCGTTTTTTAATTATGTTAATTTGCATTCTTTTTGAAACATACCGATACCGAAATCAAAACAGCATTCATAATATCGAATATATTAGTTATTAAACATCTTTGGCGACCAGTTGGTACATTGCAGATGCTGCTTGTATCTAGCTTCAATCATGTTTCTTATACTTCTTCCCGTGATTTTACTAACAAACTATTCTTAGCACCAACTTGTTAGATGTTAAAGCCGTATTAATTTAATAATCTTACATATAAAAGATTAATTGTGTGTATGAATCTTCCTAATGGTGATTAGACTCAAGAATTATAATGCTATTGAAGATATAAATATTCGGATAGAATTAACGTTATTAATAGCATTATATTTATAAGGAGATCCCATATGACTTGAACGTCCAACGAAAATTTTGCTGAAGAATCGATGATGAATATTTCCCGTTCTTAAGACATTTTAAGACACAGCATTTACGTCTTCGCATGGAAAATGGTCAAACTGTAGTTGCATATATCTATAGTTATAGTACAAATGTGTAGTTATTTCGACGAAAGCCCTATATAAACTGTTTTTATCAATATATCGCTAAAATAAAACACAGTTCTGTCGATAATCAAGATAATGCTCCAGTGTAAACCTAGTCAACCGAATTAAAAGAAAGTGAAGGGAGGTGAAGGAAATCAAATAAGGAGTTTTTGGTTAAGATTTGAATATCTTTGATTTTGTACCTAATTACAGTATGCAACTCAGGAATGTTCCGAGAACAAAAAACGATTCAAAATTCTTTTGTCGGCTCAAGTCAATTTCTCTAAAGTTAAAATTACGTTTTCAGGATTACAGAAAAGCCATTTAAATAGCATATGAATTAATTATTCAATAACATTTGATAACTTTCGCTTGCTGAATTCAAATGTCCAAATATCAGTTTGCTGTTGTGTTGTTACTTATGGCATTTTAAAAGATTGCTGATAAACCTGTCAGCGATTTAAGCCGAATGAGAGTCTCTTACACACATCACAAACCCTGTTTACGGGGCGGACTTCATTCATGCACAGCAGAAGCAGCGGCAGGAATTTGCCGACGGGGAGGCAAGACAAATCCGACGGGGGGGGGTAAGCACAATCTCTCTCATTTGGCTTCAAAATAACTCAAAATAGTTAATTTTACACTTAATTAAAGAAAATCAAGTACTATTTAGATTCTTTTTTTATTTAGATACTGACCCTTCCTTTCATTGTTTATTAGTAAAAAAAAATGTTGCAATGCGATATCTCATTCACTTGTCGGATATGTTGACAAAATAATTGTAAATTATAACTTATATGAGCGACTATTTAATCAAATGTCGGAAATCTGCAGACTTCTTCGACATTCGTCGCATTGAGTTTATAGTCGATTGATCAAAAGTTGGTAATAAATTAGCTCATCACCTTTGTCGGTTATATTGTCAAAAGTAGTACAAATTATAAGCTGAATGAACGACATTTGAATCAAATGTCTGAAAATCTGCTTGTGTTCGACAACCATTGTTTTCAGTTTTTAGGTCTATCGAAAATTGTCTATGAAAATACGGCATATTATTGATCTACCACTCTATCGAATATTTTGCCAAATATAGTCTAAACAATTTAACCATTACTTGGATATTTCGATTGTTTACAACATATTAATTCCAAGGAGGTTTTAAAATAATCCTATTCGATAATGCGCAGCTCTCTACAACCATCCTGAAATGAACACTTTTGCCGACGAAACAATAAATATCTCTCCGATGAAGGAGGGGGGCAATTGCCCCCCTGCTATCGCCGCCTCTGATGCACAGATCGTAATTTAGATCTGAAACAGAGAACAATCACCTTTGAATCATTGCCCTAGTGGTGTTACTCTCGACCTGGAGGACTTTGTGACAACAACAGATGTAACGTGCAGCAAACCACTACACAAATTCTCGCACCAAGGCATGCGAATCCAGACCAACCAGGCTATCCCGGCCCAAATATATATAAGTACTTGACCTCTTAATATAAGTAGCAGTTTATTTATATTAACGTCTTGTTTGTAAGCAACATTAGGGCTATTTTTGGATTGACATCTTTATTTGGAGCCTTGGTTAGATGACGAGGATGGCATCTGAACTGGCTACTTCCCCTTTCCACACCGCAAAGACGTTTGGTCCCGACGAATTTAGGGTTCATCAGAATCGCTTACACAACGGTTATTCAGCGGAATCAGGTCTTGAACCTAACTTTTCGGTTCCGAAACCGAAACTTTACCAGCAGGTCACCACGACTTTTCCAAGTAGAAATCAGCAATCATCTATTCATTGAAAGGTGCCAACTTTAACAAGGGATTAAAAATAACGATTATTCCCGTGCTGTACAGTATTTCCCGATTTCACACCCATTTCGGATTTCATCCAAATAATAAGAGCATCATTTTTTAAAAAAAATCTTTATTTCAAAGAAATCTACATCCTCAATACATTCCTTTAAGAACAACCTTCTTTTATTAATATTATTAATTCTAACATGATTTCATAATTCATTCATTTTTGATCATTCATTTGATTCAATTTTATTAAAATCCTATCAGATTCCAATATGTATAAAATACTTTTTATTCACATATTTTTCAACATAACAATTAAAGGGAAATAATTTCTTTTTATTAAAATAATAATAAATTTCAATCAAGATCAAGGGAAATCAATTATCTAAAATTTATGGTTTTTTTAAAAATTATAACTATACAATAAAAAGATGTGAAACATAACTTTCTAATCCATGAAGGTTATATCTTGCAAATATAAACAATTCAAATTTTTTCGTTAATTAATATCAGATAATACTTTCTAATACAATTATATTATCTTTAAAAAAATTATTTACTAACTATAAAAACTGATCCTGTTTTTTGATCATCAATTAAAATTTACCATTATAAAAATTTAAAGACAGCAATTCCTTATATTGTTAGAATAGAATGAAAAAAAAAAAGAAGATATAATTTGTTACTAGAAGTTTTTTTCTGTAGTTTAAATGCAACTTTAAAACAAATGCAATAATTTAATTTAAAAAATGCATAATGACTCAGTGCAAAAATCAATAACATGCTACGATTTGTATTGATAAAAATACTGTTCCCCCCTGATAAAAAAAAAAGTACTTGAAGAATTCATTATAAATCAATACGTTTTCAAAACAAAACATGTTTCAATTAAAAAATTTACTCTAGTATTCCAATAAAAAGGTTCAAACGAATTTATGGTTAAAAAATTAAACACACTGATTTAATATTTAAAATATTTGAAATATAAAGAAACCTTTTTCACAAAAAAATAAAAAATACTTTTAATCAATTTTACTTAACTAATTTCAACCATCAGCTCGAACTAAAACAACAACAACATGTTTTAGAGGTGTATCATTTATTTTATTTTAAAAAGGCTTATAACATAATTTTAATCTTAAAATTTTATTTCCAGAATTAGAAAAATTATAAGCAAAATAAATTAAAAAGATAAAAGCTCAATAAAATTGAATCGAAATTTCACAAACTACTGCAGTTTTTTGATAAAATAAAATTTAAACAAAGATTTATAGGTATTATTAACTGAAATTAATTTTAGTTAAGACAAAGAAATGTAAAGCAAGATCCCAAAACCTCAAAACAAAAATAACAGTACACTTTAATAAAACAATAGTATGAGTACTTAGGAACATAAGTCATAATTTAAATAAACACAGGCATGCTTTTACCTCAACAGATTAATACATCTATCGATAACTATATAGTAGATTAAAAAGTTACATCAAAAGTATATTTAAAACACTATGAAACTGTATTTACAAAATGCAAACAATACTTATAAGTTCCACATATTACTATATTGTAAACTGTAAAATTAATTTTAAAAAAACTATATTTAAAATTTCTGACATTTTAGAAATAATCCGTAGATTTAAAAGAGAATTTTTTTTAAATATAAAAGTTGATTAAAGAATTTTAAAAATCGAATCAAATTAACAGATTCAATGATGTAAGGGGGGGAGAGCGATTCCACTCGGCTTTCTAGCGAAAGTTAATTAAAAATACGAAAAATAATAATAATAACATACTTCTAGATTTTAAATAGAAATGAAAGATGCAAATAAAATAAAATAATGAAAATAAAGCAGGAATTAAGCATAAAATAACAATGTTTACAGTTTCGAAGGCAAATGAAATCTTGGGTACAGATAATGTGTGTTAGTTTCGCATTAAAAACAGAACAACAAATAGTTGCAACAACTTTTCTTCCAGACAAATTGAGAGTCCTTCTTTCAGTCAACATCAACATATAATTGGCCAGCGTTATGGCACTTAAAGCAAAATAAGAGAAAAGAAACGTCTTTTCAGGAACACAAATAGGCTTCAACCTAAAAAGGAAAGAAAAAAAAATTACGTCAGATTTGGAGATAAAAGGATCAATAAGTTCAACAACTGTCATATATTTATTACATTCCAAATACAAAGGGCATTCAGATGTATTTAAAATGTTTCCAGGGTCGTTTAACTAACATTTAAAATATACATACTACAATAGCAAATGCTCAATTTCATTGCTTTTTTTTTTCTGGACTTGACGCCTGCTTTAGAATTCCCCGATAGAAAATGTTTCTAAACAATATCATCTGTCAGTATTGGACATAATTTTTTTCCCACACGTTTTTTTGTTTACCATGATTTTTGTAAAATGTTTTCCAAAATAAAATCAAGTTTTGTATTTCCCATCATTCGTGCAGATAAGTATTGGCAATCCTATTAACACACACACACACACACACACACACACACACACACACACACACACA
>JAOUZG010025578.1:2751553-2778387 GCA_026289955.1 Argiope argentata
ATGCTTTAGAAATGAAACATTTATTAAACTTTGATAATATCATAAGAAGAAATATCTAGAATGCTTCCATGGGTTGTACAATCAAAAGTCTAATAGGATAAATAACGAATAGTGACAGTTGATTTGAAAATGCAATACACATAAAACAAAAAACAGATTAAATTCACATAAAACAGCACATAAGGTAAATAAAGCAGATCACTTTTAAGCATTTGTATCCACACAAAATGATGAGAGTATTCAATTATTTCCTATAGATTCAACTACTACTCACTACTGAACCTGTTTCTCAACTTTTTGTAATTTCCACGATATGGCAAAGAAGTATTTAAAGGATATGGTATTTTTTGCTCCTGATCAACATATCACCATGATTCTAAGTTCTTCATTTGCATTTACTAAAATTACCTGGAGACTATAGGTCATTGACTTAACATCCATTACTATATCCATTAAACTATTTTTCTTATCAGGAGTTTCATTATGCAGGGAAGCAATATTTTAAATTTGTAACAATACAGTAATTCTGTCTCATACTTTCATCAATGAAACTAAATCACTTTCTATTTTTCTCGTATGCACTGTAATCCTTAAGAAATTGACCAAGCTCCAGACATCTATGAGTACAAAATTTTTTGGAATATCAGCAGACATGATATACAGATTCACAATAAACAATAAATACAAAATTTAACCAGTAGCATTTTCACCAAATTTCAATGCACTTTTGGTCTATTTATTCCTATCTATCTATTCCTTATTGTCTATTTATTTATTTATTATTGCCTATTTATTCTTTCAAGTTCATATGAATACAGTTACTCAAAAACTAAAAAAATAGTATGAAAGTGAAATTTCAAATATTGATATATTATTATGGCTGTATATCAGTATCAGATTTTGAGTCAAGTTTCCCAAATAATCTTTCATCTGTTTGTCTGTATATTTACTAGCAAAAGAACATAACTAAAAAATGCAACAATTTAGATTAATGAAAATTAGTATACAGTCTTGTTACCAAAATTCTAAATATGTATCAAATTTAGAATCAAATAACTGAAAAGAAAACAAAACATCCAGTTTTCTACAATGTTCTCTTAAGCACATAGAACACATAGTTGTATGAAGTACTATATTATTGTTTTATAAGAGTAAAATCAAGGGGGCAATATTTCAGTTTATTTATACAATAAAATAGAAAAGCCATCAAAATAAATCACCAAAAAATGCTAGACTTCACAAATTAAAATTACTAAAAAAATTAGAGGAAATCTTGGCATCTTGTGAATAATGGAACCTGGAATAATTTAAAAATTATCAAAAGAATCTAGTCATAAAAATAAACAAGTACCAGAAGCTCTTAGCAAGGATCTATTAAAAGAAAAATTATTGAATAAGATAGCAGCTACTTACATCTACACATTGGAGACATTAGACTGCTCCATTCCTCATGACCAATACATTGTTTTTCAGAATGGCCCAACAAGCTCGAAGGGATAACATATCCATCTTCACAATGATAACTGCAATTTGTTCCAACAGGGAAAAATTCCTCATTCTTTGACTCTGAACAGGTCAGAGACCCAGATTTTATTAGAGGTAGCTGTGGGCATCCTAAAACTTCTAAAGAAATACATTAAAATTATGTAAAAATTTGTTATTTAATACGACTATAAAACAAAAAGTCATTCTTGTTTACAACAATTTTAGAAACTTACCTTCTCTAGCAAGTTCAGTTATGCCATTTACTTTCAAAATCTCCAGCTCGAAGACACAATGACTTTTTGTTCTTAATTCAGAATCTAAAGCAGTACAGTTGATATTATAAACTCCATATTCGGAAATATTTTGCGGTTCGCAATTCACTTCAACTTTACCACTATAAGAATCAAATTTTGGAACAGGAATTTGGAAAGTACTTATATCCTCAATCACAGTTGATTGATTAATACAAGAATCCTCAACAGGAATTGGTGGCAATTGATCTGTGTACAAAATCCATAAATTACTTAAAGATGTACAAATATAAATGAGGAACATAAAATGAATAACACAATCAATAACATAATAATTGCTATTTTAATCACTGTATCAATAAAAAAAATTAACAGTTTAAAAATTAATAAAATATTAAATTTTATACAAAATAAAAATCGATAGAAAAAAACTAAAAAATTGTCACAGTATTTTGCTTCCTATTTAAAAAATTATTTTGAAAATGCAAAAAAAAAAAGTTACTATTAATCTCTTAATTGTGTTTCTGTGACATAATGGAGTTAAATTATTGCTTCTTGAACTTACATAAGCTGGTATTAAATTATCATAGAATATTATAATTCAAAACAAAAATCGTATGCACATTCAAACCAATGAAATTTCACAGTATACTAAATTGGTATGGAATATGAATTTTCAATCAATAAAATTTTGAAAATGTTAATTAATCAAATTATAATTAATCCACAATATTTTTCGATATAAAAAATGACTTAAGCCCATGATATCATTTAGAAATTTTACAGACAAGAGGAATTCCTTATAAAAAGTTATTAATTGAATTAATAAAATAAATTTTCTCTTAATGGAAGATGTTTTATTCAGTGATAACTGTCTCATCTAATTAAAAAAGCATATGGTGATGCATACAACAAATAGTATGTAAATATATTCTGCTCACAATTTTGTTAATGCTAAATAAAAAATTTATATAACAGTGTATTATAATATATAAATAATACTAAAATTGTGGCTGTAGAACACATAAAATTATTACTGAACACATGAATGCAAATATATGTTTGAAAAAAAATTATTGAAATGACATGAAAATAGGAGAAGAAATTCCACATTTTTCTACATAATGCTTCAAAACGTATGCCTAATTGCTTTGTATAACTTCAAAATAAGTTTTATGGTGGAACTTCAGTAATTTATAAATAACTGGATCCCAATTAAAACATTTCTCTAAAAATTTAACTAAAAAAACATGCATTAAAAATTGCAACTGCTGGAGAAAATAATTTTTATAATCAAAATTTAATACACAATTTATTTTTAATGTTTAGCCCTTTAATAACTTTTTTGTATTGAATAAAAAGTCAATTAGATACATAATAAATGTTATTGAAAATATTTTATGACTATATATAGCAATTTATCAAAAAAGAAATTTTACTAAATTATACAATTTAATTTGCTCAAATATTATTAACCAGAAACTTTTCAATGTTATTTAGAATTCATATAATGCATAGCTGAGTCCTAGAGATAATTATTAGCATTTAAAAAACTAAATATTTACAATCACACAGGAAATAAAATATAAATAACTTAATTAAAAAACAAAAATGACAATCTGAATTTTTTTAAATATTTTAAAAACAATTTTTAGCTTTTATTTGAGTCAACCAAAATATATTTAACCAATTAAATTTACCAAATTACATTTTAAACATTATAAAGGGAAAAAAATTGAAAGAACCTGAAATTGTTTTTCCAAATTACTAATAAATTAGAGCTGAATGATCCCAATTAGGAAAATTATACTGTATAATAAATAGATATGATGAATTCTTATTCAATAAAATTTATAAAATATTAATTAAAATCCAAAATATTTTTGATATAAACAAAGACTTAAGAGTCTCATCTTACTAGGACATTCTAGGAATCAAAGATAATACCTAATTAAAAATGTTCAAATTTGTTCACTGTGTTAGAAACATATTAAGATTTTTAAAATCTAAATTAATTTTTAAAAGGCTAATGACAAAAAAAGGGGGAATCTAAAAATTAAATTAAATCAAAATACAAAATAGTGATAAATGGAACCAATACTCCTATATCTTTTCTTTATGCAAAGTAAGTAATAACCTTCCAATGCATGTATCTTGATATTAATTTATTTTTCTTAAAAATATAGTTATTAGCTACTTATTTTATTTATTTATGTAAAGATTTATTTTTTAAAAAAACCCAGTTATTTATTTATTTTATTTAAATATAATTATTTATTTGTTATTACAACAATTTCATTTGTTTGACAAAATATTATTTTTAATAAAAAAGATACAATAATAAAGAAAAAAAAATTAAAAGATAAATTAAGATCTTTAAATAAAAAAGATAACTACAACAAAATCGGTGACTAAAAGGAAATATAATCAAATAGAATATAAAAACTTACAACTGATTTAAAATACTTACAGACACATGTTGGTATTAAAGAATCATCCCACTCGTCATGAGCAACACACATTAAGTTTAACAAAGAACTGGTTGGAATGACATATTTATCTTTACAAGAATAGCTGCAAATAATACTCAGAGGAAAACTATCAGCCTTCTTGTTATTAGAGCAATTTGCTGATAGCAGTGAAGTAATAGGCAGATCATAACAAAGAAAGCCTGTTAATAGTGAAATAATTTTTTTTTTTTCAAAAATTCAACTTTTTGATAAAAGCAAAAAAATCACAGAAACATAAGCAAACTGAAAATATTCTTGCTTTGGACATGACACAGGAAAAGGATAACAATAACTATCTCATAAAATAATAATGAATTGTACCAAACAATAAGTGAAATAAATGATTCATCGGGGAAATACGATGAACAAATTTATTCAAAAGGTACTGAAAATGTTAAAAATATTGTATAATTATGTCAAAAAATAAGTTGAGCACAAAAATGATAAAATTCCAATTTAATTCCAAAAAAATTGCTTCAGTCTCATTTCCATTATATTATTGTAATTCATTTTTAAAAAAAGCATGGAAAATCTTCAGAAGGGACTGTGAAACTTTGTATGTATAATTGGAGCAAGATTCCATAAAAATGTGTCATGTCTGTTTCTTAAATGTCTACTAGGAACTGAATAAACTACAATAAATAAGATGCAAAAATTGCAATAAAGCAAAACTTCATATCTCTTCCTTTTTAAAAGAAAATTCTGTATGCAAAAACAGGTTTCAGCACTCACACAATATGTAAATAAGTGGAAAGTAATTAAAAATTCTCATACCATATTATTACAATAAATTACTAAATATGGAGAAGGATATTATAATGGTATAATTTAAAAAGAATTAAAATTAGCATTATAGTAAAATTAAGAAAAAAAAAATTGGATATGGAAAGTGTAATGTATTAAATTGCAATCAGCAACCCATCTAAATTCCTTTTTTATTTCGTTAAATTTTTTGATATTAACTTTTCGATTACAAGGCAAAAGAAAAATCTGGAAACATTTTCTATAGGGATTTTAACAAAACACTGTCTACAAAATTACAAAATAAGGTTGGGATTTCCTTGGAATAATATTGTAATTAAAAATTTTTATTCCTGCATCAACTATCTAACTATATATCATAGGGGGGGAGAGGAAATGCAACAGGAGTAAGCCATTAGAGCTACAGCCTCATTTAAATTGTAAATTAAACAAAGAATAAAATCCTTACAACTTCTTTTATGTATAGTATCTGTACTGTTTATAGGAAAATGGTTAATATATAGTTTATTTAATGGTAGGAAATAGGAAGGAATTTTCATAAGAATGAAAGTTAGAGATTAAATGGAATTATTCTTATGAAATTCTAATTCATTGGAGAACACAAAATTAAATTTAAAAATAAATAAACAATCTTTATTTTCTTAGATTATATCTCTTTAATCAAGATGACTTGTTTTGTAAATAAATACTATATCATGTCCCAAGACCTAACTCATAATTAATTGACCTATGCTACAGTGTGTAACTTATAAAAGATTGCCATACTAACTAAAAACATGAAATACATTACAGTCCTTAGCCAACTTACAAAATTGAATAAATTGGAAAAGAAAGTTTGCCAATAATATCCAGAATATGCACAGAAATAAGACAGAAATACAATTAAATGTAACTAAAAATATATGAATAGCAAATGATAACTGGTGCTGGGACCAAGAAAAAATATTAATAAAACTACATACAAAGAAACATACACCAAATGGGCAATACAAATAGTATCAACTAGAGCAAAGTGTAAGTATATATTATCAAATATATAATTTCAAAACACAAAAATTAAAATAGATAAAGGAATGGGTTATGACATGGGGAATAATGTTAAAGTATAAATTGATTAAGTCTATTCAATAAAAGCTGAAGTAAGAGGAAAGTCAAAAGATATGTTATAGCAAATCTGAAATTGTTATGTGCACACTCCTAACTATGATATGGAGAAGGAGATCCAAGAAAGACATTATGAGAGACAGAAAATATTATCTGTGTATATTCTGGGGCAGGTTCTGTAATACCTGGAAACTTTAACAAAGTGAACACATTGAACTGATGTAGTTGAGAAATTTGTTTAGTTAAGTACACCTTCCCCAATACAGAAACATCATATGGAAGTGACTTTTCAATTACTGTTTCATGCTAATATTTTAATAATAAGGTACTAATTTCCCTTCAAAGCTATAAATATTGGTAAATTTATAAGCTAGAGAATAAATCTTTTTAAAGATATGAGGAAAAACAGGTAAATTGATTTCAATGGTTATACTAAAGTATTTAAGAGTCATCAATTTGATTTTTAACTTAGATAATAAAATTAACCAAAGTTCTCTTTACAGTCAATAATCTTTTTGCAGTTTTGTCTATTTTTATTTTGAATACAATGGCAACTATTTTTCCTCCTGCTGAAATGATTAGTTTAAGTTATTGTAATTTATTTTTCAAAAACTATGCTGCGGAAAATCTTTGGGAGGGACTGTGTAACATTGAATGTATAATTAAAGTAAGATTCCCTGCATAAGCTGCAGGAAAAGAATTTCATAAAACAAATAAAGAATCATAAAATAGGAAATTGCGAATAGCTCTGACAAATCTGAATAATAGTTACTAATATTATTTCTTTGTGGGTAATGGTTTTAGTGTATAAGTAATTCTAAATAATTTTTTTTTTTAAATTGAAGAGAATTATATTTGTAAATTAGTGGAAATAAAGTCTCTCATTCCAGGCTATCAAATGTCACCCTGATGTCAACAAGAAAACATAGCATCATTGCCCAACTGATGACTAATTTTATTTATTAGATTATAATAATTAAATTCATTATTCAATATTGCATGAAAGCCAATTTTGTGGTTCACAAAATAACTTTTTAAGATCAAAATTATTTTTTCGAACTAGCTGGAAAGTAAGAAAGTTTAAAATGAAAATTTATAAAATTTAAATTAATTAATTTATAAATCTTGGTTTGTATTCTACATTCAGTTCACTCCAAGTCACTTTTCAATTTCAATATATTTAACAGTTGAAATAAGAAATTCATTATAGAAAAGCATTACTCAAAGACGAGAGAAAAAAAGATTTATCATAAAAGATGCTCTATTCCTAATTTAATGATTATTTTTGCCAAGTAAATATATTTAAATTAATTAGTCTATTCATCATAAGAAAAGAAATTCAACATGTGATACCATATTTATTGCTATAATTTTTGTAAAAAATGCCCCATTCCTTTATTTTGGTCTCATTAATAAGTAAAGTTCTGACTTTTCTGTTAAGCAGGATCAGTGGTCAGAACTGGGTTGTTTGACCTGTTTTGCTAAGTTCTGAGTTCTTTTTGATTTTTTTTTTATGCAAGAGGGATAAGATTCTTGTTTAATTCTTAATTCATTATTTAGAATTTTTAGTTTTTATTATATTTTTTTTCAACATCCAAAAACAAAATTGTTGATATTGTGAACTAAAATATAATACAAATAACAGTAATGAATCAGCAGTTAATCATATTTTAAAACAATTTAATTAATTAAAAAAATTATGAATATTAAAATTTAGTCTAAATATAAGATCATTTGGTTGTTTAAAGCCACCCACTAGCTGCACATAAATGCACTTACGACCATAAAGAATTTAGGCATTCAATACAGACTAGGAATCAGAAAAGTTACAACATGTTGTTTATATCAAAATTAAAATGAGGTAGACAGCCTGGTAAGTTGGACCATATTTTATCTGGTTACAGATGATTAGATTATCAATTACAATATAGTTTTTAAAGACATACTGCAATGTTTCTCAGTCTTAGAGCTACATATTTGTGATTTGAAATTGAAATCCCTCATAGTTAAATTAAAGGTTATTATTCATACTTGATAATTCACGAATTAAATCACCAATATTATCACACAGTTGGAAATACATTCCAAATTAAGTTGGATATTTTTTAAATTAATGGTAATAATACATTAATAATACAACTTATTTAAGACATATTAAAAAGAGAATTTGAAGAAAAAGCAATGTACTCAATTAAGAAAAAAATATATGCTTTTGCCTCACCCTCAATTTTTTGTGATTGAGAAGAATAGAGTCAAGAAGGAATAGAGTGTATATTAGATAGCAACCAAGCTTTTAGACTTAATATATATATTTGCACAAATATATCAATTTAATTAGCAAATATTCTCATTTCCTAAAGTTCTATAGCAATTAAGACATAAATATTTAGAAAAATTATGCTCATATAAATTGAAGTTTTAAAAGATCATTATCAATATTTATTAATGGAATACAACATGTAATTGAAGTTTCAGTGATGACATAATTAGTAAGATGCTAGCAAAAAAATATAAAAATTTATTAAAAATAATGGGAATATAGAAGAACTGGTTGGAATAATTTATATAATGAAAATTACAATTTTCAAAATATATTCCACAGCTGTATTCTAGAAAAATAGAAATTAATGAAATAAAACTTACTTTGAATGCTAATATTATATGAACATGATGAAGAAAGGCCCAGTTGTTTATCTACAGCAACACAATGATTGGTATAGTTTCCAACAGGCAATGTACCATTTAATGAGCATTTCACTTTAACTTTG
The DNA here is from genome assembly GCA_026289955.1 of Argiope argentata. Classification (NCBI taxonomy): domain Eukaryota; kingdom Metazoa; phylum Arthropoda; class Arachnida; order Araneae; family Araneidae; genus Argiope; species Argiope argentata. The sequence continues at coordinate 2,760,434 of JAOUZG010025578.1, forward strand.
CTGCCTTTCATTGACGATTTAAATTTTGGTATCTTTATTTTAGCCGATACCCCATCTTTTGCTAAAAGTGTTTGAGATATGCATGAACCTCTTCTAGGTTTAGGTGGTATAGATTCTGTAAAATTGTTTAAAATTTATATAAAAGTTATTTACAAGAAAGAATGAACAATATTTTTAAAAAATATAAAAAGAAAGCTTAATATTAGAAATTTAATACAGAATATAGTATAGTAAAAGAGAAATTCTAAACATTATACTGTGCTTTTGCTTCTCAAATTTTAAGTAAATACAAGAAAGTAAAAGAAATTAAAATCTTACAATGGATAATGAAATCCTCGATGCTGAGATCAATTTTTTAATTATGTTGGAACATGTTATAGTTTTTGCCATCATACTAATAAAGAATTTCTTTTATATTTGTATTTCTATCAATCTAGTCTCTGTTAATGATGCCAGCACCAGGAAATTATGTTTTTCAATTTTTAATAAATTCAATGAATTCTATAAATTACAGTTGGCATTAATGTCATTTGTCAAGAAGTGAAAACTTGTTAACGGTTATAAATAATAACTCAGTTTTTTACTTAAAAAGTTTAATAATATGAGAAATTATTTATTAATTTATTGATTGATTATAAATGCCCAGACGATTGGCTTATGTGAACAAACTAAGTACAATCTTGTGAGGGAAAAAAATGACCATGGAAATAGACAAGGAAATTTTGTGTTGTATAGGGGAAGAGGAAATTCTTTGAGAACAAAAATTTTTTTAAGAATTATAAGAAAAATAAAACGAAAACAATAAAATAAGAAATTACAAAGCAGGTAACTTTCTTTATTGGTTATCACATTTATGAATAAAGTTTGTTAAAATATTAATATCTGGTAGTATTTGCAAACTTAATATTTTAACAAAGTAATAAAACAAATTTTGGAAAGTCTTGCTCACAGATAAGAAGCTATAATTTTAAACTATATCAACAAAATTTTCAAACATTAGATACGATTAACAGTTGCAATTGATTCAGGTAAATGAGGCTCTATTGAGCATTCTTAAATAAAGAAAATAAAATGTGCAAGCAACTTTATTATCATGCTCCTACTGATAAAATGTACACTTATTTAAAACATAAATTTAAAAGCATGTTATAGGTACACCAAATAGGTATGAGAAACACTGCTCTTTTTAAAGTTGCTAGACATACTAGTAACAAAATTTACTCTATAGAGGAATACTTCTCATACAAAAATGTTAGATATAAAGATCAAGGAAAGTAAAATTCAAATTATATTCAACTAAAGCATACTTTTACACTGTGGTACATTAACAGGTTTCCACTGCAGCTTTGAAGTACATTTTCTAGACTGGAATTTTCTTTGTCTAAGTGGCATTACAAAACCATTGTTGCAAATGTACTTGCATACAGTTCCTTTTGGGAAAGAATAGGTTCCTCCATTTTCACAGTGAAATTTAGAATGAGCAACAATGGGTGATGGTGGACATGAATTTTCTGAAAAGCATTTCATAATTAGTACAACAGAAGTTAAAAAGCAGTTATAAAAAGGAAATTTTTTAATAAACCAATGGATTATGGGTTGTTAAACAGAAAAAAATAGGGCCAGCTTTAAATGATTGATTAATACTAGATGGATATTTTATAACAAAAATATTCTTTATAATATAATAATAGCATATGTAATTTACGACTCATTTTTTGGAACATAAGTATCAAGAAAGAGAATTATACAACCCTTTGTTTACCTCATCTTAATTCTAATAACTTTCACTTACAAAATAATTTGTGTACAATGAAAGCATTAATAATTTATACAAGTTATAGGATAGTACAACATTGCACATCACACATGTTAGCAATCAATAATACAATTTTAATAACAATATAGTAGCACATTCAAAGAAACATATTGTAGAGTAAATTATGAAATAAAAAAACAAAGTGGTAAAAAAAGCTTTTAATTGTAAATATACAAAAATTTACTTTAATAAAAAATGATCTCTATCTCGCTCACATGCACATAGACATACACACACAGAGAGAAATAATTATTGTGTTTGGTTCAGAACTTTCTTTGTAAGTGAACAGAAAACATCTATACTTTAATTATGAGTAAATTCCCTGTACATTTATCTTAAAATTAAACAAGTTATAAATTTTATCTCCAGGGTGGTTGTTAAGCATTCAGGAAAATTTTCTTGAACAGAAGAGAGTTTTGAACATTGGCTAATTTTGAGGGGAAGTAGGGACTCAGTAGAATTAGGATGAGTAAATATTCACTACATGCCTTGGAGAAAGAGAATTTTCAATACACTCACAGAAGGGAACATATAATGCTAAAAACCCACAAGACATAATATTATATGTAAAGTTTTGTATTATATAGATACAAATAATTGATTGCCATTCATGATCAGTTTCAGTTAATACTTTAAAACTCTGAAATGTTCTTGAGTTAATGGGTTTAGGATAAATGGGTTAGGATAATGGGTTAGTACTGAATTAGCAAATGATTACAATATTCATATGATGCCAAAAATCTGCTTTTAAAACAATAAAAAGTACTATAAAGTTAATTTTTAGAAATTAATGTCTCAATCACAGAAAATATTAAGTTTTAAAAATAGGTTTTTTAGTAAATCTTAAAAATTAGAGCAATGATACTAAAAAAATAAAATTATAAATTAATTTTTAAATTAAAATATGTAAAATTATCATTCAAGTCAAAGATAAAATTAATACTAATACAGTTAAAAGCATAAAAGAAAATTGTAGAGTTAAAAATTATAATTAAATTTATTAAACAATTACTAATATTTAAAAGAAATGAAATAAATAATTATTATATACATGCAAAGTCTAAAATAATTTTTTTTCCTTGATAGTAAAATAGTTACATATTAAATAGGTTATTTGTAATATCGATCAAATTTGCAAATATAAATTAATGACAATGAATTGAATTTCAAAGAACTATAGAAATGGAAACTATAAAAACCACGTCCCAATTTATATATAGAGAATTTAAAACAGAATTAATACATTTAATTCAGAATTTTCGTACCTTTAACAGTTACGCTGAAAGTGCAATGACCAGTGGTATTAAGCTCTTTATTATGCGCAGTACAATGGTTAATGTAAGTACCAACACTAATCCTTCCAGTATGAGTACAGTTTCCGTACATAATTTTATTTCCAGATGAGTTCTTCATGTAAAATCGAGGTGGTTTTAGCTTTGCGAATCCACGGCGATTGGCACTAAGAATCACATCTTTGCAATCTTTAGAAAAGGGTCGGGGAACAAATTTTTCTGAAAGAATGAAAGTTTTTAGCACAGAATGGTTATTTAAAATTTATTATAAAAAATCAATGTAGAAAATTTATTTTATAATGAATGTTGATGATTAATTAACAGCATATTAATTTATGAAACAGTTTAATAACATAAAAAATTCAGAAAATGGCAATATAAATTTCCTTATTAGATAAAAAGTATTAAAATACTTCTATGAATGCACTTAAAATAATAAAATTTTCTTAGAGATAAAAGTAGATTTTCCACCTGCCCTTGGATTAGTGGCTCTGGATTCTTGAGAAATTAAATTTCAGAAATTAGCTTTAACTTAACTTAATTAGCTTAACACCATAACAAATTAATATTAGCATATTAGAATGACTGTATATAAATTCTGAACAATAATGAAAAGTATCAGCAAATTTTATTTTTAAATCCTTTGCTTATTCAGTTGCTTTCAATGTAACAATCTAAATCTGAAAAATAAAGAAAAGTTTTTACTGAATTAATTCTAGGTCTGCACATATCTGTCTATCTAATACAAAAACTATTTTAAATCAAATTATGAATTAAAAAAATAAGATGAAAAACCACAGAATAAGTGTCATGATTTCTTTGAAAATTCCTAAATAAAATAAAGAATATAATTAACAACAACAACAAAAATGCCATGGGAGGGAGATGGGGAATGAAAAATATTCTTTAGAGAAATTCAAAATATCATTGACAATTTTTCAATATATAAAAAAATTATTTAACTTAATTTAAAATTATGCAATTTTTAAACTAAATGCAAATTTTACGATATCACTGATGATATCTGTTTTTATATGATTATATCAATGATTTACTCAGAGAACTGAAATTTTTTTCTAGTATAAATTACGATTTTTAGTATAAAAACTTTTGAGGCAATCTACAATAAACTGTAATTGACTATATACCTTTTACAAACACAAATAGCAGAAATGGTATCTTTACAACTATCTCGCATACTTCCCTATTTCCACCACAATTATTAGGGATCTTGAACAAAGTCATTAACCACATGACAAGTTGAGATTTTAATTTTCATATCTTTACACATGCCTATTTTGTACTTCATAATGTAATAAAGAAAGTATTTTCAGCAAAATAGTAAAGAAGATTGGTATACTTTTTAGATTTTTTTTATCAGCCTATTAAATATTCAGACATAAAACTACAAATAAATTTATATATAGCATTATTACTTATTTAGGTAGAAAGATTATACATCAAATTTAATTTATTTAAGTCATTTCATTTTTTTAGTTATTGTATTTACAAATGTATAGCTTGGACAAATTTAGTATAAAATTTGATACAGATCTATACTTTTATTCTATAATTGTGCATCAGATTTAACTGATTTAGCTCACTGCATTTTAAGTTCTGCTCATTTATGCTAGGGACAGACAAACTTTGTGTGAATGGATTTTAAAGAAAATTTGTTGGAAATACATAAAATTTGACCATAAGTTCTTAAATCAAATTGCAACAGCTTAATTCAAAGTGTTTTAGAATGATTTCACATACATATAAATAGACATGATTTCAAGAGTTTTTTGGGAGGTTGGGGTTAGAGGGGACTTAAGAAAATCTAAAATATTGAGATTCTTTAAAATCTTAAGTTTAAATATTTTGACAACCAAAAGGTTTTCTTCTTTAAGATTTCATTTATGAGAGTTAAGTAAAATATCAATAAATTATCCATGAACAATTAATGAAATTATTTAACTTTATAATCTTATAAACACACAGAAATTTTCATTTTCCCTAAAATTTGTTAAGACATGAAAAGTAACATTTTTTATGAACTTATACATACAATAGAATTCTTAAAAACAAACAAATAAACTAGTAAAATCAGAAGATTATCATGTCAAACATTTTACACTAAACCTACGCTTACACTCCGGGATAGATGAATCATTCCAATGTGGTGCATGACAAGTTATTTTGATTAAATGATGTTGTGATTTGGGAATGGCATAACCAGTGTCACATTGGAAATAACAGGAGGTCCCATTCTTGTATTTGGACTTAAATGATGCTTCTTTCACATCTTTGTTATGGCATCTTACTGATCCATATTCTGGCTGTCTGGGATCCGAGCAGTATGTTGCTATAAAAATAAATCAAATAAAAATATTTATTATACCCTAATATATATGCTTTGAATTCATTTGAGCAACTCATAATTTGAAAAAAATGTCCCAATCTTACTTAAAAATATGTTAGTTATATATTATTAAGAAAAAATAGCATAACTAATTATAATAAATTAATTTATTATAATAAATAAAGCAACAATCACTAATAATAACTGGCTATCATTCAATAGTATTTAAAACCCACTTTAAAAAAAAAAACAATTTCACAGTTGTAGACATTTTTCCTGAATTTTGACATAATTTCTATGAACAATTGATAGCATTGCTGACCTGAAATTCAAAATTCCCTCAAATATTATTACATTTTTGGAAGATAAAGAAATATTCTGCTTAAATCTATGAAGTTTAAAAGATGAAATGAAGTTACAATACCCCAATATTTAGAAAGATAAATTACAAATCTACATTTTTAATAACAGAATAATGTCATGGTACAGGCCTTCATAGGAAACATTCAAGAACAGAATGAACAGAACAGATTGAAAACAATTAAAATGACATGGATGTAATGTTTAATGATTTGCTAGAAATCATGGACATTAAGTTATATATAAATGATTAACCAAAATTAAATATAATCAGTATCCCCAATGAATGAGCTGTGAACTAAAGGTGATTAGTTTTTAATAGCATTTATTAATGTCATAATAAATTATTTTATAAATCCACATTATAAGCATTCTATAATGTCTTTTCTATAATATAAATTTTAAAAATCAGAATTAAAAGTAATCTCAGTGTAGATACATTTGGCCTTTTCCGTGGTTAAAATATTTCCTTACCTATACATTGTACATTGCTGTTAGGTGTCCACTGGCCGTTTTTACAGACTATTAAAGCATTGCTGGTCAACAGGTTTTCAATCAAAAATCCAGGATAGCAGAAAAATTGGCACACACTTCCATCTGGGTACATACTTTGACCATTGGAATCACACACAACAGTACCATCAGAAGGCTGTCTAGGTTTCAAACAAGGTAAATTTTTCACAGATGGAGAATATTTGTATGGAATCTCTAGAAATGAAATATTTGTGAGTATTTAAGAATAAACTAGAGTTCTTTCAAACATTTTTAAATTCATGCAATATAAAGTAGAATATTTGGAAGTAAGGTGGCATAAAAATTTTCAATGCAAATATTATAGGAAAACTGGAATTTCAGTCTATTTATAATTCTATAATACATTGTTTTAGTAATGCGTTACTTTCTTTCTTATGATCAATTAATTTTATTTCAATAATTGTCTTCTAGTATTGGTTTCAGCACTTTACATTTTTTAAACCAACATAAACAATACCTGAGAAAAAAAAATTAGTTTGTAGTATGCGAACATAGATTATAGCATGCAAGCATCTAGTTTGTTGGGTGCAAATAAAAATAAGTTTTTAAACAAATTATTACTTTTTAACAAATTATAATCTATTTTTCAGTCTACTACTTTTATTTTACAATTCACTATCATAAATACTATAGAAACACCAATTAATTTAGAGTTAAAATAATAGTGTCATCTAAAATACAAAGGAGCAAAAAAATCAGGAAGGTACAATAAATTATTAATTGAGTGAAAAAATAATTGCAAAACTTCACCTTCACAAAGTTAAGCATTAAGCATTAAAGTAATGCATTTTAAAAAAATTACATGGTATATCAATGAAACAATTTTTAAACTAATCAATCATTTGACCTTTAAAAGAATGATGAAAAAGGCAACAGAATCTATTAATTATTAAAAGGCAAAATGTAAATGTTACAATTAAAATATACACATTTTATTGTTATGTATGTGGAGTAGCAATGATGAAAAAGAGAGCTTGCAATCACAGAAGTAAGACTTTTTTAAAAAAAATCTTCATACATACATTGGAATGAAATAATGTTTAAACATAAAATCAGAAATACTAGTCAAAAATAAAGATGTACCATGCATTTGCAGGAAATACAAATATTGCTTGTATGTATAGTTTTGATTTATTCTGAAACAATAAAAATAATGAAATAATTCACAATTTGAATAAATTTCTTAAGGTCACAATTAAGTAACAGACAATAATGAGAAATTTGAACTTGTAGTTAATTCTTTTGGCTTTTTTAAAAAAATTCATATGTGCATTAGCAAAAATTTTATTTTATAGATAACATAGAATAAAAAGTAATATTATGTAGAAATGTCGGTACAGTTTGGAGATGAATGATAATGAATAACACATAATAATAATAACAGCAAGATAAGCTTACTTTTGCATTTTGGAAAAGATGAAGACCATGACATCCCATTTGAATGCTCTTCACAGATCAAAGAGTAATGACCCAGTAATTCAAAGCCAACAGAACAAGAAAAATTACATTTGCTTCCCCAAATTGTTCCATGAGAACAATGCACAGAGCCATCATTTGGAGGGAAAACATCTTTGCATTTTTTCACTGGAAATAAAAAGCAGTAAATAAAAAATGCTAAATTCAAATACCAAATTTAATTAATAATATATTTCACAAAATCATTTTATTAATCTTTTCAGGGTTTTTTTTTCTTTCTTTTAAGACTTAAAAAATATTGTAACATTTTACAAAACAATTAACAAACTGAAAAATCAAAAATATTCTAAGAAAATATATATTTCAAAAACTTTTGCAAATAGAAGCGGTAAACAAAATTTTAAACATAAATAAAATAATTTAAATGCCCAGAATTAAGTGGATAATTACCAATAACATCCAATGTATACTGGCATGAATGAACATGTTGATCAGCTATCCACACTGCAAGCTCAATTGGATAGTTACCTCCAGGAATTTGAGTACCAGGTCTAGGTCCAGCTGTTATAGCAACATTTATTGGCCTGCGTTGACGAGCTAAGCTTCCATAGAAGAAAAGATTTACAGGATTTTTTTTTATTGAAGAAACAAATTTTAGTTATATTTCCTACATTAGCTGAAAAAAATATTAATTTTTCTTTTTCATCTTTAAAGAAATGATCACTTACAATATTAGGAAAATTAAAATTAATTATATGTTTGTGTCAAAAAATTAAAGCTTAATTTATGTTGCTTTCCCCCTCATTTCATAGCATGCATACTAATAAAATTTTAGCGTGGAAGTAAAAACAATGTACAATGTGTATCAATTGCCCTAATCTTATGTTGCAAAGTGAGCAAAAACTTATGTTAGCAATATTTGGTGGTGTTCCTGCCAAATTAATGTAAGTAAAAATAAGTATATGTAAGTTAAAGTAATGTAAGTAAAAATAAGTATATTTTCACACTATTCTTCTTGGAAGAATGAAAGTGTCCCACTTCAAAGATGATTTCAAAATCGGTATTCTAAAATTTTGTCATTCTTGTAATGATACAAAATGCATAAAATCAATAAATGATTTTAGAGTTTATATGTATACTTATTCTCCATATCAGATAAACAGTTTGATATTTAGACATCATTTATAGAAAAAAAGACAACTAATAGAATTATAGTAAATTTAAAAAACATTTAATCTTAAAAAGTTATTTACAAAATTTTTAAATATAATTTTTTTCAAATCCAGTTAAAATGTAAAGCAGAAAAAATATATGGAAAAGAAAATTCTTTTTAAATTTGATATTTTAAAAAATTAGACCGATTTTTGAAAAAATTTCCATTACATCAAAATTTTTCAAAAAGGGACAACTACTCTGATTCTAGTACTTGTTTAAAATTTTTATTTAATTAATGAATCTAATTTCTTTATAAAATATGCAATTAAAGGATTTGTATATTATGTATTTGAATAAAAGACCTTTTATTAAAAAAACATCAACAAACTCATATTAAAAATTTAATGACTTCAAATGTTTATGACGGTTGGCTTAAACTTTTTTTTTTTTTAATACTACCAGTACATTTATTTGTAATTTGATTCTATTGAATGAAGATACATGCTCTCCAATCTTAGTGGTATATTTTTAACTGGGGATAGTCACAAAAAGAAGAAAGATAATCTTTAATCTTATAATGTAGATCATAAAAACTATGTTTTTTTATGTTAATAAATATAAACTAGTTACATTAAATATTTAAAGGAAAAATATAAAATAAATGTTAATTTTGATCCTTTAATTAAAAAAATAATAAACACTGTAACACATGAAATTTAAGAAGTTGATTATTTAATTCTTTAAAAATAAGACTTAAAAATTGTGGAAATTATGAACAGTTTGTCAAAGAATTGAAGATAGTCACAAAATGTTTAGAAATTTCTTAAGAAGAAAAGAAAATAATGCAGGAGATAACTTGCGTAAGAATAACACACAAAAAACAAGAACCCTGGACATCTTTCTTTGTGTGTATTATATATGTATACAGATGAACCTTATTTAAACCATGAGGAATTGCCCCTGCAAAACTTTCTTACATATTCTCTAATAAATATATTCCAAATCTTATATAGCATTAGCATACAATAATTATGAAATATTAACTTTTTAGCATTTTCCTGAATTTATCAAATAATCTTTGGCAAATTATTTATCTATTAATCTCCAACAAGCATTAATAACATCCAAAGATCAAATTTGTGTCTTATACAAGTTTTTTTTAAAATTGATTTCAACAAAGCTATACTTATAGTCACAAAAACCACACGCCAAATTCGATATTTTAAGTCAAATATATATGTGTATGATATGTATTTAAGACGATATGTAGTGTATATATAATGTATGTCGATTTGCAGTGTGTATATATAATGTAGTTTAGAAGATATATGTGTATTTAAGTTGAATATATATGTGTCGAGTCAAAATGCAATTTTGACTTGACACATTTATGAAAGTACAGACCAATCAGGGTACTTTAGATTTTTATGTGTTAGACTCAAGTGAAAAATTACTAAAGAAATGTGGCAGAATTTTATATTATTTGCCGCTTTTTAGCTTATGTCTGACAAATGGAAAATACCCCAATAGACAAACATTAAATTTGAAAGATGTCAACAATATAGATGTTGAATCTGTGTACTGAATTTTATCCATTTAGCTTGCATCATTTTGCAATTATTGTGTTAAAACACATTTGAACAGCAGGACTTCTTCAGAACAGATTTTACTCAAAATTTGAGAGAAATCTACAAATTTGGTAGCAAGACAGTATACCAAAATTTAACTGTCGAGCTCAAAGCATTTTGGAGTTATTTTTGTCACAGTCATTTTCCAAAAAAATAAAATAAAAATAATAATAATGTTTTTCGAATTCAGGGAGGTAGGTATAATACTTGGAGATTTGTCAAAGTCAGGAGTTCACATTTTTTGACAATTACAATACTTTCTATATACAATATATATGGGAAAGTAAAAAGGTTTTTGAATTATCTCCAGTTATTTGCATATAGCAACTATTATTATTATTATTAAGAAACAAAATATTGAGTTTAAAATTGATAAAACAATGAATCAAATCAAGTACAGGAGTAGTTAGAAAGAAATTAAATTCAAAACACATAGCTAAAGAATTGATTTTATTACACAATAGTATAAAAATAAATTTACAACATAATTTATCTTATAATATTGTCAAAACATTTGTAATAAATTTTTCATCAGATAATATACATAAAAAGTCAGTCATTAGTTTATTAAAATTAGTTTTGGGTAAATAAGACAATCGACATTAAAAAAAATTTCCAGTTCATAAAGATGTTTTTTTAAAAACACACACACACCCTTTCTATACATAAATATGAAAAGGCACATTTTTTTAAATACATTTATTTCCGTATAAAAATAGAGTTATCTTATCACAACAGGACATATTTCTTATTATTTTCATATCTATTACAAAAACAAGATTTACATATTGTATGTTATTTTTTTAAAAAAATATTTATGTTGTTCCATATATCAACATTTATCAGAATAAAATTTCATGTTACCAAGGTGCTATATATCAAATGTAGAGCTGATTTCAATACTTATGTATTAATGTCACCGCAGCTGTAGATTTGGCAGTTTTTAAGTGCCGCCAATCTACATTGCATTAGCATAACTTTGGCTGTGATGGCGTTAATATGCAAGTACCCTAGTCTCTTACAAAAATAATATATGTGAAGAGCTTTTTTTTAGAGAAACAATAATGATTAAAACTGTGATGTGTATGATTAATCTTTGTCATAAATTCCAATGAATATGATATGAAGTATTAAAAAATGAAATATTTTAATATTATAATACATTATAAAGTATTACACATTATAATAAATAAGGATTAGACATGATTCAAATCACTGTTCTTTAAATACACATAAATAGAAATATTTTTTATGGTTGCAATTCATTTCAATGCTTTCAAATTTCCATTCAGATTCTTCGCAACGATTTTAAATACTTATATATTTTCAAGAGTTTGACAGCAAGTGATGTCAAAAATAAATACTAGGTACAGCTTTGATTTAAGTTCTCATTAGTGACATATTTTAGAAACATCTTTTCATTTGATGTATCTCATAACTCATGAATAATAAAGATATCTTTTTCCAGATCAATGCTGGCAATACAATGCTTGTTTAAGCAACAATAACAACAAAAATGCCAATTCAAAAGAACATTAATGAGGATTTATAATCAAACATGCTCTAAATACTAGACAAATGCCATTTTTCTGTTAGCAGAGAATTTTCCAAATATATACCAAGTATACAAATATAATAGTCGTGAAATAATTTCACATTCAGTATCATTAACTACTTGGTACATTTTGGAACTAGAGGTTATTGAGCTAACAGATACCTCGCAGTTTCATCACTACTTTTCTTTAAAAATAGCATATAAATAAATATCACAGTTTAAGCATATGCATGATTAATTTCCAAGCCATTTACACAGCCAGATAAATATTCTATACTACAATTTAATAGTATAATTCAGTGAGTATATAAAATTCAAATATTCATTAATTATAAAATTCAGTGGGTATATAAAACTAAAATATAATTAAATATTGGTACCTATCTGTATATACTATAAAAATACAATCCATAGCACCTAAAACCTGCTTTTTTAATATAAGGGAATGCAATTGAAAGTAGCAATACTTAAATTGACAAGTCATTTTCTGATATTTCATACACATTGTCACGTAAATAATCAAACACCTTTTTTATCTGAGATTCTTCAACATCATGTATAGAACAATACAGGGCAAATAAGTCCTTTATAGTAAACAAGGAATGTAAAGTGATACCCATCTTACGCAAGTTTTCCTCGCCACCTTGTAATCGGTCAAGAATCGTAATACAATCGGTTACGACCAAACCCTCTTTGCGAAGATCTGCAACTGTTTCAATGATACTTGCTCCACTAACGACGACATCTTCCAAAACTAGGCATGTCTCCCCACGATTTATCACTCCTTCGACCATCTTTTTCGTGCCATAATCTTTACGTTCTTTCCGTCTCACTAACATAGGAATTTCATGATGAGAGCAAATAAAAGATGCAATAGGAAGAGCTGTATATGGGACTCCACAGATTGCATCGGCTTTGATGTTAAGAGCTTTCATCTTTGCATAGATGGCCTTTGACACTGCATTGAATACTTTTGGATGGCTTGTCATATGCCGAAGATCGATATAAAACGGAGATAATGGGCCGCTTTTAAGAGCAAATTCTCCAAGCTTGAATGTGTCGATTTTTAATATTTCACGCAATAAATCGTTATCCGGTTTCATTTTGATGTTTTGATCGGTCGACGGATGAAGTAATTGTCTTGTAATTGTTGCACGTGCAACCACCGGCCGGATATTCAAAATTAGATAATAACTGAATGCCTTCACTTCACTTCTTTATAATATCGAAGTAAGAAGCTGCTTTCACCTATAGTAGTACGTAGTTCAAAAATAGGACGATTTCATTTTTTTATACACAGACACAGGTAGATACTCGAGCAACTTTTAAGATTACAGTGATAAAAATTGATGCAAAATTAACGTTCACTCGGTCTACTAAAGCATGTAATCGAAGCTTATCATAATTGCACTATTCGTGTTTAATACTGAATTTCACGCAAAGTTATCGATTCATAAATACTATAGCTTCTACTTTTAAGAAATTTAATTAATAGCTCAAAAAATGTCAAATTTGAGATTGTAGGCTACTTGAACAACTAAAGCTTAACAATAGTAATATTCCGTTGTACATACTTCATTATAAGCATCACTGTCAGAGTCTCACACTCTTTACAATCACCATATCTCAGGAGGGGTATAATCCATGGTAGATTTTTTTTAATTCAGTAAAATACTTTAAATAATTCTCTTTTAAAAATATGTTTTGAACATATGAATCCATTTTAATCACTTAAGATTTAATAAGCATTTCCATGGAAATATGTAATAAAAACGAAATAAATTACTATTCTTTTTCTTTCATTATATTTTCTGCTATCGACTTTTAACGGCTATATACTATTTATTTATTATATTCTATAATTATTAATTGTATAATATCACATTTTTGCAATGGAAATCCTACTTGATTATTATAATCATTAATAATGAGGTCATTAGTGAGGAATATTGCAGTTTCGAATAATTTGCGGTGAAAAGTACTTTAAAAGAAATTAAACGATGGCTGCCGACTATAAATTTAGAATGAAATATAATCATCTTTACTTATTATAAAGCTCAATGTGTGTGTGTGTGTGTGTCTGTTGGCGCTCTACAGGTACCTCTACGCTCGTCCGTTCGACCTACAGCTACCAAACTTGGTACGCGCATACCTTGGGGGCCGGGAATATGCACCACGGAGCCCTTTTTTGAATTTTTAATTAAAACTTTAAATAATTAAAAAATAAGCGAAATTTTGACGTTTTTTGCCATAACTTTTGAAAATATTACAGCATAAAATTGATTTTTGCATCAACTTAAAGATCAAAAAATTATATTTTCAATGATACTAACGTTATAACTTATAAATTAAATTATTTTAAAGAATTTGTAAAAATTTAATTTAGTCGTATTTTTCAACAATTTATTTCGTATAAAATAAAAATTAAATTTTATCTTTACGAGGATCTCAAAAAAAAAAAAAAAATATGTTTCCATTACATTTTTAGAAGTTCTTTATAAAAATTATAAGTTAATTACTACCGCAAATAAAGACTAGAAAAATGTAATTTTGTGCAAATGATAATAGGAAATGAAATAAATAGGAAATGTAATATTTTTTTAAGTCAATAAATGCAAAAAAAAAAAAAGAACGTTTGCAATACCAAAATTACAAATTCATTGAAAGAGTTAAAATAAATAAAAATAAAAATATATTACAAAAGTGCGATAGTTAAAGCTAAAAAAGAATTTTTAAAAAAGTACCAAACGATAATCTTCTGAGAGAGATTGATTATTTAAAAGTAAGAAATCGTGAACAAACTAGAAGATGACGCCATTTCATAGAAACGACGAAGAAAAAGATACGATCAGCAGATTTTAAGCCTAAGAAATGTATCTCTTTGTTTCACACGTAGCGCCAACTAGGGCCAAGAGTATGACTTAGCTACTCACACGTCTCAACCCTTTTTAGGGGGCGGACTTCATTCGTCTCAGATCGTAATTTAGACCTGGAACAGAGAACGATCACCTCTGACCGTAACCCAGTGGTATTACTCTCGACATAGAGGACTGTGACCACGACAGATTTAACGAGCGCCAGCCGCCATACACTCGGGGAATCTTTTGGCCGGTGAGCTTCGAACCCGTAACCTAAGGAGTACGTGTTCAACGCTGTACCAACCAGGCCATTCCGGCCCTATTTTCTCATCTAAAAGGGTTTATTAAAAACGTGTGAAACAATTATATATTTATTTATATTTAATCATATGTTATGAAACAATTATTTATCCCAAACCATAAAATATGATCTAAGGATTGGGAGGAAGATAATGGTTCCTATGCACCCCCTCTCCCTCCTTGTATTCGATTTTACTATGATATCCATGATTTTCCGCTCAGATCTCTTCAAGGCATGAATATTGAATATAAAATCAACATAAGTAATACACTGTTAAATTACCTCACTGATCTATGATATGTAATTACTTTTGTTATGTTTTATAGTTTCAAATATTCGTCATCTTTTTTTCCCTAGAATTACGAGAGAAACATTTTTCTAGGGGAAAAAATTAAAAGAAATCCATTACTGATATCTCCAGGCAATAAATAGAGAAATATCTTCAAATAAATGCACTAATATTTAGAAATTTTAAAATACTGTCTATGCAATGAAAATGATTAATTTTCAATATTGTTTTTATATATAAAAATGAAAGCTTAGTAGAAATAATGATTTAAACTATCTGCAATAAAAAAAATGAATTTTGAGATATTAAACCTTAAAAAGGGGAGCTTTTTTTGAAAAACTAAATATTACTATTTTTATTTGTTTATTGCAACGTAAAAGCAACATCTGACTTATAATCATGGCGGTCATTGAAGAAAATTATATCGCTCGCCGATAGATTGGTGAAACACGAACCACTTTTTAAAATAACTATTTAGGAAGAGCATCCACAAGCATTCTACATCAGGTTCCTGAATGCGCGCCTTGCAATAGTACACCGAAATCCGCCCTTCTCCGCCCCAATTACGAATGACGCGATGTAAATGGGATGGCAATAATTAGATTTTTTCGATATAATTTTCTTGTTTCATTCCATGCTTGCCGATTCTGATAGAATTTTACAATGACGATTGGTCTCAGCGAAGAACGGTCGGAATTAGATGACTCTGAGTGATGGTGAATGACTGATTTTGCATTTTGGCACAATTATTTTTTAATCATTTGTTCCAACTTCATAACTAATTATACAAAAAAAATACTTAAGCCAATTTATATCAAATTATTATGTAACAATATGAATGAGCTGGAGGGGTTTTCCAGATACTTTTCCGTTAACCGGCCGCAATCGAAAAATCACCAAACAATGTAGAATTCCACCAAATTTCATACAACTATATTCAAGCGGAAAATTTCCAAATAATGTAGAATTCCACCAATTTGTTTTGGCGATTTTTCGTTGGCGCCCGGCTAACGGAAAAGTACCGTTTTCAAGAAAGGTTTTTGCATAGTCTTAAATTTCTCTCTTTCACTCTCATAAAACTGATGACATTAAGCAAATATGTACGAGTATTTTAATTTTCACATACCGCATATAAAAGTTTTGTCTTTGCAGTATAGTAAAAAAAAAATCGAATACGCATTGGGGGAGGGAGTGACTTTTTTTTTTCTGAGTGACTCAAATAAGAAAAATGAATTGAATTCACAGAATTATAATTTCAATTATAAGATAACTTATCGAATTATATTGATCTAAACTATTAAATTTTTTAGTTATTTTGCTTATATACAGATTTTACTTATTGGTTTAAAAATGGAAACTTATCTATAAACTGGATTCTACATGTGTGTAGGAAAACTAATCCAAACAGCTTCTAAAGTTATCGTATTTATTTAGACTCGCATAACCGAACAAAAGATTTTCCTGTGAATGGGTTTTGCTGAATATCAAAAATGTTTAAATTTGTATAAATACTTTATACATATACATTAAAAATGTATAAATATTTTCAACACAAACTATAAAACGAGAGGAAGAAAGAAAAGGGTTAATTTATGAGGTAATTTTACAAGACGAAAGTTGACAACATCGAATTATATCTGCTAGAATGTTTTTTCAATGAAAAAACATGTTGTCATAGACAAGGTTATTCAACAATCGTTTGTCGTCATTTTTAAAGTTCGACGAACCTTATTTATTCACATTCTTCATGACACGATCTATCTGATCACTGATTTCCTTCGAAATCTGGCAGAAATATAAAAATTTGGTCTTCAGAATCGTTTTGGGACAAATGATTAGTGCCTTTATGTTCTTTTTAAAGATAAAGAGTATGATTAAGCGAAAATATAGCACCAACTCCTGAGCACAACCCATGCTCGCTACGCTACTGATTATAGTAAAAAGGAAATTACAATAAAATGTACAACTTATCAACATGAAATTAAGGCTCGTTTCATTATATTAACGTTGTGTTACAATGTAAGGTAGCATACATTTGGATTCTATATGTGCAGTTGCGTTTTCAATGCATTTATAGTAAAACAGAAAATGACACCATTAAATATAATCAGAGGGAGTGGTTTCCTCAAAAACTTTGCATTATCCATAGTAAATAAATTATCCCAGAAAACTCATTGCAAAGCTTTAACAAACAATAGTTGTGAAACCTTCGACGTGATTTTAGCATTTTTACTGAATCCATAATGTAATAATTGGCGAGATTTTTTGGCAATTAATCCCCAGAATGGGTTTGTGGTGTTTGCTATATAAGCCAATTAATATCCTTCGATCTGAAGGATCCATTTTGCTCGATCGATATGATACTCGGCTACTAACCATAAGATTCGGAGTTCGGGCCTAGCG
>JAOUZG010025578.1:2787087-2817414 GCA_026289955.1 Argiope argentata
TATATATATATATATATATATAATCCTTGGTGAATTTAGCAAATAATCCCTAGTATGCCGCTAATAGTGCCCGAAATAAACAGGTATATGCTTTTGGCGCTTTTTTCCCCAACTGATTAAAACAAAAATTTAACATAAAATAGCGCATGCTGTCGCAAAATCCAAAAACCAAATTTGATATAGTTAAGTAGTACTGATGTATTACTTACTGAGTATGTTTCCTGAATTTACAAACCAACAGACGGTCAGTCCCTTGTAGGATTCAGCTCAAAATCTGATAGATGTCCAGACTGTAGATGTTTATCCATGTATTGATTTTTATTTATCTCTCTTTGTTTTGTATTTATCGTGTTAAATTATACACGAAAAGCAGAGCAGACACACAGAATAGATGTCCTTTCAGTGGAATTTTCTCAAAATTTGATAGAAATTTACAAAGTCGGTAGTAAGATCGTATGCCAAATTTCTTTTGTCTAGATCAAGGCGTTTTTAAGCTATATTTGTCACATACATGTAGACATATTCCAAAAATTTGCTTTTCACACTCAAGGAAATCTCAAAAGATGGACATTGAACGAAACTTAGAGTTTGAATTTTTTTAATAATTACTATGTGAGAAAGTAAAAAGTGGCAAAATCAGACCTAGGGTTGGTTCTGGGTACTGGTGTTTTAGTTTTTCTATTTTTTCTCTTAAATGTATAGAATTATACAACGTTAATTCATTTTTTTTATCGCTCGTAAAGCAACAAAAATGATACAAGATAATACAGGGGACTTAGGCCGGGATAGCCTGTTTGATAGGGAGTTAGATTAGCATCCCTTGCGTTTCGAGCTCGACCTCGCCGATCGAAGACTTTCCGTGTATATGGTGGCTGGAGCACGTTAAATCTGTCGTAGTCACAAAGTCATCCATGTCGAAAATAATACCACTGGGGTTACTGATTCAGAGATGATCGTTCTCTTTTCAGGATCTAAATTACGATTTGTGGATGAATGAATGAAATGCATGAATAAAAAAAAAGGGGGCGGGGTTTGTGATGTGTTTGTAGCTAAGTTGTATTCTTGGCCTTAGATGGCGCTACTGAAAAACAGGAGATGTCCAAACGACTTAAATAATTGACAGGCGATTAGTAACAACAACAGGGGACTTGGTTATGAAATAAACCTGTTGAAAATAGAAACCTCAATCCCATGTAGAACTCACCGTCATATCTTACTGGAATATATATTCTCAAAGGGGAATGGAAAGCTATTATAGAATCCTGGCCAAGAGGTTTGAATGTGCGACTGGAGGCAATGTCTCCCGGTATTGTGTTTCCGAGGGCCTCTTCCCTTTGAGCCTCGTTGGATGAATAGTGCCGAGTTCTCTTTGGGCCTTGTCGGATGGGTGCCGGACTGAAGATCTTTTTGGTTGGATTATCTCTTGAATCGGAAGTGCTTAGGTCATCATAGTTTCTTTTGTTCTCTGTGTCATCTGTCGGTACCGGAGAATCTGGACTAGAGTCCACTTCGTCCAGCGGGGCGTCATTGGCAGCATAATAGTCATCAAGCAGTGGCTTGGGTGTCATGTGCTTGTGCATATGATGGCGTATCCGATGTTCGGGGATAGGTGTTCTGGCTGAAAGCAAATAATAAAATATATTAAGAAAAAAATTCGTATTACTTAGTTTAGTTTTTCGCAATTATATGGAACATTAAAAATATTTATAAAGTCTAAATTAATAAACCTTCATAAAAAGTCGCATTATTAACAAAATATTTCAAGTTTAGTTACATTAACGTCCCTGTGACGTCTTCAGATAAGCGACAAGTAGGAAGTTCCAATGGGAAAGCAGCCACAGATAGCGGAGGAATGTGTAAAATGCGAAGAATGCAGACACCTGGCATTCAAATTTAAGTACCGCGGCAAAGCTAATGTGTCTGGGTGACTTGTGAGGCCTTCACTGAACTGGACATGTGTTGGAACAAACAAGGAGGGAAAGCAGCAGATGTGTTTTTGTCAATAGATAAAAGATGCCCTCTCTTAAAGCTGGCAAAATGGGGACCAGCGGCAGATGACATTCCTTTCTTCTTGAGAAACCTTACCAGCGGGAGGACGTTTGGCCTGACGGATTTAACGTGCAATAGATCCTCTTACACAACAATTCTTCGATTGAATCGGGTCTCGAACCTGAAACCCTAAGCTCAAAGGCCGAAACCTTACCACCAGGCCACCGCGGCCCACAAAATATTTCTAAAGTAGTACCCTTTAGCGACCAGATATTTGACTTTCGACTTTTTATACTAATAATATCGAATAGTTAAGTCATAACAAATACTCATCTGTCAGCGATTAAGTCTATTTTGGCGCTTGATAAATTTTCCTTGAGTCTATTTCTTAAATTCTTTTACATTTTATTTCCTCTGACTGAATGAAAAAGTTCCTCTATAGAGCATTTCTAATAATATTTTGTGGTTCTAGTAATTAACAAAGTCTTCAATTAAATGCAGCTATAAAAAGAATGAAGCCTGAAAGATGCGTACGTTCATTGAGAGATTTGTTTACAATCGATTATTGCCAATCATCAATAAATAATAAGAGCGATTCCAAGGCCATGTATGCTAGTTTTATATACATATTAATAGATTATATTCCATAGTTATAAGTCTTTAGATGCCTTAATGACTTAACTATCACATCAGCTGAACAGATTTAGAGAGCGCAAGGGATGATGAAAAAAAATGACTTAGTGGGTGAAATAGGTGAGTGATATTGAGAAATGTCAGATTCAAAAATCAGAATGACAGGAATAATCGCCCAAAGACGAATTACTCTAGTATGTCATTTTTTCTTCTACTATCAACTAACCCTTTCCTTCAAGTAAAAAGACATTGTAATGCATATAATTATATACATTAAGGATCACTTTGATACAGTGATATTTTTAGCAATTATGAATCGACGTATAAAAGCAGTAAATGCACAGTATATTCGGAAAGTTAAGAATTCAAAGAAATTTGTTTATCCAAAATTGATTTTTGCTAATAATTTGAAAAATTTATTTACAAACATTCTTCTGATAAATGGCAAAAATGTCTACTATCTTTGGTAAACAAAACTCGAAGCTTTAGTTTTATCCTCAAATCACCATTACTTTTGAAGTTAAGTGAAGAACATATTAAACTGAATGTCTTAAACATGTTTCCGGGTCTAAAAGATTTTTTTCATGTACTTTCAGAATAATAAAGAAATCGATTTTGAAATTTTGACAATTAAAATCATATTTTTTGTTATTCGGCGCAAGAATCAGATGCATTAATGAGAATAAAGATTTTAATGAATAAAATTATTTTTAAATTTCAATACCACCGAATTGACCTGTTTATTATAGTCAAGACAATTCATAATTTTTTTTCTCTCAGAACAAATGTGTGATATTCCTCAATTAATTCAGTTAATATTTCAAGTCATATTTTATGCACAGTAAAATAGCTTAGTAATATACATAATCACTTCAATAATTTTTTAAATATATTATGCTTTTTAAAATGGACTTAAATATATAAAGCAGTTTCTTCTAATCTTTTATACATTGTCCTGAAGATTTGTGATTGTTGGAATTATAAATATGAACAAATACAAATTTTCAGGAAAATCTATTTACGGCTAGGTGACATTTTTTTTTGTTATTTAATTGTTTAAAAAATGCGGCATATTAATTTTTTTGTTTGAATTATTATTCTACGTTTTTAACCCTTTATCTACTGAATCATGTTGCCATTAACTTTCCAACTTCATTTTTGCATGAGTAGTTAAGTTTCCTTTCAGAATAATCCAGGAGAACCCAAGAGAAAATTTTTTTAATTTAATAGAAATATCTTAATTTGATTATTAATTAAATATTGTTCATTCCTACTTTTAGATTATATTTTCTTGCTATTTGGGTTACATCATCCGTGCTTTTTAGAATACCATCGGCAAAAATAGTCTTATTACGAAAATATAATCCAGGTTTAAAATGGTACTTATAAGTACCGCCAGTAGATAAAGGGTTAACCCATTGACAGCCAGACATATTTAGAGCTTCTTGCCATGGGTGCCAAGGTTTTATTTTGAAGTATACATGAAAGTTTACAAAATATAATTTTATTAAGTCACTGATATAATATTGTAATAGCATTTGCAATAATTTTAATTGAAAAGAAAACACTACGAGATAACTCATAGCTGGCGTCACTGAATAAAATTCCTGGGCTGGTTGCCACTTACGAATTATCTCGTTTTTTTAAATAAAAATTGCAGTAAATGCCATTACAATATTGTATCAGTAACTTATATATATACATATATTTAAATTTCAATGATCTTATATATACACATACATACATGTTACATTTCTTATCCTAGTATATTAATCCTAGTAATCTAATCGTCTAAGTTATAATTTTTCTAATAAAAATTGAAAATTAATACATTTTTTTACTCCATATAAATTTTTCATTCACCTTTTAAAAATATTTTTAACTAAAATGGCCATTTATAATTAATCAAAAATTGCAGCACGCACTACGAGATATCTCGTAGCTGGCAGTTTTGAAACACACGCTTAATACGAGATATCTCGTAGCTGGCAGTCAATGGGTTAAGTCAAATGAAATTTTGAAATCGATTCATGTTAACTTCTCGAGCATCAAACATCTTAGTACAGTGCCATCTGTCGGCAATGAAATTTTTTAATCGATTGAAAAATTTACACCGAACAGAAAAGCAGACAAGAAAGAATGCTAATATTGCAATATCCACCAGTTCTGAACTTTATTTAAAGTTTTAAATGTTCTGCTCTAAGCTCATCATGTAAACCCGTTAAAGACCGATTGCAAATTTTACACTGAACAGACACACAGAGCAGAAAAGTCAATACAAAAAGTATTAATAATCGTTACTTGTAAAAATTAATAAAGAGAAGGCTTAATATATTAAATAGTAGTAATGATGCCATAAGGAATGAAAATAAGTCAATAGATGAATAGATAGACTATTAGATATGTCACAAGGAGAATGAACAAAAAAAAAAAAAGTCCACAGACCATCCGGCTGAATATATTTTCTTGTATCTTCATCGTATTCCATCAAAATGGAAGATGCCCGGATTAGGCCTTCTTCGTGCGGATCCGGAGGCCGGATTAGGTTGCTTCTGAGTGGACCGGAGACCTTGGGGACCAGGATCCGTACTTCCGCTTTCGAGAGTGTGTCCGGGGGAGATTCTTTATCGTGAGCAGGTCCCTTAACGATCGGTATGATGGAAGCTTCGATGAGCCCCGTTCTTCCAGATTTCTTAGAATGGGGCCTCTCATGACTGTCACTTTCCCCACGATCCAATTCATCAAGGTTTGCATTAGATGAAGTTCTATATAAGGACAATTCAGTAGTACCGTTAGCATTTGGATATTTTACTAGGCTGTTATTGAATTTGAAATTATTGCGAGTCTTATTTTTATAATTCTTGCTTAAAAATCTTGAATAAAAAGCTTTTTTTTTCTCTGATTAAGCAAAATATTTCATAAATTTTAGGCGCAATTAGTTTTGAAAATATTTTCAAGATTTTGTCTTCCTACCAAATTGTTATGAACTGATATTTATTGCCATCCTTTCTTAAAGTTATTAAAAAATGTACGTCAAGTTTACTTCCAGTTCTGAAAACATTAGAAAAAATAATCAAATTATAACTAATTATTAAATCAAAAATAATAAGATTCAATAAAGAATTGAATGTATTAATCAAATACACATTCTAAATACAGATTGGTTAAGTATAAGAAAACAATCATATTGGTGATTTAATCTATATACAGAACTCGGCTGCATCTACTAATATTTTTTTCCTCTTTAGTACAATCGATTATAACGCAACAAAAAATAAAGTCATTAATATCATCATATATATGCATGATGTAATCATGATATTATTAGTTAATAACAATAATAATGCGATTAATATTAATAATCATTAATGCTGTCATGCCAATATGAAAAAATTGAGGAGTTGAGTTGAAAACCTCATTTTCAACGACCTTTTTCATCATACCAGACCAACTAAAGTTTGGTATGACTTTCCTTTTTGGTTATACCTCTAGAAAAAGATGAGATCTTCATAGAAATAAATTGTTCTTAAGAATCAGCTGTCTTATTAATTCATTAAAAGCGCATAACAAAATTCATAAGCAATATTAGAGTGTAAAAACTTTTATTTTAGAGAACTTCAATTTGATAAAAGTTAGAAAGAGAATGAAACTGAAAGTTGCTGAAAAAATTATATAGTTCTTTGCTTTCCGTAGTATATTGTTTACGTCTGTTAAAACGGCTATAAAACCTTTAAGTTTTTATTTTTCGAAAAATTTTTATGATTTTATTTACAAACCGGAAGCATTCCGGACATTTGTCTGGTATTGACATTGTGTATGTTAATTAGTTTATGCAGTAATTAGTTAAAAACTGTTGATTTTTCATTCAGGAAAGTTTATTTTACATTCATTTTTTCCGCTACTACACAGAGTTAGTGCGCTGGATTAAATAAAAATCGTTCATCGTATCAATATGAAATTTTCAAAATATATTTATATACCTATAATAAAGAAAATCATGCAAAATCAAAACATTACTATGTATATTTTTTCATATACTAAAAATGATTTGTTTTTCTTTTTTTAAAAATAAAGCGTTTTGTTTTAACAACATAAAAAATAACTTTCGTAAATCTATTAAAATATTTATTATTTTGCATCAATATCAAGTTATAATCTTTGGATGAAGTAGTATTGCTTAGTATTGAAAACGATCCAAAAAAATTTGTCTCGCATTTATTGTTTAAAAAAATATCACATTTCCTATTTATTTCATTTCATGTAACTACGTGATCAAAATGAAAATTTTCTAGGTTTTATTTGCTGTAAAAATTAACTTTTTTTTGAAAAATCAGAGCTTCTGTAAAGATGGTGGCTACACGTTATTATAATCCGATTTCTTGAGATGTTCGTGCAGATAATATAATTTTTTCGCCAGCAGATTTTGTTAACGCCTCAAACCTCATTCTCAAAACATGTTCTGACATGATAAAAACTAAAGGAATGTTTAGACTTTATTTAAAATTGTTTTAACTAGTTATGCATTTTATAAAAGTATTGATTTATTTGAACGTTAAATAATGCATTTCTTAAGACGCCAATAAAGAATTTATTTTTGTACTCGCGTGGAACTCTGAAATAATTTTAAAGACATGAAACCTGAAACTTTAACGGAGTAGCAGCTATTTATCTTCAAAACGCTGACTTCCCAACTTTCAAAATGGAGATAGAAGTAATTAAGAAAAAAAATACGCTTAAGTATTTCAGACTAAATTTACTTTAATATTTCCTGCAGGCTTTAAGAGGGGAAACTCCTTGAAGATTTATTTTAGCCAGTTCCAAAGTACAGTTTTGCGGAACTAACCTCATAATTTCAGCACCCTCTTCAATGAAAACGCGATAAAAATGCTTTATAAATCTTTGAAATATATTCATGAAGTGTTTCACAGATACTTAATTTCTAAAGAAATTTATTCATCTCTTAAATTCATTCTTCATAAAATTAGCAGAAATTTTAAATACATTCATTTTACTATAATAAATTCCATAATTAGAAATTCTTATGCTTATTAACGAATACTGCCTCTTAAACTGTTTTTAAGATACTTTCAAAATATATTAAATCTTTTATTAAATTATTTAAAAATTTTCTCAAAATAATCAAAATTAGCATTTAATAATGGATTTCATTTTTTTGAATGCTTATTGACATGACTTATTTCATTTTCGTAATCCTTTTTTATATTCACTTCCTAATGAGCTAGATTGTTGAAATTCAGAATATTGAATATTTTTTAAAAAAAATCAAGAATGTGTTTTTAATGCTGCTAGAAATTAATTATTAATTAATTAATAATTTAATTTATGTAAATTCCATAACAATGACGATTTTAGTCTTGTTTAGTTACATTAACGTCCTATTATAAAGCAACAAAAGGGATATTTGGGGATCTCGTAATTTTACACCACGGCCAGATGACGGGGACAACACCTGAGCTGGCACTCCCTCACCCCACCTAATCACACCAGTGGGAGGACGTTTGGCCATGGCAACTGACTCCCTTACCCGATGGTTCTTCGGTGGAATCGGGTCTCGGATCTGAAACCCTACATCTCATGAGCCGGGATCTTATTACCACGCCTCCGCGGCCCTATAACAATGACGAAATTCGATAATTAATTTCAAGAATCCTATATATTTATAACTAGCCGCCTTTGTCGACCAGTTGGTTCATCGGAAATATTGATTGTGTTTATCTTTAATCAAATCTATTATGTATGACTTAATATACCTGCTTCCATTCTGAAAATAATTTTAAGCCCTAAATTGAGATTGACATCAAAGTTGTGATAATTTAGTTAACCTTATACTAGTTCTGTTCAACGTGCAAATGAACCATGTGAATGGAGAAAAGTCTCATGATATCACAAACTAAAACTGCAATTTTCAAAATAATTTATCTTCTGTATTTCATGATATTGTAATTACATTACCAATATCTTCGTGTAAACTACGCATGTATCAAAAAGAGCCCTTATTCCTTCGCTTAGAGCAATAACAATCGGGAAAATACAGTGTTTAAATATTTGATAAAACAAAGAAAACAGTTCAAATTTCAGTTCAGCAATGAAATATATTGTTAAAAATTACGCAAAATGTTATTGGAACAATACATTTTTTAGGTTATTACACTAACATCTCTCAAAGATCAATTTTTAAATTTTAAAATGATATAAAATTCTGTTCTGTGCAATAATATTTTCATGAGTACTTGTATTAAAACAGCTTAATTGATTCAAATTGTAATTTAAAATTTTAAAGAGTTGCTCAGGGCTGCACCCTTAGAACCTTAGAATACAATGTTTCAAAAATTCCTTAACTTTGATGGTGGTGCAAGGCATTGTACGCGTCATAATGACATGACATTTGGACGATAAATACTCCAAATTCTGAGCTTGAAATTCTTTGGGAAAAAAATTAGTACAAAAAGTCAATGATAGATGGCATTGAAGTTCAACAAATCATTTTGTTCTCGGTAGATACTAATCTTTGATTTCTAAAAATTAAAAGTCGTTTGGAGTAAAAAGATGAGCGTGGGCATGTTGTTGGAAACTCACGACTGACCACCCGTTCGTCAGGTTAGTAGATTGACACTAAACCTAATTAACATTAGAATGAATATGAAAAAGAACATCATTTTGCACAAAAATTATATCTCAAGGATGGTAAAATTACAATTTTTTGATCGCAAAAGTTTTCCAACATGTACTGGAATCGTCTTAGAGTGACAGTGTTAAGTAATAAGTTTTAAACCCTGTTTGGATAATCATCATATGTTAAAAACAAAGGTCTAATGATGAATGCTGTAGTGAATCCACAACAAACTAACTTTCTGAGCTTGAAAAGAAATTCGATTGATTGTATGTGAGTCTTTTTTTATTGTACAAAAAGGTGATAGTTTCACTTGACCATTCATTTAGAAATGGACTTGGGACATTTAAACCACAAAATGTTCTACGACCAAGCATTACCGACTGACATTTGTGAAAGGAAAAACATTACATATATTTCGCAACTTCAGCTCCCCTATCGGACGTCTGGTGAATTTAGTGGATTTTGAAAGGAAAATTAACACAATTTTTGTGGCGATTGGGTTGGTGTTTTGGCAACATTCAAGCCGGCGTCCTGGCACAGAGGTAGAGCGTCTTCCTCGTGATCTTGGGTTCGAATCCCAGTTAGGGCATGGTTGTTCTTCTGTGTACTATCTGTGAGGTGTGTGTATGTGCCCGGGGAGTGTTCGGGGGAGATATTTATATCATTATGTAGAGCATTTATTGGAGAAGGTTTTAGTATGTTAAAGTCATAAAAAAGGAGTTTTAAATTGCGGAATAAAATATTAAGGTGTTTATAATTGCGATTTTAATTCATTCACGCATGCGCGAAACCGCAAACTGCGTAAGTGCAAATAGCAAGAGCTGTGGTATGCACATGCGATACATCTTTTTTTGTTTTGTTTTGTTTAGGTCTGATTTTAAGCAGCGATTCAAATCTCAAAGCCGAAAAGAAAGAAATCCAACCTCGAAATGATCACCTGTATTTTGTCTATGGGTATATCAAATTTTTACCTTTGTAACTGTTTAAATATTTCTTAATGACTGCTGTAAAAATTTATTTTGTAGCTATTTTTGATCATTTCCAAACATTTTTATTTGGTGTTGTATAACATGCCCATGCCATATAGGGTGGAGGCTAGACAAGGTTAAAGCTAATTTTTCCTCTTGGATGCTATGCCACGGGCAACGCCATGCGGATACTGCTAGTTACAAATAAAACATTGTATCCTATACAATTATATATATTATTCTTTGTAACAAAAAGAGGTATAAAATTATAAATTAAACTCTAGAAAGTAAAAAAAAATAATGGTAATTAAAAAAATCTACTAATTAGCACACTAATAAAAGAAGATTTAAAATTCTTTAAATAAATTTATTCATTTTTAAATTATTATAAAATGTTTCACAATACATAAAACATGTGAATAAAAACTTACTTGTGGTTATGCTGATCTCGTGCGCAAACTTCATAAAAACACTGAAGATAAATTAGGATTGCTGAAATAGAAAAGAAAAAATTAGTTAATAATAATTTGATAAACCAATAAAACATTTTAGAAAACATAAAATGCTTTTAAGATAGTAAAATTCAAAGATCGAAGTTTACATAGTGCATTTCCAGTGATTTACTAAGCCTCTCTATTCGGAAAACAAAGAATTAACGTGCAGATAAATTTAAATTAAAAATTTATATACAAAAAAATGGTAAACTGGGTCACTAAAATGTTCAAACTTAGAAATATCAGCCTTACAGATTGAAAATTACTACTTACCGGATGTATCAAAAATGGATAGTAAGCGATTCAAGTTACAATGAAGCAAAATATTTTTCAATTAAAAAAATTTGAAATTAGTGTTAGTGCTCAAATTTAAATCAATTAAATATTTGAAATTTGAATTCAAGAACAGTCTAACGTGATAGAAACAAAATTATTGAGTGCCAGAATAATTAAGTACTATTGATAATTTAATTACAGAAGAATAAAAAAATGGTATATACACAACTATAAGTTGAACAAATATAGTATATGTTTTATAAAATAACATTTCATTTGTTAACGACACAATCAATGGAATTCATTAGTACCTTATGGATTAAAATTCAGTAAGTAAGTTGTAAAATAACCAATAAATTCATTTTTTAGTAATATTTACTGCATTGCGGTATACCCGAGTAACGTAAAAAACATTTAAGTCAATTCTTACAAGTCAATAAAGAAATTTTTTATTTTGGTCACTTTTTATTAAATAATTTCAATTATTGTTGTTATTTTCGTTACTAACATATGGTCGAAATTATAAAAAATGTTCTAACAGAAAACACAGATTAACTTTTGAGAAATTCGGTTTCAAATTTGACAAATCCGTATACGAAATTTAATCTAGCTTTAAGCGTTTGCTATTTATCATGTTTATCGGTATTCCGATAGATTAACAGACAGGCTTCCTCTGAATGGATATAATTCAAATTTGATATAAAATTCACATGCTAAATTTCACCTCGAGTTCGAATTTTTCGGCAATTACAGTATTTTCTCTTTGTATGCTTCGTACAAGAGAAACTATGCATTCATATGCACAAAATGCAACCGCAAACAAAGACAAGATTAACAAGATTGTCAAGTAAGATATTTCGAATACAAAAGTCAGAATTTTTTTTTCAATTAATTCTTAATACATAAATAATTTAGTTATTTACTATTTATTTATAAATTGATAAAAACAACGACAGTTATTTAAAGTAATTGATAGTTATAGTCAGAGTTTAAATTTAATTAAGCATTTACTAAAACAATTATTCTAAATTATTTTTAATAAATATTAAATCTTGAAATAATTACTATTAAAAATAATTACTAAATTGATATTTTCAACTGATCGTCATTAAAATATTTGACTGGAACTAAGTATTAAATAATGTTATTCTGTATTTTTCCTTATTTTTATATAGATATAAAAAATCCCGTTGAAAAAAGAAGCTGTGCAGTTAATGTTTGGAGAAAAAAAAGACAGAGCCTTAAATGAATGAAACTAAGCTTATGAGCTTCCAAACCAGTTTGAATCACGAACTGAAGGTTTATTTGCCACCAGTGCTTATTGAGCTGCAAATCATTCCATATGACACCGTCTATGCTGTTTTGTCTTACTTCTTGTGATGCAGGTGCAAAAAATAGAGTTTAGTGGTTTTTTCCCCCACTCATTAGCAAGTTATTTGAATTCACATGGTATCTAGCAACAAGGTCATACAACTGATAATAATGATTAGCTTTGTTATCATTTGTAATAACACATTATTTATGGGGAAGCTATTGGTGCGTCTTCCTATTTAGTCACGTGCAATATCGTATTGTTTATGGTAGTGTTTTTGAGAAAAATAAAAACAATTCGGAGCTGAGTTTGGAAATAATGAGATTTGATACCATTGATTTCATACCATTTATTAAACTATTTAGTAGTGAATACAACTTATAGAATTAAAATGTTTGACGTATTTAATTAAATATTGTTAGAAGTAAAAAAAAACTAATCTAATACTGGGAGCCATTTGTAATTAAAAAATGCTATGCAACTGTCGGTTTTTTTAATCGTTCAAAAGAATGAAAGACTCCTTATTTATGATTTTGAACAACCAGGGGAAGTGGTCTCTCCGAAACATTACGGTATATTATCTGATAATGGTGCTATCCTCTCTAGGACGCAGTTCGACCAGAAAATGGCTCTTCACTATCAACCCCTTGTAAAATTAAAGATTTGGGGCAAAGCTATGTATAATACGAATATCATAATTTTCATTTTCACACATAAATCTGTGAGTAATGTAATATTATAATATATATTGTATTATATATATTATGTATTAGTGTATTAACTTCAAACCAAGAAGAGTTACAAATGATCGATTTTTAGAGTGAATATAGTGTTTGTTACCGAATCTAGATTGCAACCTTTAGCGATTCTTTCTTTTTTTTTTATAGAATTATAAAAGCTCCAAATATCACCATTTTTCACCAATTAAGAACCACTTAGAGGAAATGAATCTGACTTGCTGCAGATTTGAAACGGATTAAAATAGTGATATTCATATCGTCATAATTCTGCCAGTTTTGCCCCAAAGAAGCAAAGTTACTTTGCTTTTTCAACTCTTACTATTAGTTTACACTCTCCTCTATATATATTAATATATATTGTTAAAACTTTCAATCGTTAATAAAACACTTTTTATTCATTCACTCACTCAAGTTCAAATACATTATTTTAAAACTTTTAGTGGATGACATTCTATGTTAATACAGTTTTTTTCCAATTATTAATTAATTCACGTTAATTAGTTTTTAATATTTTAAATAGAGTTTTAGCAGTTTGTAATGGAAATGGATCAGGCAGTAGCCCAATCGGTAAAATGCAAGGATTTCAGCATTTTTTACATGAAGGTGAAGAATGCGAGTTCAATTCTTGCGAAAATCAATCATTTTTTGATAAATTATTTATTTTAATTGTAATTATTTATTTCATAAAAAATAACAAAAATAAAAATTTTCTTTGTTGACCTAAGTAGTAATTGATTTAATTTTTTTTTATATTGCTTGTTTATTTGTCCTCATACTGATGACGTCATAGAGGTTCATACAATATCACAATGGTAAAACCGAGTCAAGTTCAAAAATACAATTAATAGTAGATAAACTGTAAAATTGATATTTTAGTGTAGCAGATTGCTTTGAATATAGCAGTTAAATTAAGAGAATTCAGTTTTTTTAATGATCAGTTCAAATGTAGGTAAAATTGAAAAATATTTATATATAATTATGTGATTAGCATTTAGGAATTAATCGTAAAAATACAATTTTATAAAAAAATGACCGAGCAAACCTTCTATATTCCAAATATTGATATTTGAATGTAACAAACGCGTTATTAATTATAAGTTATATCTGAATTCATTGAAATAACTGTAATTAAGTCTTTTTTATCATGTCAGAACATGTTATTTTGGGATTGAGGTTTGTGGCGTCAATAAAAATCTGTAGGTAATAAAAAAAGCGTAGGCGAAAAATTTAAATTTTATTATCTGCACGAGCATCTCAAAAAACAGCTTTTAATAACGCGCTGTCATTTATAAAAGCTCTGATTTAAAAAAAAATAAGTTAATGACTACAGCCAATAAAACCTAGAAAAATGTAATTTTGAGCACGTGATTATACGAAATGAAATAAATACGAAATACGATATTTTTTTAAAACAATCAATGCGAGACAAAGTTTTTTTATGATCGTTTGTAATAATAAAGTGACTCATTCGATGAAACCATGAAAAGAATTAAAAATATAATTTAACTTTGCACGAGCACGTGGTGCTTGGCCGTTCAAGAAATGATGTTCTGACATGATACATTAAAATATGCATAGCAGATTTCATTTAAATTTTTTAAAACAAACTATTAACGAGTAAACAGACTATAGAAGCTTGTTTCTGACACACGGAATGGGTAAAGATATCGCAAAGAACATAAACGGAATAAGTTAAAAAATAAGGGAGCTGCGAATGATTAAACGGCTGATCATAAATAACAAGAAACAATGGAGATAAACAAGAGTGAAGCATCGTAATTAGCGTAATAACAGAACACATTATCTTTGAGCAATTACTTTTCGGCGCACATGCATTAACAATTTGTTTTCGTTTCTTGATAAGTAAGCGATCACGGGGAGCATTTATTTTGGAAAAACGGAAAACCCCGCCCATTTTTACCCTTTCTTAAGAGACTGCGTACTTATTATGGAAATGGAATTATTTGGAGCCCAAAACGAATTACTTGGAGAATTAATGAATTACTTAGAGAAAAAGCCTTTTTTAGTTTCTCGTGTACGTAGTGTGGAGAAATAGACAAAAAATTTGTATTGTAATCGTCAAAAAATTGGAACTCCAGATTTTGTAGAATCTCCAAGATTCAGATCTCCTTGAACACGAAAAACTTATTTTGGGAAATGTCCGCCTGTCTGTCTGCCTCCTCTGAGTGCTGTGTGAGACCCTAGTTGTTGAACGGCCATGGAGAAGTATTCCTGCTCTTTATGTCTGTCTGCCAGTGACAAAAACAATTAAAAGAAAATTACTCTGAGCTAGACGGCTGAAATTTGGTATGTATACTTATTTCTGAAAAATAGGAATTTATTTTCTAGTATGCGATCTTCTACCAAATTTGCAAATTTCTATCAAATTTTGTGTCAGATCTGCTCAGTTTAGTTTATTATATTAACATCCCGTTAAAAAGCAACAATAGGGCTATTTTGGGACGGATCACGTAATTTTAAATCGCGGTCACATTACGAGGACGACCCTTGAGCTGGCAATCCCCTCTCCACAACACATCACATCAGCTGGAGGACATTTGGCCATGACAGATTTTATGTGAAGCTGGCCCTCTTTCACGACGGCCTTTTGGTGAAATCGAGTCCCGAACTTGAAACCCTACGGCTCACAAGTCGAGACATTACCACCATACTACCGCGGCCCTCAAATCTGCTCACAAGTGATTTGTCTATCCAGCTATTCGAAAATAAATTTACACCATAATTACTAAATGAAGAGAGCTAGATAGATAAGATTCGGTTCACAGATGTGACATGTATAGATCAGACATCTGCCAAATTGTGAGCCAAATTTAACTGTGTATTGGCTATCTGTCAGCCTGTACTTCTTAAAATATGTAAATGCGATGATTTGAAAATGCAGTAATTTAAATATATCAAATTTGGTAAGGGAATTTGTGACTACAAATTCAGTTTTATATCCAATTGTTGCTTCAATTGGGTGTACTACTACCCCGGTACCTACTTGATTTTTGCATGCTATTAATGAGCGCAAGATGTTAATCGCCAAATTACTCTCCAAGGATGATACGATAGATTCATTAATGTTAAACTTACGCCAAAAGTTAATATTTCGTAACTGTTTTACGCCAGAGAATGCCATGTAAAGTGTTCTATGGCTAGATAAGTTTATTAGAGAATATGCGAAAAAGTTATTGGGAAACTACTTTTTTTGGTTATTTATATAGTGTAAAGAGGGAGAGAATAAAAATAATGTAATGATATTAGGCTGAATATAATTAGGCTGAATATTCAAAATAACTAATGCCGAGGTCAACATTTATATACTAAGTGCTCAAATTATTGGTCAAAAATTGACCTTCGGATTTATTTTTGTTAGGAATCGATGTGTTAGAAATATTTTGAATTAAATTTGTCCGTTTAAAAATATGATAGTAAAACTAGCTGAAGTAATCTCCCCAATATTTTGAACATAGTATCTTATAAAGAAGTCATCCTAATTTAATCAGTCTAATTAAAAACTCTTAAATTTATAGAAATTGCTCCAAAAATGTGCTTTTTGGAATCAGGAAGATCAGATATAGAGATTCATTCAAATCTCGAGTTGGATTTTTTTCGACATTTACAAACTTTTCTCTCTTGTATTTTTTATAAGAGAAGATTAAAATTTAAACAAAAGTTGAATATCTAGTCAGGAACATCGTAAAGTGACAATACTGTTAGTTAAAAAATTAATTATAAATACAACAAAAAATGTCCACTAAAATATTTTTAATGTCATCCTTAACGTCATCCTACGCATGAATACAAACGTAGTAATTAAATAGAGCTAAATATTATTTAAACTATCGATAAAAACAGATTAAAAATCTTATTAAAAGTAGGAGAAAAAACAATGAGGAAAAGGAATTCACTAAAAAGTACTTCAATGCCATTGAGAAAAACTCCTACAGATTAATAATTTTTAGTAAAAAAACCCTAATTAAAATGAAACGTCCCTTTTCCTGAGTAAAGCTACACTAGAAGTAACTATGTGTCATATTTAAACAGTTCTAAGTTTAACAATCTGTCCTATTGAAGCCTTTTTAAACGACTTTAACTGTAAGTATTTACGTATTAAACCGTCCAACTTTATCGCCAAATTTGAAGTCGTCGCCAATGAGTTGCTAAACTGCAAATTATGGCAATCTAGCAATGGTGTAATCCGTTGATCTTTATCGCCAAATTCAAATCCGTCGCCAATGAGTTATTAAATTGTTGGCGACCATTGACAAAGACGGTCTAAAATGTAAGTACCAGAATATCATACCATGCATGTTCTAATTTACAGAGAATTCATATCCTATTAAATAATATATTAAAAATGCATGAGTTTTATTTAATTCTATAAATACGCATTTCAAATTTACAATGTATAAATACTCTTTTCATGGAGTCAAGAAAAATTATGTGCATATATACATTTTGGACATATTGACCAGGTGCAATCTGCACATTTCCAATGCAAATGGGTTAATATATTTAATTTATTATTTAGACACTCGGCCATTTTTAAGACAGTTCCCAGTCAAAATACGCTAAGCACCCATTAAAATTGGAAACAGATAACTGTATATTCCCCCAGCAATCAATTTAATGGGAAGAGGCATATCGTTTCAGCGAATGCATTTGAAAGCTTTTCATTATAAACAGTTTTCTAATAATTTCAACTTGAGTAAGCAATTGAGGATCTCTTTCAAATGATATTCACTCGATTTTTAATATCGCACGCAAAATGGTTGCTAATTTTAAAATGGAATGTTTGGAACCAGATTCTAAATGGGGTCGATTCATCATCTCTTAGCATCAAAAGGATACGGAGAGATGCTGTAAATTTTAACTCGCAATATCAATAGCTGGAATGGGATACGGATGCGCTTTGGTTTTCATTTCAGATACTATTCTAATGGCATATAAATATTAAATTTGACACCACTTTTATAAACTGAATAACTGGATTATATTACAGTGCCTACCGAAAGCGATGAGATATTTAGTGTTTTTATTCCGATCTGGAATAAAATATATTATTTAATAAAAGAATTTGGATAATATTTTACCAATTGAATGAATAAATCTCTATAGGGTGATGATAAGATCAAAAGTTTTTGGCATTGTGACTGAATTTTGCAGTTCGGAAGTGAACTGTAAGCCTGTGGGTCGAATTATCTTTACTTCAATAACAGAATTTACTTCCTGTAGGAGATTTCCTACCGTTGTCAAAAATAGAAACCCAGTCTCAATTGCAAAACGCGTTTATTTGCTATCACGACGATAATTAATCAATTTGGCCTGGTTGCTAAGACTGAGAGAGGACAACTATATTGTGGATAATATACGACTAATGTAGCTAAGAATAAATATAATAGAGTTATTACATTTGACATCATAGTCACATTGGCAAAGAAAAATACGAATGTCACATAAAATAGAAATGCTAAAGGATTTAGAAGGCCTCTTAATATAACGCCATTGATCTTTTGTCGGATTTCTCGATCTTCCAGGAATCTTCAACATCAATATATAGGAGGTTCGATTATACATGGAACGATAGAACGCCCTAAGCGATTCTTTTTTTGCAACTCATACAATGACCTCGAAACCCTTTTTTTTCACTGTTTCTTTTCCTTTTCTTCGACTTAAAGAATTGATGACATAAATATGAATCAAATGAAGGTACAGAAACTCAAAAAGACTAGTACCGGCATGGCAAACCAATGGCATTGATAATTATTTTGAGCATGCCAAAGCTCAAAACGGTTTGCATGCGACTTCATTTGATAAACTAAACGCATCCGAAGTCGAATGATTGGAATTTGAAGAAATTAAAATGCAATTAATTAATTTCTTGTCTAGTTCAAAAGGAATTCAAAAAATTATTGAAACAAGAAAAAGTCGGAATTCATGGAAACAGAAAGTTCAACAAGCAATATACGTAAAAATGCCAGTAATGAAATTTTGGAAACATGGAATTCCATTGCAGACACATTGATATGCTTGAAAAAGCCGGTTCATGCTATCTTAACCATATTCTCATCTACCTATGCCTACGAGTCACTATTTTCACAGATGAATAACAATGAACATTCGCTTAGAAACCGTTTGGCAGACTACTCCAATTCAGTATGCGTCGTATTTCAAGTAACATCTTACAATCAAGCATTTGTTTTATGATCTGCAACAGCAGAAGTTACACTAATGTTTGAATTACACGTATAACTGAAACCTTTGCTACTATACAGTAAGAAATATTTTTTTTCCGTCGAAAATAAAGAGTTTTGAATAATTATTTTTAGGTTTATTATTTTCTCAATAATTATTTGATTACGCGCCTGTACCTCATTAACCATTTCTTTAGAAAAAATGGCACGTTGATCCATCAAGATTCACCATCCCTGGACTAGTATCTGTTATTTCAATCTTATACACTTATCAACATGCTATAAATAATCGCAAACATTCGTTAAAAAGGATACAAATTTAACATATTAATTATGAAACCAAATCTTAGAGACATGCATTTAATTTTCCAACAAGCCTCCAGGCCTTGATTTGTTTAAATGAAATACTAGCCAAAAGCATTAGCAGACTCAATGGAGAATCAGATGGGATTTTATACTTAATGTATGCTAATCCTTCGCTCTCCGAAAATATACCCTACGGGAATACACCTAGTTATGCAATGTTTCACCATTCGCCTTAAATTTGCAATGGCAAGGAAGATTAAAGTAGGAAACGATTAATGAATTGAAATAGTTATTACTTATTTAAGAAATAGGGTGTTCAAAAATAAATTCGACTCATTATAACGTTATTCGAGAAGAGTACCATATGTATTGAATCAAAAATGAATAATGCATGAGCGTGTTAATTATTAGAGGTATTGGTCAGGAATTATCAGCATATTTTTCTGATCTGTATTTGTTTTTTTTTTTCAAGAAAACAATAGCAGCTATAGTTATTATTTGGCAATTATGGAAATTATGATAATTTTATATTTGGAGTTAAATTGAGTATCGTTTCGTTATTTTAAGATCAATTAAGGAGTTTAATAAATTTCAATAACAAATTATCTTAATTTTTGTTACTTGATAATAAATTATTAAAAATATTTTATAAATACCTATATTTTAAATATTTTGTAATGTTTTTGATAATACTTGAATACCTTGCATTTAAAAACATTTTTTAAAACACAGGCGTAATTTTCAATTTACGTATATAATTTTGCAAGTTCTTAAATACTTGTATAGATACCAGCTACACGTTTCTTTATATTATAAGAAAAATATTTTGAACACAACATTGTTTTGCAAAATACTGCAAATTTTGCAATTTTTACATAAGATCAAAAGCAGAAATAGACCATGCCGGCGATGTTATGTATATGTATACTAATAATATTCTTAAAAACTAAGCCACCTTTGTCTGATTCCAAGAAATCATAATGAATAAAAATGGAAAATATTATCAATAGAGGAGTTTGGTTTAGTTATATTAACGTCTCTTTGTAAAGCAACATTAGGGATATTTTGGAATGGACCTCGTAATTTTGAACAGTGGTCAGATGACAAGGATACCTCAATTGTCACTCCCTTCTCCATATCACACCAGAGGGAGGATGATTGGCCCTGACGGATTTAACGTGCAGATCCCCTCTACACGATGGTTCTTCGGTGGAATCGGGTCTCGAACCAGTAACCTCACAGCAATTGAGGAATTTGCTCTTTTAAAAACAGCTCTTTGGAAATAAACTTTGAAATATGAAATAGATTATTTCAACTTATCCCCAAAGTTTGTACTACGAGTTAGAAATTTCGAACAATGCAAAAGAATACGTTTCAATACTATTTTTTTGGTTTCAAACAGGACAATAAATATTGACATAAAGATGAAACGAAATTTATATAAAGAGTTGGAATAATTGTCTTCCCGCTGATATAGTTCTCTCATTTAATGTTCTCTCATCTACTGCTAATGAATGGAATAATATAAAAGGGTGTTCCCAATTAACGCAAAATTTGAATTTGCCACCATTCGGTCAGTCAAGTGTTGTCAACCCTATTCAAACAGTTGACAGTTTAGGTTTAGTAAAAAATGGAGCGTTACGATATAAAACAAAGCGTTTTCATCGTTGAATAATAATTTAGAAATAATGAAAGTCTCATCAGACATAGTTCGAAAATTTGAAAATTGACCCCCTAGATCGGGTGATTTAGCACCATTGGGTTTCTTTTTGTGTGGTTGTTTGAAGTCAAAGGTCTATACCATCAAGTACGCAAGCACACGTGCATTGGAGGAGGAAATTCAACGCTGCATCAATGAATTTCAGCTCCGTTTATGCAAAATGGACATGGAAAGTTTCAACAAAAAAGTGCGTGTGTGCCAGGAAAGCCGTGGACCCATTTCCCATGTTTATTATTCCGTACATGGACCTATCATATGTACTTCCCGATTATTTAAAAATATAACAATTTAAAGAAAAAAACTTTCATTTAATTCAAATTTTTCATTAACACATTGTTTTATCGTATACGCTCCATTTTTAACAATCGGTTACCAGTAAAGTTTTTTAAAAATTGGATTTGTCAACATTTT
Organism: Argiope argentata; assembly: GCA_026289955.1. NCBI lineage: Eukaryota > Metazoa > Arthropoda > Arachnida > Araneae > Araneidae > Argiope > Argiope argentata. The sequence continues at coordinate 2,808,771 of JAOUZG010025578.1, forward strand.
ACTGCACGAATAATGGCAATACAAATTTTGCATTAATCTTGGAACATCCTTTATAATAGAAAGATTATCTTAAAAACTAGCGTAACGGATGTTAAATTTACTGGCTTGTTCAACTTGGAAAAACAAGGCTTTGCCAGTGATCCTTTAAGTTATGAAACCAAAGATGGTTGTCGGTTTTGTTTTGAAAACAAGACTATTATTGCCACTAGAGAAAGAGGAATTAACCTCCTTTTGGCCACCATATATCTGATTGTTTTATGTTCGTATTATGATTAAATACGATTAACCTATTATTATCAATGATAATAGGTGCTTATTTATAATAAACAAACGTTTATATCGGTTATTATGAAGTTAGTGCCAATAATTACTTGTGTTTAATAATATTAAACGCATTCATTATTCTTACCATAACATGTAAACAGATACCGAATAATTACAATGCATATAAATTATACTGATTTAATCGCATTAGTAATCAATTGATTAAACAAATTACAAGAAATATGCAAACGATATCCATTAGTTACTGAATCAAAAGGCCCATTCATAAAACAGATTAAGTCAACGAAGCAATTTAACTTGTTTTTGAATTGGGAAGACATTTTTTTTTATAAAATACTTTAGTAACCTTGTGACAAGTATTTGAGAGTCAATATGGAGAGTTTTTTTCCCCAAGAGGTTTAATTCATGAGTCAATTAAAACTATTTCAAGTTTCTAGCAAAAAACAGGGTAATTTGGCAATGCTTTAAACTCGATTCGTCTGTCATGACTTCTTCTATTTGAAGCGTATTTTGTTGCATTTTGTGGCTTAATATTTATTTTACTTTAGTATATGCACAAATACTTAAGTAATGTTACATTTTGTTTTGGATGTATTACTATATAACTCTTAATAGTAATACATACTGAGCAGAACATTACGTAATTTATTGATATAATATATTAGTCTATAAATATTATTAAATTAAATAATTATTCAAATAAAAAATTAATAAATCAAATTTTATAAACGGACTACAAAGTGTAAAATAATGTTTCTTATTCCCATACAGAATATCTTGAAACTTTTTCAATATGAATTTCGAAAATTCCCAAATACAAATTTTCAGAACAACTTCTATGCGGCTAAGTGAAATCTATACATACTATTACAAATGTGGAAGTTTGGATGGAAGATGTTTGTCAATCACACCAGAGCTGCTGAGCGAAATTGAATTAAATTTAACACCGAGACAGATTATAGTCTAAAACAGGATATATTCTACTATCATTCTGGTTAATTGAGTGGTTAATTTTTTATTAATTAAAAACTAACTTTCCCGCCAAATAAGTAAGACTTCAGTTAGCTTTTTTCATACGCTAATGAGATTAGGCTTAACATATTTTAGACCGATTATTTCAAACAATCCTATATATTAGTGTTTGACGCATTTAAAATTAACAATTGTAAATTATTCGTTATTACGGATTCATTCTGAAGTATTTTTGAATTGAAATAAAACATATCAAAATAAATTAAAATTTTTTAATTTGCATTATTTTACCGCAACTGGCGTAAAAATCTCACATTTTAGAATTATTGCACACAAACTATTCTTCATCTCTTTAAAATTCTTCATATTAACTTTCTCATTGTCTGTGTGGGATGTCTCTTATGACCTTCAACTTGTCTCCGATTTTTAATTTTATAAAATATTTTTTGCAACTTTTTTATTTGTTTTAGTTAATCGATTTATATTCACGTGTCACGATGAAATTGAACACATTTTTTTTGAGTGTCACAGTGTATAACTATGTGTAGTGAATTGCTAGCGTATAGGAAAGAATAAATTACAGATAATAAAAAGATAGACTTATCAAATCTACAGTTTTATCATGCTGCGATGTTTTGGACAAGTATCGAATCTTCTTCCTGTTTATTTTTAACAATCCTTCGAAGATGTGCTTTAAATTAACCAGAACGATTACCATGACGAAACACCATCAACTCAAAACAATAATCACTTTCGGAGCTTTTTTATCTCTAATTATTTAGGATTTAAAGCATTAAGCTGTTTTTAATGATTGGAAAAATGGAACGAAAAGGCCATGTGGCGACAGATTTTTTTCCTTCAAACCTTCTTACGCTTCTTTGAGAAGCTCTTAATAGTGCACTGAGTTCCATCAGATTTGGGTTGAAATGAGTAAAAATAAAATAGATATCTGCGGACGAAGTACGGAAGTACTAAGTCGTTAGTTCCCCGTTAAGTAATCGACGTATATTTCCATGGTGCAGGCAATAAAAAAATAAAAAGTCGGCTTGCTTTATTGCCTTACTCAGCACTGTAATTAAGGTCGACCAACTGGCATCAGCTAGCTTCTCAGACACTTAGGTAACGTAACGTCAATTAAACGACAGTGAATTGGATTGGGAGACAAATGGTTTCTAGATCCGGAAGTTATGCGACAGTAAATAAAACAGGATAGTAGATGGCTTGCGCTAATGATCGGTATTTTCATTTGACATTTATTGTCACAAGATGAAAATGAAAATATAGACATGGTGGTAGTGTGAATACAGTACAGAAACAATTATTTTTTGAGACAGAATGTAGTTTTTTTCAAAATCTGACAATTAAGGTAAATAGCATTGTGAAATATGGCGCATTTCTTCTTTTTCTCGTGGTTTAATATTTTAGAATCAATTACAGGCTGTGTTTTAGACTGAGTTTGTAAGAAAAATGCAATGTATAAAGGAAGAATATTTTTATTTCCTTGAAGTTATTTTTAGGTTTTCAATTAGGAATTATTGTCGAAAAGTAAGATTACAAGCAATTAAAAAAACATTTTTTTAAAAAAATCAATTCCTATTTAGGTAATTAGAAATTTTTTTATATCAGGTATTTTTTATTAAATAATTAAAATTATTGTTCTCGGGTTCCGCTTAACAACAGAAGGAGAGATGAAGTAGTTTCTAAGGATATGGACCCCTGAGCACCCGAGGGCAGAAGTTTGACTTCTAGCCCACACACGTCACAAACCCTTTTTACGGGGCGGACTTCATTCATGCATTTCATTCATTCATCCACCGATCGTAATTTAGATCTGGAACAAAGAACGATGAGCTCTGACATAGTACCACCATTGGTGTTACTCTCGACATGGAGGACTTTGTGACCACGACAGATATAACGTCCACCACACTTACGGAGAGTCTTTGGCTGGCGAGTTCGAACTCACAGCACAAGGGATGTGAATCCAGCGCCCTACCAACCAGGATATCTAGGCCTCACAATTACAGTTACTATAAATAATTTATCAAAAAATTGCATTAGCATTGAATTTTCAATGAAATTGAAGGTTCAAAGCCAATTGTGGCAACACGAGAGGCAAGAATTTTCTACGCCAGTTGGGGTAACGCAATAGAGATTAGAAATATTCCATTTTCTTTATTCTGTATTTTAATTCGAAATTATTTCAAAATGAATCCGAAAAATCGATTCATTAACAATGTTTAATTTTAAATGCATCAAATATTAAGAAAATAAACAGAATCGTTTGAAATAAACGGTCGAAAACGAGTTAAGCCTTATCACATTGGCGGGGTGGGTGGGAAACAAACTGAATTCGTTTCTTATTTGGCAGCGGGGAAATAAAGATTTTTGGTGAGAAAGTTTGTTTTTAATTAATGAATAAAAAATTAATGAAATAATATTTGAAAAAACTTTATTATTACTATGTGTCATCCATCACAAGTTTAAAAAAGTGTATTTGAACTTGAGTGGATGAATAAAAAATATTTTATTAACGATTGAAAATATGAACAAGAAATATATAAGGAGAGTGTGAGCTAACAGTAGGCACTGACAAATAGGTACAAAGTTGACAATTGGATTCCTTTATATAGTAAAACAAGACAACGAAAAAGATTCTTAATTAAGGTTAAATAGAGATGCAAATGGAAATTTTTAGAAAAAGAATTGAAATATGTTATTGCATGTAATTTTCATCATTGAGGTAGGTATTGTATTTTCATCTCTTTTTTTTTACTTTTTCGCATACGTAGTTTAGAGAAAGTAATTATTAAAATATTCAATATTCTGCCGAATCTTCATAATTTAGACCTCTTTGAGTTCGAAAAATGTATTTTCGAAAATTATCGGTCTATCTTTGAAAAGATAAGTCAGAAATTGCTATGAGCTAAACTGTTGAAATTTGGTATTCAGTATTTAAACCATATTTGTACATTTCTATCAAATTGACTAAAATCTGTCCAGAGGAAATCCATTTATGAATATGTTCGAATATACGTTAATACATTAATTCCAAAACGAAGAGAGCTAGGCAGATACAATTCGGTACACAGATTTAACATTTATGGCGTACATATTTGCCAAATTTGGAGCCAAATACAACATCCGTGTCTGTTCTAGGTTAACATCATTGAGATAAATAGAAGAAATTTGAATGCGGTCTTAACACCAAACGTGAAGATGTCTTCAGACTAATTTTTATTAATGTCAATTATTTTTTTAGAGTTGTTACTTCTCATATATGCACATAAACAGGCAGACAGATGGTCATTTTTTCAATTAATTAGATCCAAAATTCTCAGCATAGTTACATTTTTATTTTAAAAAATTATGTACTAATTTTCATCTAGACAGTTTGATAGTTTTTGAATTATCGCGTTTACTTTGCCACGAGCAGACAGATATTTCTTTAATGAACTTCGTAAAAAAATCGGTAGAAATCTACAAATCAGTTTTAAACCAAATGCCAACCTACATTCCTCTTGATCAACGCATTTTTTAATTATCGCATTCCCAGATAGATAATAACAAATATGGTTTCCGGATTTAAGAAAATCTAAGAAGATTAATCAAAATTTCGTAGCGAATTTAATGATTAAAATACTTATTATACCATAACATTTTCTTTCAATATATCTTTTAATACTTGATATACAATAAAGTAAAGTACGTAAAAGCAGAAAGTTACGTACTCGCATTCACTTTATCAATTTCGAGTCCTTTATTTATTAAAAATTGAACTCAAAATTACTAAAAAAAAATTCCATATGTAGTTTACAGCGCAAAATTAAACAATGCTAAAAAATGGATGTTGCATATCATTAAAAACAATCAATAATGTAATGAAAGTTTCTAAAAAGATCCTTTTTTTCATAGTTTTGAAACAGTTATTTTTCAGAATGCATAGCTGAAAAATAACAGTATAACTGCACCTAAAACTTGATGATTAAATAAATATCTTTCTGGTACTTATTTCTCAAAGAAATGACGATAAAGATTAAAAGATAGTAAAATACGAAATGCAAACAATTCGATAAAACTGCATTTTTATCATAATTGTTTAAATACAAAATCAGTGGACGATTCTTTCAAAACTCTAACAAGATTTAAGCTTTTAAGTATTCAAACAATTAAAATTTCTTTCCAATCAAATTAAAATCTTAATACCTGCGTCTGAAGAGCAAAATTCCAAATAAAATTAAAATTCTTTCTCTTTAGCTGCTCCATTTCAAAACCAACACTGAATAGAACTGCTTTTAACGAACAATTCTGCAAACGATTTTTTTTTCTTCTCGAGAAAGAAAACAAAAGATTAAACAGTTTCTTTCCAAACGACTTCATAGAAAATTAAATCCAGCTTTATTATCTTCAAGATAATTAAACTCAAAATTAATTCTGAAGATTAAATCGAACCCATTCTGAAATCATAGACAAAATAAAAAAACTGAAGGCAAAATACTCAGGTGTTGCCAGTTCTTATTTTAGAACTTCATTTTCCGAATATATGGAAAAGAAGAGGAATTTTAATTTAAAATCGTCATATCAAATACACAGTTGAGCTTCGAATGAAATTAAATACATTTCAATGTCTCAGAAGCTTTAATCTTTGCATTTCGTGCTATGATTAACTCAGTTCAGTGCAATTAATAAGATATGGTTCTATTTCAGAAAATTCTAAAACTTTATTACCCACCATTTTCTATTGTTGGAAGCAGCAGGAAATTAAAATTCCAGAATAGTATGCTGTAAGTGAAATTACTCCAACGATTAACTCTAATCACTTTGAAATTTTTCTTAGGGATTTTAAATTTCAAAATAAAAATCTACTCTTGACTGAAATTAATAACTTATTTAATGAATGTATTCGAAATTACTTTCCTGATCATTTTATCATTGCTACAGATGCATCCAAAAATCTACATCACACTTCCATTGCTGGTTTTTCTTCCAAACAAAAATTTTTGTTTCGAGTCCATCCTGTCAATTCCATTTTTACTGCTGAAAGTTTAGCCATTGCTGAAGCATTAGATGTTCTTGTCGTCCCAGGAAAAGATTGTTTGATTCTTACAGACAGTTACTCAGCGCTCACATCATTGAAAAATATTACTCTGCAATCGCCCAAAATTATTCACCGTATAGCGTCTAAACTTGAAACTCTAACCAAACTAAACCGAAAAATATCCTTCCTGTGGGTACCTGGTCATTCAAATATAATCTGGAACGAGCTTGCAGACCGCTTAGCCAAAGAAGTTACGGACAATACACCATGTATTGAATGGATTTCTCCTGAAGATATAATTTCGAACCTGAAAAAAGCATCGCATCAAAACACTATCAACAGTTATAGAAATAGTAAGTACTTCCTCTCGCTGGGAGACATCCCTAGCATTGCAGCACTATTCCCGTGGTCAAAAAATCGAAGGGAAGATGTTGTTTTGGCCAGACTAATGAGTAAAACTATTATAACTCCAGGATTGTTAAACCGTTTTAATCTTCATAGTGATCCCCTTTGCCGTGACTGTAATAGCATCAATGATATTGAACACATACTTCTCTCGTGCAAAAAATATACATACTGTAGAGACAAATTGTGGACTTTTCTCCAGTTAGATAAACAAGATACCTCCTTCAAAAACGTGTTGTGCAAAATGACTGCTAACAAGACTAATCTACAAACTTCTCTTCAAGTGATGAAGCACTTCAACATCTACTAAGTTTTTCGACCTCATCCAGTTGTGACCTTGCTTTGTGACTCGTCCCTTTTTCACCACTCTGTGTTGCGAGAATGCTCCGTCTTCTTCTACATCTGCTCTTCATTGGAACTCCCGAATATGTACTAAAGTGCACCAGTGGAACTGCTTTTAACTGTTAACTGAGTGAAACTCCAATTTGTTTTTTTTTGTGCGTGTGTGTGTTTTTTTGTTTATTGACAAGATTTTTTAAATATTAACTTCTGGAAACCGGGGATAAAAGCCTTTGTTGCTATAAATCCCAATACCTTATATTTTTCAAGTAAAGTGAAATTACAGTATCAAGAACTTAGTACAAAACTTTGAGTGATACTGCAAGTTTATATATAAATATTAATTACGAATCAAACATGTTCATAATTTATCTAATTTTAGAACACTTTATTTTTTTAAAACAAATATTTCAACATTGCTCTGTATTTGAGTACAAATCAAGAGGAAAATTATTTTTTAAAATATTATTATTAGACTAATATTAATAAAATAATAAATATCTATATTTATTATTTTATTTATGAAAATTTAAAAATTCTTTAATCATTCTTGAATTAAAAGATTTTTATTAAAATGAAACATTTTATTTTAGAAATATTCATCGATGTTTATCTGGGTTTTTTTATACATATCTCTGATTTCTTTTACAAAATATTTTTTCGTATTTCTTTCTTTATTACTAAACCATCCTTTTTATTTGATCGTTAGATGTATTATTTTCAAACCTTTTTTATATTACAAAATATGAATATTTTTTTTCAAGAAAGACCAAAAATATTACTTCTTATTCAATGATTATTTTTAAACGCAATTTAATAATTAAAGTGAGGTTTACAGTATCAGATAATAATTTAAAGCCAGTGCATATTATAATTCTTAAAATAAAAGTATTTAAAGCAAGTATTACTTAAATACACATTCCTATAGAAATGTTATAATTTTTTAAAACAGCAAGTAGTTTAATGCATAATACTTAAAGAACAAAACTCACTCGTGAATTTTTTTAACCATAAAAACACCTGTTGAGTGAAACAGTTTTTTACAAAAAGAATCAATGTAAAATATATCAATAAGTTTCTTTGTAGCAAGCTTTTGTCCTAAAGCAGATTATCTCAATCCATTTGAAATAAATTCAAAACCATTATAGTTATTATATTTATAAGATAACAAAGTGTTTGTATTATATAATGATATTTTAAACTAATTGTAATTAATTTCCAAAGTTTTGTCTTGATTTAGTCCACAGTAACTGCATTCTAAACATTTTTTTGTTATTTCCTGATCCCATTCCACTTTTTCTATTTAATAAATCAAATGAAGTTTTGTAGAAATACTGCGCCATCAGTCCACATCCCGAGTGAGGGGATAGAAATTAATAATATAAACAGATTATTCTGGATCTCTACGTTTCACTTGTAAAAGTCAACAAGTGTGAGAATTCCTGTCAAAATTCAACACGTGTTCGATTTATGCGAATCTCACGGTAGTATATAAGACCAGGTTAAATAATCTCGTTCTTTTTTTTATGCTATTTAGCTTGGGGGGGGTATTTTATTTACCTTATTAAAATACTCTAGGAATACAAAGGAAGAACAAAATAAATC
>JAOUZG010025578.1:2819130-2830601 GCA_026289955.1 Argiope argentata
AGATTTGTATTGTTTACAAGGAGACATTATGAGAGATGTATGTTTGATTGTAACAAATTAAAGTAGTCTAGTGTGCACAAATACAAAAATCCTATTTTTTAAAAAGAGAGAATTTGAATATCCAAACAGAACAAATTTTAATTTTAATTTAATTAAATTTTCATTCCTTCATTCGAACCTTTTTATTGGAGCTAAGATTCATAAAACTGTGGCAATATATCAGCAAGATTGTATTAAATATGATTCAGAATTTATCATCGGAATTTTTTTCTAAAAATTAATTTTAAAATAAATTATAAATGGTTTTTATGTTCTAGTCAACTTTTATTGATATTTTAGAAATGGTGTTTCAATAAAAAAATTGAAAGACATTCGAAGTATACTTACTCTTTACAGTTAAAAACACCTTTTCAAAGTTACATTTTACGCTTTATTAATGACCTTTATTTTTAAAAATTGATCTCAATTATTCAGCAGCAACACACACACACACCACATGATACTTAAAACCATATTGAATATTAAATCAGTAACTACCACTACTGAGATTTTGAAAAAAAATTGTATAGAAATATAATAATGGTACTGCACGTATTTTTTTAAATATTAATTTGGAGTAAAGATGATCTTTGTGCAGTAATACGTTTTGAAATTACAGAGAAAAACTGCTAGCAAATTTTTTAAATTTAAAAAATTAATCGATGAAAAAAATTTCAACATTTTTACTTAGCACCTAAATGCAAAATTTGATAACCATAAGACAATTGACTGTTGATAGAGCATTTTGAATGATTTTCTTTATGTCATGTATATTCCAATTTAGAATTATCAGAACATTTGTACATCGAATGCTTGATTTCAAAACCAGAGAAGTCGAAAAGTGGTATGAACTGTTTAATCCTTTCATACTGAAGTCGGATTGGAAAAGTTTTAATTACAAGTTGTGTCTGATCATAAGATTAACTAAGAAGTAAATAACAAGTTATGTTTTATTACTGTAAGAGACACATTAATATGTTCAGTAGCACCAGTTTGTGTCAACCTCCGACCAGCCGTCATCTTAACGAATTTGCCAAACGTCTTCTGAGCATCTTAGAACTCCCCTAGATATTGTAAGCGAATGCCAATAACGACTGAAAATTACAAACATGTACAAAAACTTACACACAAAATTATTAAGGCTGGACTTTTGTGCATTTTCTCCCATTTTTATATAAGTATTGAATTGTTTAAAATAAAAATGATAACTGTAGTTTTTGCATGTATTTTCGTTACTATTATGCATATTAAATCGTGAATCTTAATGCTACTGCCTTTTTTTAAACGGTGAGTTTATGAAATTATGCTGTGCCTTAACTTTTGGAGATCAATGTATTTATCTTTCAATATGCTAAATTATCTCAGCAAATTTAGCAAAATGAAATTTAAAACTTCCGAAACGTAAAAGATATTTAATTTTTTTAATATTTTTGTGATGATTTTTAAATTAAAGAACCATGCATATTTAATGCGCCTTGTTCAATTGATTTTTCTAACACTAAAAATGGAATGTTGAATTTATTATCTAGCAAATTTTCTTATTTTAAAAATATTTAACTATAAAACGGGTATTCAACGATATGACAACTAAATATGTAATTTTTAATCAAGAAATAAGTATATTATGATAACCATTTAAATAATATACCACTTCAATAGTTAAAACTCTATAGGAAATTATATCATTTCGCCAAAAAATTAACCGCCTTCGACAATTTACAGCTAATGAGTGCTAATTTTCTCTCGTGTATGTTATTAAGTGCATGTGATCATTTCCGTATCATGTTTGGTAGGCAATGTCTTTTTTATGTAAATGAATGATTTAAATGGTTGATGTGATTTTCACCCTAGATATACATAAATATGCTTTTCTTGAAAGGTTAATTTTGTTTAATTTCACGATGAGAGTATTTGTAATAATTAATTTTTGATTGAAATGATATAAAATTTAAATATTTTATAATTAGCTATGTCATACGAAATTAGAATAATTTAAATTAATTTCATGTTTAAATTAATGTTTCAAAATGATATATTATCCTAATTAAATTTCATATCTAAAAAATATTTCGCTTAATTCTTAATAGCTCAATTTAAGAATGTAAATCATCAACTGAATGGACGTATATGACATTTCAATTTCGATGCACGAGCAAAATTAAAAGTTCAAATAGCAATAAATTTTTTGCGTTGGCATCGAGTTTTGTTAAATATTTTCCAATCAGTTCCATATTATTTATAACAAACTATTCACAGCAACAAATATTTAATAATGTGAAAAATTAAACTCAAAGTAGGGAACATTAATGCTAGTTCGGACAATGTTTAAGTTCAAAAATGGTTCATCTATTATTTACATTTCATACTACAATTTTAATCGTATCGCTACTTGGTTTAAAATGTCAGTAAAAATAACAATTATGCTGAAAGTAATTTTTTAAAAAATGAACGGTGGGGGAGGGTATTTTTGTTGGTTGGAATTTTCGTATGCTCCATTTAAAACTTTACCTAGAGCTATCTTTTACCCTTTTAAACTGAAACAAAACAAAAAATGTGAGAAAAATGTACTTATCGTTGAAGAAGAAAAGAATGCACTTATCCTTTTTATTCTAGGGATGTCTCATTAGACGGTATACTGCGCCGATAGAACTTTGAAAAGTGCGATTAAGCGAGCATCGAACTGAAGAGCGAAAATGAATAAAATATCTAAAATTTGAATTAGTAAAAAAGATTTTTTATGCCTATTTAGTAGATATAGCATGATCCAAGAAGCATCAAAAAGAGGTATGCACAAATTCTCTATTAAAGGACAATGCTTGAAGTATTTTTGTTGTTTCGGAAATACTTAATCGATCTCTCCTCTCCATTTAACAATACAATTCAATTACAATAAAAAATGTACGCTTATATTTAAAATGAAACAACCATAAAGAGGGGGAGGATAAAATTTAATTCTTATAAACTATTTAATGAAACAATCTGAAAATTAATCTTTTTAATATCTGATATATACAAAGACAAAGTAGTGCAATCATCCAAAAATTCTAACTATTGACGAACTCCATGCTTCAAATTTTTCAGAATTCCAAATGCCCATTTTCGAAATTATGGCAGTCTAATTTGTGAAATATTTCAGCTATTCGGAATAAATTTGCTATGTAGTCTAGACTCCAAATTTATAGATTTCTGACAAATTTTAATGAAATCTGTTTTGAGGAAGTCTATCTAATCCCTTGCGTAAGTGCGAGAAACACGATAGTTACTGGATGCAAAGAGCTTGATATTTAATAGTTAATATACAAATGTAATACATGATATCTATATTAGTATCAAATTTGAAATCAAAGTCGTCAAGGAGTTAACCGTCTGTTGGTTTATATTTTGGCATGCATATCACGATATTTCAAGAATGTAACAATTTAAGTTTACGCAATTTGATTCACTGTTTTAAAGTAAAGATCTAAATTTTTGATCTGACCAAAGGTTAACCGTATGTCGGTTTATACTTTCATATTTTTGTAAAAGCCGTAGCTGAAAAACTAAGTGATTTAAATAAATGAAATATAGTATTTTATCTTATAACTACAATAATAATTATATGTCAAGCTTTACATCAATAAAGAGGAAATAAATATGCATTATTCTGGTAATGCGTATTAGTAGCATTCCTGGGATAAATCACCTTCAATCCAAATCTTACATTAATTAAGTCTTTTTTAATTACTACCCATCAATAGCATGCAGTTAATAATAGGGTTGTGATTTGTTTTTTTACTATGATACAAATTTAGTAACTCTCATAGCCCCTCCCCACCCCTAAAAATCTGAGCACTCTAGGCACCGTGAATCTCATAGTCTACATTTTTATGAAGTAGTAGAGAAGGGAGATACCTTTATCAAAGCGTCAAAAAACATTCAGGGAGATCACTGGCATAAAAACACAATGTCCATAGGAAAGCTTGAACCAATAATTTTTTTCAAAGCAAAATAAGTTTCAAGATTTGATAAGAATTTACAATTCGCATGTTAAACCTGTGTACCAAGTTTTATCTGTTTGGCTCTTTAAGTTTTTAAGTTATCGAATTCACTTGCGCTCAAACAACTAGACACTTTCCTTGAATGTATTCATGCAAGAAAAGTCTGTCTCTCTGAGAGTGAGTGAACTTGATGACTATAAACAAAGAGCCAGTCAGATAAAAACTGGTACTAAAAATTAGAATACGAAATGTAGATGTTAATGTAGATACTTGGCAGAAATCAATAGATTTCGTTGGAAGTCCATGCACCAAAATTCATACTTTCAGCACCAGCTTAAAGCACTTTAGTTATCGTGTTCAGAGACAATGCTAAAAAAACGTCTTATAGATTCAGGGTTCGTTTAGCATAATTATATTGAAGTTTCATTTTAAAGCATCACTTGGGCTATTTTAGGAATGAACCTATTACTTTTGAAACGGGTCAGATAATGAAGACGACACTTGAGCTGGCACATTTGTCTTCAAACTTCCACACCACAACAGATGGGAACTCAGGGCCTCGAGAATTGAAGATGCACCAGACCCTCATATTCGACGGTTCCACGGCGGAATCGGATTTCGAACCCAAGAATCTTTCCGATTCTGAAACAGGGACCTTGCCATGAGCCACCATAGCCTCGGGGTGGGGGAATACAAATCCGACGATTCGTCTAGATTTTTCGACCATTGCAATAATTGTTATAGTACGTATACGTGAAAATATTTAAAAAAATCAGAGAGTTTCCCAGTTCATTCACTATATTTATATTGGTATTTATTTATTTATTTCATTTCATTTGAGAAGTTGTAAAGTTTGGATGCGTCTCCAATTGCCAACATTCTCCCATCACATTTTCGAAAGACATCACAAACAGTCATTTCGCAACTTTGAGTCGATTAGTTAACAACTAAGAAGCTCTATTATGCTAATATAATTTAAAACAATAGCTTTTTTATATAATTAAATATAATATATCAAAGTTAGTTGACATTACGAAATTAATGCTATTAATAGGGTAGACGAACAGATGTTAGATTCTGCCTAATTAGCAATTTAATTAAATATATTTTATAATTTTTCACATTTACCAGTATTGTAACACTTGAAATAGTCCTGTTTAAAATACAAAATATAAAAGATAACCCATATAAGAAAACCCACACTGTCTTCAAAAAAAAAAAAAAAGAATGCAAATTCAATGAACTATTCATCTCCACAAGGACATGGATACTTCACACTTTAATTATTCTTGAGAGGAAAACGTGACTACGCGTGATAAAAATGAAAAGAAAAGACTACATTAAAAAAAGGCGCGATTAAAAGAAACTTGTTCGTGTTACACGATTCTTTTTTCTGCCGTTGTTCTTTTTACGTAACATAAAGATGCGATACATTTGCTGAGCAGATTTCTTTTGTTCTTAAGTAATTTTTGAAGAAGACAATCGTGTCTTCGCATAATTAATCGTCTGAAGGTAATGAATGAATGTTTGCAGAGTAGCAAAGTGAGATTCTGCGCAAAAAATACACCTACCCTGAAATTATGTAAATTGATATTAATCATTCATACAGCGTGATTAATGTATGTTAATGATTAATGAAATGAATAACAATTTCAGACATTAATGATTTTATAAATGATACACATGTTTAAAACTTTGAATTTCATTAACGTTTTTTGAATAGAATTCTGAAAAAGTTTTTTGTCCGATTCCCAAGAAAACAAAAGTTATAAATTTCTTGCTACATTTGGCGATTCAGATCTTAAATTATTAACTAGTGTTGAAAGGAAATCATTTCGAAACTTTCTTAAGTTAACGTCTTGCGGTAACATTTAGAAATTAAAATTTAACGATAATTTGAGCTTTTAGTACAAATAAAACATTGTAACATAAAAATGCTTTAGATACGATTCGTATATCACTCTTTACAAATACGATTGTACGTCATTTAAAGAAATATTGTTTTTGATAGATCTAATGAAATCAGACAATAGTGTTCAAGAAAAGGGGAAGGTCACGACGAATTTTTTTTCGCATCAAAAATTAATTAAAATCAATCAAGCAATTTTTTAGTTTAAAAAGCTATATTTTCTGAAAATATTCTCACAAAAATGATTTCATATTGCCACACAAATCAGAATATCTAGAAATCGTCATGGCTCAATCGGCAGATCATTTAATTTCTGATTGTAGTTGGGATTCGAACTATGAACCAACCAATCTTTTATTCAAAGACAGAAATTCATTTATTTAAAACCTATTGTTTATATAAGATCTAGATGGTTCTAGACCTTTATTTAATATTCATATTTGATTATATTCGAACATTCTACATGATTATAACAGATGAATCCTTTCAATGATAAGTAAATTCTTAGTCTCGCCCTCCTCCAAATTGTTTTGTTCTAATAAATATTGTTTTTTTAAGTTAACGATATAGTTCTTTACATCTTCAGAAAAACATGATTTAAAAACTGAAAAAAATCAACTCTCATTCTCTATGCAAGTCAATCGCTCTCAGAATAGTATCGTTATAGCATGGTCAATCTGTGAAAAAAAAACCCATATATATATATATATATATATAATTTTCATTTGGTAGTTATATTTGGATAGCTAAAGAGATTTTTATTTAAATGGATTTAGTTCCAAATTAAAAATTTGGAGAAGAGACCATATTATAAATTTCATCCATCTAATTCAAAGCACTTTTGAATATTTATTTACACATGCATAATTCCAAATACACATTTTTTCGAATTAAAAGAGCATGAAGCTTGAAAATTCTATGGTTCAAAGTTTGAAGCCGATCTGCGTTTTAGAAGCTAAATAGGTAACAAATTTTATCAATCTAGTTCTTTTTATAAAATTGTTGTGATCCCTAGCCCCAGCACATCTAGACAGACAGAATTTCTCTGGATCGTATTTCAATTTGATAGAAGCCGATATATTTGGTTTGAAATCCTTATACCAAATTTCATTTACTTGTTTTATTACAGTTATTGTGTTATTGAATCCACAGATGGACAGATAGACATTATTAAAAAAATCTTTGAACTCGGGAAGATTAAAACTGTTAATCCAAGTTTCGAGTTCAAATATGTTAAAAATAATTTTATTCTGTATACTTCGTAAAGTAAGAAAAGATAATTAACGCTCCCTAAATCAATTTAATGATACGAGTGCTGGGAAAAAAACATCGCACAATTTCTTTTTCTTTCTAAAATCTTGTTTTATCGGAGAAAATACTTAGATACGAATCACATAATGATTACATGTGTATTTTTTCACTCTTACCTACATGTAAGATAGTCATTTAAATTAAAAAAGATAATCAATGCCCTTAGTTCAAGATGTTATTCTAATTGGTTTATATAATAATTGCATTGTTGCTATCGGATACGATCCAAACGTATTTGCATTCGGATAATATCATAAAACGCCATCACACAAAATTTTGATTTACCAGTAGGTTATTCTATGGCAACAATGCAAGTGCCACAAACTTTTACGAGACGGTACTATATAATATTGTCAGCTTGACAGCAGATAGAAAAAAGTTCAAATTGTCATAAAAGTTTTTTTAAATTCAAAATCGCTTTTTTTTCATGAAAGGCACCTATATAGATAAACGGAAAACCTCCTAAATATAAAACATTTCCTAAATATAAAATTTGATCCAAATCATTAGAACCGTTTCCGAGATAAGCGAAATAAATTTATATATACACAAGATTAGTTAGTTTAAAGTAATAAAATATTTTGGATTAGAAGGTCGAATCTATTTTTCATTTAGATAGTTGTTCAATTAATGTAGAAAATATCGTTTCTTCTCCCAATTAATCAGAAACACTAAAAAGCAAATGCAATCTCTCAATTCAGTTTTTTCCTCAAGCCAATATTTTGAATTCGTTACAAATTAAGACCTCGGAAAAGGCGTCAAACGATAAAAAGGAACCACTTCGAGTAAGAAGTAGTGACGAATGATTCCTCCACCCACTATGTAGCTCAACAATAGAACACAGAAACTCATAGTTTCCGCCTGTCCTTTTCTTAAAAGCAACACCCATGTAAGGATTGACAGACTCCAGATACGAATCTCTAGGTTCACCCAAGATTCTTTCCTTACTTTCCCATAATTCTCACAGAAGAACATTTTGGATCGCATAAGCCACAGCACATTACGACTGACAGGTGTGGGTTTAGTCATGTCAGTCGTCGCAACGAGTGTGGTTCAAATCAAAATTGGGATTGTGTAAAAGAAGGAACGTTTTGTGCTGACTCAAATGAGAACTGCTAAAAAATATTTGAAGAGTGATGGGTTAAGCAGTTGCTACAATGCACCTTGAAAAAAATCTATTTTCTTGAAACTGACTTTCTAGAATGACCACAATGCATTTCGCACAATTCAAATTAAACCAGCGAGAGTGGTTCCCCAAATTTTCTCTGTATCCCTATTCCCTTCTTTGGATACAAACTATAGATTGACCTTGAGTAAGACGATTGATGCCATGAGTGAATAGATTTTTACATTTAGAGTTCAGCGTAAGAGATTTTTGCGCTTCACAGTATGGCCTAAAATCAAAAATGCCTTCCGAACACCATTTTTCAGACCGATTTAGAGCAAAATATAACAGGGAACTATAATTTTATAAGTAATACCATAAACTAAATTGCACTGATCTAAGTTACATTTTTACTATGTCAGAACATGTTTTTGGGATGAAGTTTTTGGCGTCAACAAAAATCCGTTCTCGAAAAATAAAAATTTTATTATCTGCGCGAGCACCTTAAAAAATCGGCTTTCAATAATGCATTGCCACTGCATTTACAAAAGAACTGATTTAAAAAAATAAGTTAATGACTACAGCAAATAAAACCTAGAAAAATGTCATCTTGATCATGTGATTATATGAAATGAAATAAAGAGGAAATGTAATATTTTTTTCAACTATAAATGCGAGACAAAGTTATTTTGGATCGTTTCCAATACTTAAGTGAATACATTGAAACGATTACAATGAATGAAAATATAATTCAACTTGCACGAGCACGTGGTGCTTGGCCGTTCAAGAAATGATGTTCTGACATGATATATTGAAATATGCGTAGCAGATTTCATTTTAATCTTTATTTTTGAGTTATCCGAGTTTGTATACATGTGAATGTACAGACCAATGTTAATAAATCTATAATTTAGATGCCCAAATTGTGTTACAAATTTGATTCAACTAGTTCTTCGGGTTTGCACTGCAATAGATTTTACTCAAAATTTTATAGAAATCTGCAGTAGTATAAAGATCGTATACTAAATCTCAACCGGCCAGCTCAAAGCAAATTTGAGTTATCTTATTAGCCACAGACGAACGAACATTTTCTAAAAATGTGTTTTTGGAATTTTCGGAAGCGTTTCGAAACGAGTTTTCGAGAAATCTAAAAACGTGGAAATTCATCAAAACCTCACATTCGAATTTTTGGATGATTATTATACTTTTTCTAATCTACGTGCATAAGAAAGTAGTAAGAATGCTAAATGTTTTAAGCATTTAGCAAAGAGTTAGAGATTACTACTTGGATGTTATGTAAAATTGGAATACAGTAAGCTATGTTGAGGTTGAAGTCAAAGATTCTATAATCCAACATATGTAGATTTTAATCACCATTTATTAGATTAAAGTAATGTAAGGGGTAAAAAACTAAAAATAGTTTACTTAACAAATGAAAAGACAACGAAAAGTTTTCTTTGAACTGATCAAAACTATGCTACTTGACACGGTGAATACCGGCAGGCAGAAAATACCCCGTTCCACAAACTAATCTATTTAAGTCTTCATTACTTGTCAGGACTGGTTGACAGTCGGGGGCGCTTAGTTAAAAGGTGGAATGCGCTTTGAACCAGGGAAAGGCGGGGAGACATGAATCAAGGCCGTAAGCGTCGGCATCTATTGTGTTTTCGTCGACTCTCAGACAAAAAAGAAAACAAATTGGAAAAGCTACAAATTTCTCGTCTGGCTTCCTACCAAAGGCAAAGCGCTAATTTTCACCTGGAACTCCAGACACCCTTGAATTCCATTTTGTCTAAATACTTCTAAATCTAGCCCAACTTTTGTATCGGTCTTTAGAGTTATTGTGCAAGAATGGAGATATATTGAAACCCTGAGAACTTACATGAAAAACAAATAAAGAATTAGTACGAATATTTTGCTTAGGGATAGGTTTTCTTTAAGATATCCGTCTGGGTCCGGAGAGAGAGGAATATTTTACAATTCCTTCTATTAGTTCACAATCTCCCTATACATATCTACACATCTCGTTCAAATTTTGAATCTTTAATAAAATACTTTTTATTCATTCACTCCAGTTCAAATACCTTTTTTTTAAACTTGTAGTGGATGACTATTGATGTTAATAGTTTTTTTTCTTCCAATATTAATTAATTTTTTATTAATTAAAAACTAACTTTCTCGCCAAAACTCTTCATTTCTACACAGTCAAATAAGTAAAGAATTCAGTTTGTTTCCCCCCCCCCCACGCCAATGAGGTTAGGCTTAACATGTTTTTGGTGGATTATTTCAAACGATTCTATTTTCTTACTGTTTGATTCAATTAAAATTAAACATTGTTAATCGATTTTTTGTATTCATTTTGAAGCACTTTGGAATTAAAATAAATAAAACATAGAATAAATAAATAAAATAAAGAAAATTAAAAATTTCTAATCTGTACTGCATTAACCCAACTGGCGTAGAAAGTTCACGCCTGATCGTGTCCCGAGTTTGTTCCGATTTATTTTCAACGTATACGAACTTTATTTTATTTTGGCCAAATATAATTTTTTAATCAATTATTTATATTAATTATAATTATTTAATAAAAAGTAACTAAAACAAAGAATTTCTTTGTTGACGTAAGTAGGAACCGACAAAGATTATTTTAATATTACTTGCTAAAAATATTTTTAATGTTTAAATGATATTTTTTAAAATATAAGAATAAAATTATGAATAAAACCGAAATTTAAATATATGTGTAGCTTTTGAAGAAAAGCAGATTTATATAAATTTTAGCATTTATTTATAAAATCTAAGATTTTGCTGTAGAAAAAATTGCTGCTTTTTTCCCTTTTCTTTGTAACATTTCATTGAGGGTAACTATTACCTAAGAATTATTCTCAAAAATAAAATTTCTGTTTGCACTATACAAAATTGCCTATGAAATTTTGGAACTTTTAACAATATTTGTTGGAAACGAATTTAATCACTTGTTATGTGGGCGGAGCTAACCGCTAAACCCACGTGGTATCGTAAGTATGTGTATATGCATGTAAAAGTTTCGGCTCTCATCTGTGAGTGTGCGCGTGTAATATGGTTTTTTTTTTTCATGACGGTAGCTTCTAGAATGGCTTACCGAATATAC
>JAOUZG010025578.1:2830611-2854336 GCA_026289955.1 Argiope argentata
TCTCGTATATTTCAACTTGGTGATATACCATCATTTATTATTTTTCAATATTTACATTAAACAAATAAAATTAATTTCTACAGCATTCAGCATCAAATCCATAGTTTTTTACATTCAGCATAAGGTAACGAGCAATAATGACAAATTTCATTAAGCTATCTTGATTATTTTTTGAGACATGTACTATGATAGATATGTAATATTTTTGAGATAAACGTACAGATGACTTATAAAAAATCGTTTTTTCAAAAGATCCATGTAAAGCTTTAAAATACTTATAAATAAGCGTCACTTATGTGCTCATAGTTTGGTATAAATTAATTCTAATTGATATAGAGACAAAAAAAAATTTTAGAAACAGAAATATTCATTTTTTAAAAAAATTGCAATAAATAAAAAAATAAAACCCGAATTTTCATTCTTCATGTTTTAAACCTACGGATACCTTAAACGGAAAACTGTTTAATTTACATTTAATTACAACGAATTTGTTTTATATAGAGAAGGCAAAATGATAAAAACAACAACAAAGTTTTAATCGCAGTATAAGTTGACCATTTGTTGTAATTAAAAATATCTCATATAACTTCTAAATAAATTAAATGCGAAAAGATAAACAAATTTGAAACATCGCATAAAAAATTACAGAATAGTCATTATATGAAAAAAAAGGAACTGAATTAATTATACTATACTGTGTTGGATTTAAAAATAAATTTCAAAAGAGCAAATTTGATTTGAGGCACCTTTTCTCAAATAAATGTGGTAAGTTAGCCGCCAAGACAGTATTGCGTTATACACCGTAAAGAAATTTCTTTAAAAGTAGCTCTTACCCACGACATATTACGCATGGAAATTTTAATGTGTATATGCGAAAACTGATGGTCTAATCACAATGTAAAATATTATTAAACCCTATGCATTCGTAAATTTTCACCGCCAATTGGGGCAACGCAAGAATGTTAATTTTCTACACCAGTTGATGGTAAAGCAATACAGAATAGAATTTTTTAATTTCCTTTTTTATGTTTTATTTTAATTCAAAAGTACTCCAGAATGAATCCCAAAGATCGATTCATTAGTAATGTTTAGCTTTGAATTCATCAAATGCTACGAAAATAAACAGAATCGTTAGAAATAACCGGTAGAAAATATTCTAAGTCTAACTTTATTAGCGTGGGGGAAAGAACAAAACAAATCTAAGTTCTTTTTATATCTTTTTACGCTCTTTGTCTTTGAAACTTCGTCTGGTCTAGAGCTGATCTGTTTGTCATAATATGTGCCTTTTGAGATGAAATACATAAAAAAAAAATTCAACCTGCTTTCTCCATGAATTCGGTCACGGTTCTGACTCAATAATATGGGTTAAAATATTTATTCTTTATGCACAAAATAAGAAATTTCAAGTTTCAAAAATTTTAATTTTTTAGATTTAATAAAAAATAATTTATTAAGAAAACGAAGGATTAGACATCTATTTTATACATATGTGTACATTTCCTTATTTAGAGCATAAAAATAATAGTGCAAATTTGATTCAACAGAGTCGTGTCAGACATGCTATATTTTTCTCCCATATTTTCGTTTAATGAAATAAGATGATGAAATGGCACAACCCAGACAGAGCACCTGTTTCAGGTGACCCAGTTAGGAAGATATCTGTCATTTCTGAAGCAAAAGTGAATAATTTATAAGAAGGCTGGAAACTGATGTCATCGAGTTACATCTGAACTTAAAACAGCTGCTTTTAATAAATAAAAAAATCGTACATTCGAATGTAAGTATACCTCGTTTCTGTAAATGAAACTGTATCAGGTATAGATCCAGCTGCAGCTTTATTCATCAATTAAGAAATAATAAGAGCTGCCAAATGAATAACAGATTTTTAGGTTCAAACAATTTTCATTATGGATTGGCGAATCATACTTATTTCTAGAAATTATATATAATTTAAAACATAATATTGAAAAATAGCAATACTAGCTGAAAATAAGTAATGGATACATGCATTCACATTTTTATTATTTATCAGAAACTCGGTGATTAGTAGAAATCATTTAAATTTATAATACAGTATTCAAATATTAAAATACTAGCTGCAATTAAATTATGGATTCATGAATTCAAATTCTTTTCATTATGAAGGATATCAATTATATTAATTAGAATATGGTATTTCAAAATTACAATACCTGCAGAAAATAAGTTATAGACACTTAAATTCAAATTCATTTAATTATGAATGAGAAATTCTTATATACTGACGTCCATTAATCTCTATAATTTAGAATATAGTATTGCAAAATTATAATAGCTGAAAATGAGTAATGGATTCAATAAATTATTCTTTTCTTTATAAATGGGAAACTCATATATACTGATCTTGGAGAATCACGACAACTTAGAATATAGTATTCAAAATTAATATCAGATGAATTTGTAAGTTCAGATTCCTTTCATTGTGGATAAACAATTCATAATTAGTGCACTAGATCAAAATATGTACTTAGAATACAGTACTCAAAAAATCCAGTAATCGAACTCCAGTTATTATTCAGATATTGGAAATGAAAATTTCTCTTTTCAGAAATATAGATATTAAAACTTATGGCTGAGTCATCGATTGGTTTCATTTATTGGCATTCTGTAAGTTGACAGGAAAATTATACTTTCATAAAACTGACATTATTAAGGATTAATACTTTACTCTAAATTCTGTGGTGGAAGCTTCATAAGCAAGATATATAAGATACACAAATAATTGCTTTTGTATTGTAGTCTTGTTACCCGGCTACAAACATTAAAGTTACAAGTTCGGTCCTAGGGCTATCCGTAACCCCCAAAATGGCGATTCGTGACCTAGAATAAGCCACCTTGGTACAGCTGTTGTGGCGCCCTCTACAGGTAGTAAAAGTCGTCAGGTGCATTAAATCCAACAGTCAACATCACCACCAACTCGCGCGCACACTCTCCACAAGCTTGGCGCAAATTATCGTTCGACTCACTGGTTGGAGAGTATGTGGTAAAAGTTTCATAAGCCAGATAACATCAAAGATACACAATTACTTTGGTATTGAGGTTATGTTACTCGGCTACAAACCAGAAAGCTACGAGTACGGTCCTAGGGAAATCCTCAACCCCTAGAAGTTTTATTTACTATGAAACTGGAGGTTGACGATATTGATTAAAAGTAAATAAGAGAAAAGTAAGTAAGGGGTCTGTTAATTAATGAAATGAAGTGAAGTGGTTGCAGCTTAAGATTATTTTAAGTCAAATTCTATGAAAATTTTAATTAAGTTCCGTTTATTTAAATCCCAGTTCATAACTTTTATGAATCCGTTTTACAGCGTCATTTTGTCCTTATTCAAGAATTAATTCTACTGTCTATATCTAATAACAGCCACAGTGCTTACTTTATGTTTTAAAAGGTGAATCAGCATTAATAATTTAAACTTAAACAAAAAGACTAAACCGACTTATACCTTTGCTGGTATAAAAACAAGAAATTTCTGGCTTCGTCAACACTTAAAAAGAAAGGTTTCTGAGGAAATTGGAAAAGATCTGGTAGGGCACAGAAACGGAAAGAAAGCTTTAAAAAAATATCCGGTAAGCTTTCTTTACTGTTTGGTAGCATTCATTTCACTGAGAAAAAAAACTCGTTCTCTTTTCTTCACTCCCCAAAGGAAGAAAACCGACTAATTAAATAAAGACTGAAAGCGACAAAGCAAAATGACAATGTAGGGCTTCCAAAGATCGCCTGATCTGATTGAGGTCCTTTTATAAAATTATTTTTTGAACTAGAAAATAAATCGAATTTCTTTTCAGAAAACATTTGTAATTACTGTATAAAAATGTTAGTTAAATAATTTATTGTAATTTATTTTCGATATTGAGCTATTTTTTTAAATTTCAGTAATAGCAATTCGACTCAACAACAACAAAATAAAGACGTTAGAAATTACTCCATCAATATAACCGAAAGATTACCAATTTAATAATTCCAGTTCAGTGTTTCTGTTGTCATATTAATTGCAAACTTAAGAGTGTCATCATCTAATCTTAGCTAAATTTTTGAATTATAAAGCTTTTTCTTTCTTTCTTTCTTGTGTACGTCGTATAAAGTAAGTACAGTAGTCTTAAAACAAAATTAGAATTCGGCATTATGACGAATATTCACGTTTTAGACTTCACTGAATTCGAAAAAAAAATATTTTTAGAAAATATCCGTCAATCTTCGACAAAAAATAATTCAAAAACGCTTTGAGCTAGATCTTGAAATTTGCAAATTTCTTTCAAATTTTAAGTAAAATCCATTTAGAGGATGTTTGTTATTATAAATTAACACGATGATTAACAAACAAAGAGAGCTGGATCGTTAAAGCTCGGTGCAAAAATTTATCATCTACAGTGTAAATTTCCCCCAATTTTTGAGCCAAATCCAGCAAGATATTGATTGTCTATAGGCCCGCACTTTTAGAAACATTCAAATTCAATAAATCAAAAACATTTTAACTTTACCCTTTACTGCATATGAGCCCATATATGGTATTGCAGTTTTCATTCGATTTTATTTCCAAATTAAGATTTATAAAATAATTCAAACTACTGTAATCCATCAAATATATATTTAGAAATGATAAAACACACAAAAAATTTGAGTATGATTTTATGACATTTCTAAATAACCTCACTTTTGTGCAAGAGGGTGAAAAAGCAAAATTGAAGTGCGAATGATTTATTTTCAAAAACCGATAACAGAGTTAAACGCAAGTACTTTTTGAAGAAAAAAATATTTTCATGGATTAGATTTACTCATCTTTCTCCAAGGATAATAATTTTTCCTTCTTATGACTGCTATGGGTTTTGTCTCAGGGCATACGAGCCCATATATGGTTCCGTAAAAAACACTAAATATAAATATTTTTCATTATTTTCTTTTGATAATTAAATAAATATATTTTCCCCATGAAACAATTTTTTCCAACGGTTTATTAATTCATGCAGTGAAGGGTTAAATATCAAATTTTCTATACCATTTTATGACTACAAAAACAATTTTATTTCAAATTTATTTCAATCGATTTAGGAAAACAGTATTTAATACATAAATTTGATTTTTGGGTACTGTTAACCGCGCTCCAATGATTAATCACCAAATAATTCGTCAAGTATCAAACGATAAATTCAGTACAAGTTCTATATTGGTTCCAAAAGTTAATATTTATTAGCTGTTATACGCTAGTGCCATGCAAGAATTTCTTTGGGATGAAAAAGTGACGAGTGAATGAAAAAGTGAAAAGTCTTTGGGATGAAAAAGTGACGAGTATACAAGAAAGTTTGGGGGAGACTACTCCCGCTGGTTTGTGACCGTTCTCTGATTTTCCACATATACATGACAACCAAACCTATATCAAACATTTACCAAACAAGAGATACCAGAAAAATATAGAGAGAGAAGATGCAGTAGCATCACTGGACGAGTGCTTTCTTCCAAGTTAACCTATTAAATAAGAAATATCGGTTATGATTGTTTTAAATTCTTTCATATCGGCTGGATTGAGTATTGGCTTAATTATTTCACTTGCCATTAAAACAAATCCATTAAAATGCTATTCAAGTCATTTTATGAAAAACAATAATCTCAGCTTTTCATCAACGAAACTTCAAACTCATTACAATTCAGCAGTATCTTCAAACACCTGTCCAAGGTCTAATGCATTACATCATAAATATAAAAAAAACTAGATCTTCATAACCGAACAACTGACATCATACTCATTATTAGAAAATGCATGTTCGCATTCAGTACATGCGATGTTATTCCATTTCATAACTCCATTTGAATAACGTTTTTTTTAAAAAAAAAATATCAGCATAGCAAATTGCACAATTAAAGAGGTAGTTATTTGTTTTGGATTTATTTCCTCAATCATATACCATAGTTTTAAACATTTTTGAGGAGAATAATAAGATGGATGAATCTAGAAAAACCTGATATTATCAACATAACGAAATCGTAACTTGGTCAGCGGGATGCGTTTATATGAGGTACTAAACTAGCATTACAAGAAAGCATGTCCAACAACCCACGCGTTTTTTCCCCCAAGAGTTACGCCAAGAGGAACCAGAATTGTGAAAGCTATGCGGTCAATATCATGGTCAAAAGATTTCATGGCCATTCTGTTGTTGTACAAGCGTCCAGAAAAAGGAATGGCAGTCAACAGTTTTTATGATGCCATCTTTTAAAACATTTTGAAGCGAGGCATTGTGTAAAACAGCTGGATATCCAATAAAAAATTGTTCTAGAACAGACTCAACGAAACTTAAAACAGAATATTTTAAACTTGTTTTTGTACGTATGTTTTTAGAAGTAAATAAGAAAAAAAAAGAGAAGTAAATAACAAAAAAAAAATCATATCTGTGCATTGGAGTCAAGAATTTACATATCACCAATTGTTGTTTTTATTATAAACTAATAGGATTTCTCGCTTAGTCCAGCTTTATATTAACGTCCCGTTGTAAAGCATCACAAGGGCAATTTTGGGACGGACCTCGTAATTTTGAACTGCAGTCAGATGACGAGGACGACACTGAGGCTGGCATCCTTTTCTCCACACCAGCAAGAGGACTGATTTAACTTGCACCAGACCCGCTTACACGACAGCTCTTCGGTGGAATCGAGTCTGGAACCTGAACTCTCCGGTTCAGAAACCAAAACTTTACCACCATGCCATCGCGGTTCCCAGGATTTAAGGCATTTCACCATCTTTTTATTATCATTAAATAAGTACTAAAGGGAATATTAAAACGGTGTTGACATTTCATTTATGTGACATCCAGTTATATCAACCAACCTGTACCAACCTGTTCATTCATTTTTTATAAATCTTAAATTAACTTTTAGCAGTCGAGAGGGGGTTCATAGTCATCATTTAAGCCTGTGCATTCTTTTGTAGTTTTATTTATTTTTCAATTTTGATTGTTAAAACTACCTAGAGAATGATAAAAAGATGTAATTACCTTTTCAGGAAAATTTATCAAGAGACTATTTTTTGAACAATAAATAATTCACCCATGTATTAGGTGATTAATTTTGCGTCGAATTATTTTTCAAGGGCAAAGGGTTAATATGTAACGCTTTCAATTAAAACTATATCTTGTTATTCGATGACTGAAAAATATTAACGAGATAAGTATACATTCAATAACTGCTCGTACAATTTGAAAAGTATCTATAATAAGAAATAAAGGAATTGTAAATATTACTTCCTAATTAAAGCACAAATAAGATTTTTTTTATCATTGGCAAAAGCACGAGAATGCATGATTAGATGAAATAACGAAAATCATATTTCATTATAACGATAAAAACGTTACCAAATGGGTATGAAATTACAATTGAGAAAATTCGATGGAAATAAAAATTAAATAATTGAAAACAATTCAAATTTGAAGATGTAAAAACCTCTACGAGATTATATTTTAGAAAGATGTCGCGAAACAAGAATAAACTTTTATTTAGAAAATTTAAAAAAAAAACAGCAAAGTGGACAGGAATTTTTCTTTTTTGGTAGAACAAATTTTGACAAAGAAAACTGCTTGAAAGAGGAATTGAATTTGAATTAAAAACATTCAGAATCTGCTTTAAATATTCAGACTGGAAAAATTCGCTTCTGAACTATATGTTCTTCCAAACTTCTATACATATTTGAATTGATTTTAAAAGTTTAATTTAGAAAAGTTTTATTTAATACAGTTATTAATTAGTAATGCCATCGTATAAGAAAAAGTTTGAATAAATTTAAAATTTTGCAAAGCCAGACATTTAAGAAAAGTTCAAAAATATTTTTAAGGTGCGATAATTTTAATTAACATATTTTAATCAGATAATATCATATGCATAAAGAAAGATAAAATTATTTCAAGGAAATAAATAATTAAAAAAACTAATTTGCGCATTTTTTTACTATAAATTCTGAAATGAAATAAAGTTCAGAATTATTTCAGATTACTTACACAAACAAATTTTAGAAATTCGAAAGAATGAAATGTTACCTTAAAAATTAATTTTTTTATCAAATTGAATAAACGTAATAAAAGTTATTAAATTTTATAAATTAATTAAAAATAAATGCAGACATTGCAAATTAAAAATTATATAACAAAAAATTATAAAATTTAATAAAAATTAAATTCAAATAACAAATTTAAAATCTTTATAACGTGGTATGGTTTCTTCCAATAATCATTTACTCTATTTGATATTCAAAAGAGCAATAATTCCCTTTTCAGAGTCTAATTATTATTCGTTCAAAGGACAATTAATTTAATCGACACCTGTTGTTAATCTATACCACTTTTTTCTGCACCTGCGATTATACTAACGGATTTTAGATTTTTGTCATACTATTTCATAAGGGAAATCTGGGAGCTAAAATCTTCAGACAGACATGATATGTAAAAATGGTAATCAAATGGAAATTAAAAACTTGGATAGATCGTGGCAGAATGCTATTTTAGCCTATAATCGTATACATGTATTTGATATTTAAAATTTACTCTGATTTCTAAAGCAACGATAAAATGTATAAAAATTATATTCAGTGTCTTTGCACATGAATATAAACTCAGTAATCAAAGCAATGAAAAAAAAAATGAAATCTTCGATTGTAAATTTCAAGTTATCATCTGAGAACATCATTATTTTTATTTATCTTAATTCGTTTAAGTCATTAACCACTTTAAACCGGTTCAAAACAATCAAGAGAATTCTCTATTGGTCTCAGTATAGGTCATATTATATTATATTATATTATATTATATATTATATTATTATATATATATATATATAATTTATAAACATTTCATTTTCAATTTATTTTTTTTAGCTGGCAAACAATGTTTTGGATCTCGACCGATTTCGAGATGAAATATCTGCTAAGATGTCATAGTTCTTTTTCAGCCTTTTG
This sequence comes from Argiope argentata, assembly GCA_026289955.1. NCBI lineage: Eukaryota > Metazoa > Arthropoda > Arachnida > Araneae > Araneidae > Argiope > Argiope argentata. The sequence continues at coordinate 2,839,581 of JAOUZG010025578.1, forward strand.
AAAACGCATCAGCTGTCAAAGAAGCATATGCAATAATAAAATAATACTGGTAAAAGAGGGAAAACCTTTTAAAAGCGCACCTGTTTTCAAAGAAGCATACATAATGCACTATTAATAAAAGCAGGTAAACATATTTTTTGCCTATCAAGTTCTCACATGACAATGCTACAAAATATATTTTTTTAAAAAAGTTTATTAAACATAAGAAAAAAGTACGCTAACTAAATCGGCTATTACTAAAAAGCCTTTTTTTTAAAGTGATATAAAAATAACTTTTATACAATACTGCATCCCAAAATTATGGAAGGAGAAACGTAAATATATCAATCGATTTTATGATCTAATTAAAACAGAAATAATTTCAGAACAATTATTTATGTAAAAAATAACGAATCAAAATAACATTATTTTACATAGCATAATATTTGATAACTCTAGGTGAAATAATAAGCTTTATACGATTTTTTCCCAACATGCGTATCACATAAAATTTATAGACAGCATGCTATCCTATAAAGATTACCACGATAAAAAGGATAAAATAAATTATATTTAGTTCATCGGTTACGAAAAAGGATGTAAAAGTTATAATAATTTCAACTGAAAGTATGTACCCATTTCTTAAGTTTATTGGCCCCCGATTAGAAACGATGTATTAATAATATGTAATATCTGGAAAAATAAGCATTGTTTGCCTAGTTTTTATGGAAGGAGAAATACGGATTTATATGGAGAAATACGGATTACGGATTGTTAAGAAATATTTTGGATAAGAATCACATACTGATTACATATGGATATTTTTCAATACTAACTACATATAATCTAGTCATTTAAATAAAAAAAGCACTTAGTTTAACGTTATTTGAAACTGTATTACAGTATTAAACAATGATAAATACTGTAATACAGTATCTGCTGTATTACAGTATGTATCATTACTTACAGTTCGTCTACCATTACATATAATAATAAATAAACTGTAAACAAAGATATATCTTTGCAATTGCATTTAGTTTTCACATGCTGAAATCGGTTCCAAAATGGCGGTATATGATATTGTCAACATGAGAGCAAATTTAAAAAGGTTCTGATAATAATGAAAAAAAAAATGTCTTTGTGTGTGTGTTGTAAAATATCCCTTTTTTTAGAAAAGACACCTTTAAATAGATATAATTAAATCACGGCAGCATGCCTCAAAGTCTGGAAAGCCTGAACTTTCAAATTCTTTTTTACCTCACAACTCCTTTATTATTGAAAATAGAAAGTTAATTTTAGGAAGATAAATAATAGCCTAATTATGAAAAACAATTTTTGTACGGAAAGTTTCTTGATGACTTTAATCTCTTAAAAATTATCTGCTAAAAATACGACGATTTATTCTATTTTTTTAAATTTCAACACCCAATGTGGAAAAAATCTCTTTTCTGTTTCATCTTTGAAACGTCTTGCAGCCTTCATAGCAGAAACACTTACAGAATTAAAGATAGAAAACGCAGAGATACGTTTTTTTCTGTGGATAAGAAACTACCTTCGCTTTTTGGTCCTGATTTTTCAACTTATTATTTAAGTGATTTTATTTTACATATTATGAACAAATTATTCGAATGAAGATAAGAGTTATCCAGAAAGAAAGATAAAAGCACATTTCGGAATACATTTTTAAATTACGTTCCGCAGATAAATGAAAGCATAGATTAAATAATCATTAAACTTATGCTTAAACAATCATGCAGAAATGTAGAATATTTAAAAATTATAATTTAAAAGAATTTAAGTAAATAGAAGAGAATTATTGATATCGTTTGTAGTATTTCCCTTTTAACAGCTAACAAGATGCCAATACATAAAATACAAAATTGGTGAAATGTATACTTGTCTTTAGTTTAGACGCAAGAAATTTTCTTAAAAAATATTGTATTCCAAATAGACAAAATTTTATATAGAGAAAATATAATTGATTAATTTTTGAACTAGTTCATTTTATTTTATTTTTTTATTTGATGCATGTTTGAAGTTTAAAGATGCCTAGTGAATGCATAGAGATTCAAAAATCTGAAAATGTTTAATTTCGAATTGAGATTAAATAAAAACAAAATTATTTTAAAACAAAATGTTTTTAAGAGGAGTAAGATCTGTTCGCAATATCCGTATGTTTAACGATTATATTATTATATATATATATATATATATATATATATATATATATATATATTTATATATGTAAATATCTGGTGAACTTTAATGACAGATATCGATTTACCTACTTGATTAGAATAATTGACTGTCTACCCGGTCGATACGATATTTACCTATATGAGTATGAGTGACGTACTGATACATGTTATGTATTAGAGATGTATTTCATGTGCACTGGGATCATATACATGATCGATCTATTCTCGAGCCTTCAACTCCGAAAATTCAAACGCTGCCCACAAGATGTAGTGACTTCTTAGATTTAAATTTAATCAATGAATATTTTGATTATAATTCTCGTATTTAACATTTCCATACAATAAACACATTACGCAATTTTTTTTTAAAATGAAAATCGTGATTTTTTAAATATAAATTACGATCAGCAGGATTTTAAATATTCGTATAGATAAGGTTTTATGTGAAAACATTTCCATAAAATATATCGGTGAGATGTCGTTACAATAAATTTCAGTCTAAAAGGTGTTGTAACGATCAACGTCGTTTTATTTATTGCCTTGCCCAGAATTTAAGATTCCATCATCCATATTCATGAGATTCTTTTTCGAAAACATACGATTAAATGGGGATATTTTTTTCTATTGGTTTTTCAATGTGTTATATTTTTAACCATATGTTTTAAAAGTTTATTTGAAAACAAATATTTTTAAAATGAAGCGAAGTTTTATTTATTATATGCTACTCGATAATCTATGTAAATAGAAATGAAACCCCGAATGCGTTGCTAAGCGCAAAATTTGAGAACGGCTTGACCAATTCAGTTAATTTTTAAAAGTATTTTCCTTAAGAAACGAGGAATGTTCTTATAAAGAGAAAAAACGGGAAAAATTGGGAGGAAAATAGTGAAAATGACACTTTTCTCACTTTCCCGTCAAAAATCTTCATTCCCCCACAGCCAAATGAGCAAGACTTCAGTTTGTTTTCTTACCACGCTAATGATGTTGGCTTAACATATTTTCGAGCAATTATTTTAAAAGATTCTGTATATTTTCTAATTGTTTGATGCATTTTAAACTAAGCATTTTTAATGAATTGATTGATTTTTTGATTTCATTTTGAAGTACTTTTGAATTATAATAAAACAGAATAAAGAGAATTGAAAATTTCTAATCTGTATTGCCCCAACTAGCGTAGAAGATTCACACATTTGCGTTGCCCCAATTGGCTTTGAAAATTCACGCAAGTTGACAACTGTGTTTTCATTTGAATAATTATTTTTTTAAAAAAAATATTTATAATACTATTATAGCTATCTCAATCTAGATCGATAAATAAAATACTTGATTTTAAAGAAATAAGGACTTGATTTGGGGTTTTGCTTCATTTCAGGTACGCATCCTAAAAAAATTGTTTTTAGGTTAGTTGTGTGCTTTCCCATGCGTATCAAGTCGTGGGTGAAAGCTAGTGGTACAATATAATTCAAATATGCAATAGTTGTAAAAGAAACAAATTAGTCTATTTACTGTGGCAATCTATGATTTCCTCAGACTGGCCCCGAAATAGCTGAATAAATTTCTAAACAATATTCTTGTTTACGATGGATTACTTGGATTTCTTTTCTTTTTCAATTTTTTTACTTTCACGTATACGAAGTATAGAGAAAGTATGCAATCGTCAAAAAAATTCGAACTATAGATTTTGATGAAAATCCACATTTTATACCTCCCCGAGTTTGAAAAACACATTTTTTGGGAAATATCGGCCTGTCTGTGGAAAAGATGACTCAAAAAATGCTTTAGAGGATGAAATTTGGTAAGCAATCTTTACACTAAATTTGCAGATTACGGTCCAATTTTTAACAAATTCCGTTCAAAGGAAGTGTATGTGATCTGTTATTCGAATATAAGTTAACATGATAACCTCAAAGCGATGAAAGCTATATGGATAAAAAAAATTCCTCACATAAATTTAATATTTGTAATTATGGACATTTGTTTTGAGACATTCAATAAAGAGTTGATTGTCTATCGATCTGTATTTTCAGAAACATGTAAAAACGGTAACTTAAAGACGTAGTGAATTAAACGTGTCAAATTTGGCATGTGCTTGTCTTTTACTCTATGGGATTCTGAAATAAAACAAGATTTGTTGGCCAAAATTTGGTTTCAATCGCCAAAAAGCACGCCAGTATCAGTAAAAATGCTAAATTCAAGTAAATAACTAATATTTCGCAACTATTGTACGCCAGGAATATATGCAATGGGATAACATCTTTTTTAGAATATGTATGCGAGAAAATATTAGAGAGATCCCCTCCCATTGCTCATTGGAATTGATTACAAGAAGAAAAAAAAATAATCGAGTTTTCTTTTCGACGAAAAATAAAATGAAACAGATGTTACAATGCATAAAATTAGGAAAGTAACTTCCAAATTTATGGACGGTTGCTTTTAATGGGATTCCATTACCTAGTTACACCAGCAGGATTTATGAAGATTCCATCAGCAATACGTGTTTGAGACTATTACTCATGTCATTCGAACCGATATCAGGCAGATTTAAGATGGCTTTCCTTCCAGGAAAAGCAATCTTCGCAGACGATCCTCAATCATTACATTGTTCCAATAACCACAAACAGAAAGGTAGATCGTCCTGGAGACATGCCCGTGTTCCCAGAACAACAATACGGCCACTTGTACCCATCCCCAGATGTTTTCCGCTCACGTTCTAAGTTGACCACTCCCTGGCGAAAGGTCAGGCGCGGTCGCTCTTCGGAAAGTGGTTTCGAAAATTCGTCATTTTTCGCCGTTTTTTCGTCATTCACCTAGAGGTCAGGTGACAATCACTCCTGCTGGGCCGTGATAGAAATTCAACCTACGCTTTGTCAGCATCGATAGCAGATCAAATGCAGAAGTGGGGCATTTCATTTTTCTCAGAGAAACAGACAATTTTATGTTTTTCTTTCCTTTTCCCCCCTGCATTTTTCAAAGTCTTAAAATGTTGAATTGTCGAAAATCTCGAAGATTGTAAGCGATAGCAATTTGTAATCTTTCAGATTTGATACATCACAAGGCAGAAAGAAGATGGCAGGGCAATCAACTTCAGCAGAGGATATGAAACAAATATCTTTTGTTAGGTAATTTTTAAAAACTAACAAATTTCACTAATGCTATATTTTAAAAAAAAAAGAATGTAACTATGGCATTTGAGTCATACTGCTTACTCGAGAAAAGGCTAAGTGCATTGACGAGATTTATTTATTTTAATTTAATTGAATTGAATGGAATTAATATTCCATTTTGATACTAAAACTACTTTGAGATATATCCCAGTTAGATTAAGCTATGGAAGGTTCCTCAAGGGAATTTTAGTTTTGAAGTGTCCTTTTCAACGCCAGCTTCTACAACAAGGTAGATCTGGCTGATTCTAATTTAATGTTCCTATAAGTAATTTCCAAGCAACAAACATCAATAATATCAACTAAGTATCGGCAGATTATATATAAAAAAACAATCTCAATATATGAGACCGCAACTATCATAGCATTTACAAAATCGAAATAAAATTTTGATTCAAGGTATTTTGAGAGGTGGGACGAAAAATCATATGGAAACAACAGTTAACCGCCAACAGCGACTAAATTTCAAAATCTTCAAATAACAAAACCAACTTTTTATTAGAATATGTTATCCGTAACAAAAAACAATAACGTTGGAACGATACTTGTAGCATGAAAATCATCCTTACAAGAAAGACCAAGTTAAAAAAAAAACATTTGGTGTGGTTACCAAGATGTAAAGCTCAATAGATTTATTCATTTCGGTATGGTACACGATTTGGTTCTAGGCACCATCTGCAGCAAAAAGTCAACGTGGTTGAAGTAGGTCAAGTAGAGAATTTGGGAAACACAATAAGATGTTTTGCTTTACGTTGCTTCTTTGCTATTATTGGTCGTTTTCTCTTTTCTTCTTAGTCTACAGCAAGTGAGTTTGTGCTACTGGTATTGTTAGAACGCTATTTATCGCTTTTTGCTATGAAGCACACGTTCCAATAACAAAAAATTAGTGTCATTTGAAAATCTTAGAATTTTGTCACTATAATATTATCGTTAGAGTTTAACTGCTGTTTTTAATCTGATTCTTGAGCATATGAAAATTGTTCTCGCACTACAACATTTTCAAATACGATTCAAACCCCCAAAGCAAGCTTCATGACGTTTTATCAGAGACTGTAAACAAATCCTTCTATTAGCGCTTTCATGTATATATTGTTAATACGGCCATATCAAATATTTCTGCAAAAAATTGCCAGGAAAACACAACTTGAAAACTATGTTATAAGGCGACAATTTATTCCCTTTCGAATAATATGTTCAGATCACATCATTCATATTATCCCGTTTTAAAGCAACACTAGGGCTATTTTAGGACAGAACTTGTCATTTTAAACAACTATCAGATGACGAGAACGACACCCGATTTGGTACCCTCTTTCCTAACTTCCCCACCATACCTGTGGGAAGAGATATGACCTCGGCAGATTTATAGTGCATCAGACCCGTTTACACGATGGTTCTTAGGTGTAATCGGCATGCACTCCAATGCATCCCTCCTCTTTTTTTCCCTTAATCAGAACCAGTACTTTATTCTATCAATATCCGTCCCTCGTCCTTGCTTTTGGCGAGCCCGTTTTCAAATCTGATTCTTGTTATATCAAACAAAATATCCACTCAATTTTTTTTATTTTTTGTTTTACCACCGCTTGAAATTTATTATTTCAGTTCTGAAGAATCCTGCACAAATTAATATTTTCACGTTTCATTAACAAAAATTCTTTTCAACTGCTAGTATTTTTTGCAATACAAATGTACGATTATAAAGCTCAAAATTTACTACAATATAATGAACTGCTTTTTATGAAATGATATATGCATATAAACGTGATTTATTGAGGATATTAAATAAATCATTAAAATATATTCCAGTTTCATACTAATATATATATTTTTTAAAATTAAACTTCGCTTGATAATAAAATAATGCTCTTTTGACAAAATTTATTTTATTCTACATTTTATTTTTTGAAAATAAGTAACAAACAAGTCTTTCAAATATAATAAAATTTGTAATATTTATAAATAAAATTTATGTTTTTTTCATTTAATAAGAATACCATAGTGACATTTGATGGTAATATACTAATGACACCAAGTGGATGCCACCAACAAATAATAACCGGCTTATAAATCACATTTACATCCGGTGATACCAATTTAAAGTATCCGAGATGATGCAAAAATATCAGAAACAAAACTTTCAAATGCAGATTAGCTTTTAAGAAGAAATGTACTTATTTGACGAGGATATGCTAATAGTATCATGATGTTGTCATCAACAAGCCTATGGCATAAAGTTGGTGTCAAAGGACGTATAAATATCAAAGTATCAGAAAGGATGTAAAAGTATCAGAAACAAAGTCTCAAACTTTCACATGTAAATTCAGCTTTTAAGAAACGTTACATAGAGCTGACACTTTCGACAAAAAGCAGGTATTAAAAAGCAAGATACTCTATATTTGCATTAACCCTTTTCTGATCTTCAACTAGAATCTAAGTATCACAAGAACAATACCGAAACTAAATTTAAATATTAAAAGGTGCCGACGAACGGAAAATCTATCGGTAGATATAATCTCATCCTCGCTTATAGTAAGTTCGCCGAATAATAAAACCTTCTATATTTCTGGGGAAAATCCATAATTAAAATATCTCAGAAATTGACAGCGAATAGCTTCATTAACGGAGAACGCTTTCAGCTCTTAAAATTAACTTTCGAACGCTTGTCAAGATGATGTGATGTTCGCTATCAATTCGTTTTATTCCGAAAATATGCCCCCAGGTCTTTTATAATACCAGCATTGTTCGATTTTTAGAAGGTCGGGCCGCCTCGGCAGTTTGTTGAAGGCACGGCACTTGATTTCAATCAACTCTTCTCTCGTTCAAAAGAACTTGATTGAAATCCATTGAACGCGGGGCCTTTTTGGGCTAAATTAAGATTTCGCTATTAATCATCCCTGTTGAAAGTAAAATTACTTGGGATTTGTCAGTTAATGGTTTGTTACAATCTGTTTATAAACAGAAATTTATTAGTCCATAATTGAAAGTAGAGTTTTGTATGTTTTTTAAAAAGTAAAAACGGGGGGGGGGTTAGGACGTCTCGTTGAGTCTAGTTCTTATTTAGAAAATCTCAAGTTATTTAAAAATTATTCAATTAAAAAATATTTAATAGATAATATTTGATGGGTTCTTTGTTATATATCTATGAATGTTGAAACGAGGAAAAAATCGTTGCATCAATAAAATAATTTGTACTGTAATTTCCCTCAAAATATCAAAATTATGAAGGTGAAAAACAGCAGAGATTAATCGCCAACGGAAGAAATAAATTTGGACGTTTTAAAGTTTGTTTCTTGCAGGTAATAGGAGATAACGTTACGTTTCATGTCACTTATCTCAGAATAACAACGATCACCATAATGCTTTTGATCACATGTTGATTATAAATAATCTCAAGCGAAATTTTTTTAAAAAGTTTAGAATTAATCCCAATAGATTTTTTAATTACCTATTTGGCCCTGTTTTGAACAATATTGTTTACTCACCAGAAGTTATCTATATAATTTAGTTTAGGTACATTAACGTCCTGTTCAGAAATAAATTAAGGCTCACTTCTATTGAATAAGCTATTGTGAACCTTGAGCCGACAAATACTTTACACTTTTTCGCATCACAATAATTTTGACCTTGTGTTCTTTTATATCTGATCACAGAGATTTAACAAGTTATTCATTCCCAGATTATGCGTTCTAAGGACCTAAATTAACGCAGATTTCGAGATCGTTCATTATTAATAGAGGATGAAACGGTCTTTATTATTGAATTTAATTTAAAACACAATTTTAGCAGCTTTCAAATCTCAAATACAATGAAAAAAAGCATATTTAACAAGGACAATGTTCAAGATGATTACCATATATAATGTATAAAAAATAAAATTTAAAATATTCTACAGCATTTTAATACTAGTTTTTACTATTATAAAACATGGACTAACAAAAATTTGGATATCTGAAATGCCTTTGGACCCCCCCCCCCCGCAAATTGTGTTAAACTATGGCAGCGGTAACAAAGTACAAGCTGACATACCTATTGTAGACCAAATATAAACGCAAGGAAAATTTTAATTTTTTTTTAAACTCAAGCATTTCAAAATTATATACTACATTAGATACAAAATAAACATTCAAATTTGCACAGAAAAATTCCTAAATTAGTCCCCTTTACCAACCCTTTAAAATCATTCAAGTTAACATATCCCAGAATACTGGTAACTCCAAATTTCAAAGGTTAACATATCCGCTTAAAAAATTGCAATGACAGTCACTATTCTTAAGGCGTTCATACACAAATGAATCCCATTGAGCTCATAGTTTCCAACTTCTTTGTCTATGAAATTGATTTCCTAATTCCTAGACAACATCTAACAAAATAAAACCTAATTAAATGGCGCCTTATTTGGAACATTTATTGTTATTCCAGAAATAAAAATATTTGAAATAGAGGTTTCATCAAATGAATTTTTCAGCTTAAATGACACAGGCACAGAGGTAGCGCGTCTTCCTAGAGATCGGAGCGTCCCTGGTTCGAGTCCCAGTTCGAACATTTTGCTGAAGCGTATGAATGTGTCCCCATGTAAAAAGGATCTGTGCGAGAGAGAGAGAGAAATCGAAGAAGAGAGAAAGAAATTGAAGAAGAGAGAAACTGAATTCCGAAATTGAAGTGGCACGAGAGCAATGAAATCATCTGCTAATCCTAATAATTTCTCAGTTAATAATACGCATATTCAGATTTTTTTTATCATGTGAGAACACGATATTGTTTGGGTTAGGAGGTTTTGATGTCTCCGAAATTTATGAGCAAAATATATTTTTACCTGCTTTTTACGTATGCTTCTTTGGCAACAGATACTTTTTTTTTAAGTTGGATTAGAACTATGCCATCATAGATGTTATTAAACTTCGTTTGTCAACTCGAAAAATTTTAAAGGAAAGCTTAAAAATATAAAGAGAGAGAAAGGTATAAAGACCGATAGAGAAGTCTCGTGATTGTTTCACACCTGTTTAAATTGGTTAATAACTTAAATAATGACTTAGAAATAATAATGTTCTCACACGATAACTTGAAATTCGAAATAAATAAATAAAATGAAATCTTTTATTTATTTTGCTAAAAAGGAATCGTGTGGTTTTCACAGCATCCTCATTTAATCAAACGCAAAGACATTTGAAGTGATTTAAGGCATAGTGGAACGAATATCATTTAACGCAAGCATTCCATGACATTAGACACTTGCACCTTCGAATTGAATGGCAGATTTGGCGAACATCAGTAACCCTTGAAACATTCCTCATTAGCATAGAAAACGCATTTTTAACACTGTTTTCTTAAATAAAATGCTCGCGAGATGATGAACGGTGTCTTTGTCGCGATGATCCCAGTAACCAGAAAAGAAAGCGGCCATTTCTTGAAAGATCGCAAGGTCGACGCAGAAAAAAAAGAGTAACGCAACAATTTACTACCATTTACGAGAAGTGCGTTGACGCTCGCCGCTCGGAGAGAGTCGTTGCCGAAGCCTTGACACATTCTGACCCCACACAAAGGTCGAAATTACGATGTCTTTTCGAAAATAATGAATGGAGTGCAACCTTCCAGAATTTGAATGAAAATGCCCACCTTCAACTTGGCGTGAAATTGAAGCCAAGGGATTTGAACCTTCGCAGACAACTTTCAAGTTTTAGGACAAGGTGTAGAGTTATCTTTTAATATTCAACTCTGAAGAAAATAAAAGCTAGATTTGAGTTCTTCATTAATGGCCATGTGTAATACATACCTACGACACATTATGCAAATCGATTTTTTATGTTTTTTTTCTACTTTTGGTGTATTACATTTTGAATTATTCTAATAAAATATTTATTTAATTCTTATTAGAAATATTTATCTATGCGGTTAAAGCATTTAAAAAACCCTCATCAACTAAATGTCCGATTTAGCCAATTTTTGCTCCATATGAAAGATAAAGCAATCTCCCTGTACCCTTCCCCCTTATTTTTGAGAGAGATAAATATTTCAAAATATATTCTCCATTTGAGAAACAAAAAACACGGCAACTTTCGTCAACTTTCATTTTAGGTGAAACTAACGAAATCAGGCAATTAATCAAAAATTGGCTGTCTTCCATGATTCCCCCAGCCCTATTTCCGACTGAAATCTCAAAAATATTGTTTCATTGTACGTTCTTTATGAGAAAAAGAAAAGCACTACGGAGGCTCATTTCTGAATTCCAACGACTGGTTCTATTTCATTTATCCCTCTACCACCTTGAAGCCTCATAAAGTAATGGAAATGCGGTAAAATTTGTAAAAATATGCAGTGTAAATCAAAAGGAATACCCCACTTTAATGAGTCCACTATGAAAAATGTGATCAATGTATTCATTAAAGATGTGCATGCATTCAAAGGCAATATAAGCTAGTAGTGAATGTACTCAATACAAATGTACGATTCGAAATCCTTTTGTTATACAATGTACAAGTATGAAACGTAATTCTTGTCAAACTTTTTGCATCATGTTGTAGGAATTTTTTTTAAACTCCATACAAAATTTGTTTTGAAGATTCGTGAAAAATAGCGGGTATGTGCCTCCAGGTCCAAAGACCATGACTGATACACAGTTGCTATTGCCAGTATCAATATAAACATGCTGCACTAAGTATGGCAAGAATTACATGTCATACGTGATGTATATTGTATAGGAACAAGTAATGTATAAATATATAAATTTAAAGTCAATTCCTACTTAGGTCAAAAAGGAAAAAAAATTTTTTGCTCACTTTATTAAATAATTACAACTAATATAAATTTATCAAAAAATTGATTTCCGCAAGAATTGTACTCTTATTCTTCACCTTCATGCGAAAAATACTGAAATCCTTGCATTTTACATTTAAATTAATTGATATACTGCCCGTTGAATTCAGTTTTCATTACAAACTGCTAAAACTTTATTTAAAGTATTAAAAATTAATTAAATTTACTGAATGGATTAATATTTGAAAAAACTGTATTAACATCGAATGTCATCCTCTACAAATTTTTTAAAAAATGTGCTTGAACTTGAATAAAAAGTATTTTATTAACGACTGAAAAATTGAACTAGATTTATGTATATAAGGAGAGTGTGAACTAACAGCAAGAATCGGAAAAGAGCGCTTGTCTAATATTCAGTACTTGCTTATATTATATGTGCATGCATATATAGTTTTAATGAATGCATTTATTCATTACATTATGTGCAGTACATCTACGAAACTTATGGGTCAATAATGGTAAAATTACAAGTAACTGCTGCAGCAGACTGACATTGCAAAAATATGCATATAGTATAATTCTTAATAAAAAATATACTCTAACCTTCTTCCAAACGCAAACGCAACATTTGGAGACATAATGTACTCAATAAAAGGTGAATATAGGAAACTGATAAATCCTTACTTATAATTTATTAATCATGAATGTAATCGAAACGTAAAGATATATTTAAACAAAAGGTAACTTTTTGTGCAAATTAGATTTACAATCGGTACAAAAATTATTTAATTTCTAACTGAGCACGTTAAACATTAGTGGAGTAGTCGCTTAAACCGTTTTACATTCAGCCAGCTCGAAATGCCATTGACAGTAGTGAAACGTGGGATGCTCGGCCATTAGATGTGTCGCGTCAGACAGAAAGTAATTACTGTGAAAGAAATCAATTGACCTGAATAAAAATTAACATAATTATAAATCAGGGATTCAAAACTACTTAGCACAATAATTACTGCAAATAACAAGGTGAAAATAATAAGAAAAATAAAAGAATAGGTTAAAGCTAAAACGAATTCAAATTGCGTAAGGAAAAACAAAATCCATTTAAAATAGTAATACCAATGGGAATATTAAGAAATATTTGAATACAGGAAAAATCATTACGAATACAAGCTTATATCATAGCTTGCTTATTTTTTTATCATAAATTTAACAAGTAATAAAAAACAATTTTTTAAAAAAAAAATCAATTCCCACTTAGGTTAACAAAGTTTTATTTTAGTTACTCTTTATTAAATGATTACAATTAATATAAATGTGTATAGAAATATGACAGAGTCATAATATTAAGAGGCCAAACAGAAAAAGAATTTCTTGACAATTTCCCATTCTCCTTTCTATACATGGTGTTCGAACTCGCAGGCCAATGGATGGGAATCCAAAGCCATACCAACCAGACTATCCCGGCCAAACGATTGCAATTTCTATAAATAATTGATCAAAAAATTATACTAGCATTGAATTTTCAATGCCAATCGAGAATTCATAGCCAATTGAGGTAATGCAAAATGCGTGATTTTTCTACATAAGTTGGGGTACTCAATATAGATTAGAAATTTCTAATTTTCTGTATTCAGTATTATTTTAATTCGAAAGTATGTAACGAATGTATTAATTTCCGAATTCAAAGTGAATCTGAAAAATCGATTAATTAACAATGTTTAATATTAAATGCATCAAGCATTATGAAAATAAACAGATTCGTTTAAAATAATTGCCGAATGCATGTTAAGCTTAACTTCAGTGGCGTTGGGGAAAAAACTGAATTTGTTACTTATTTGATGGCGAGGAAATGAAGATTTTTTTGCGAGAAAGTTTTAATTAAATAATAAAAAATTAACGAATTAATATTTGAAAAAATTGCATTCATCTATTACAAGACATGAAGGTCATCCACTACAAGTTTAAAAAATTTGACTTGAACTTGATTGGATGAATAAACAGTATTAACGATTGAAAAATTGTACAAGATATATATAGGGAGAGAGTGAACTAAGAGTAGACATTGAAAAGTAAAAGTTTCTTAACATAAGACATGATAAATGGATAAAGAAAATTGGATTAGTAAAGGTGTGTAGGTTATGTGGATCTTTTTTTTTTTTTCAAAGAGTGCAATAAAAGTTTCGCTTAAAGATATTTCTTTTTAACATAATTGTTTGGCTTAATTATTTACACTTGCATAAATTTAAAAAATAATTGAGGGAAAAAGTAGTTGGGCAATAAAAGTTATTATAAATGCAGCGATTTAAAGTCTTACTCCGGGCGTGTAGAGAAAAGTCGAGAATTACTGCAGGTCACAAAAATCTAAGTCTGAGGCGTGTTAGAAGTCATAAATATTGAAGGTCAAAGTTCAGAATTCTAAGAATAAGGTGCGTCTTTCCCCGTACTAATACGAATGTCTAGCCATTTTTGATTGTTATCCTTTAGTGGCTTTAAGCAATCTAGAGACCATATTTTTTTTCTTAGAAGAAAAAATGAATGCCAGGGAACTGATTTTTAAAAAAAATGAATTTTAGGATTTATTCTTCTTTTACTTTCCTACACATATTTAAATATCTATTAATTTTCAACGATTAGTTTAAAAGTAGGATTACATTTAATTAGTTATACA
>JAOUZG010025578.1:2859685-2888982 GCA_026289955.1 Argiope argentata
CGGCTCACGAGCCAGAGACCTCACCACACCGCCACCCTCCGTGGATCGGATGATGAGTTTTAAATAATATCACCCTCGGCCCCGGACGGATTGAAAGTGCAACAGACCCCCTTACACGACGGTTCTTCGCTGGAATCGGGTCTCGAACCTGAAATCCTATGAGTCACGAACCGAGATCTTGCCATTGTAAGAGGTTAGCGGATAGCGCTAGCCCCGAACTCCCAATCTTAAGGTTAGTAGCCGAGTATCATACCGATCAAGCAAAAGGGACTCTTCAGCTAGAAGGACATTAATTGGCTTATATAGAAATCACCACAACATCAAGCACCGCATCTTGAATATGTATGAAGCGTGTAGAGAAAGAAATAGTATTGAGAAAGTATAGTAATCGTCGAAAAATTCGAACTCGAAAGTTGGACAAATTTCCACACTTTAGATCCCCCATGGGTTCGAAAGACACAATTTTGGGAGATGTTCATCTGTCTGTCTGTGATAATGATTACTCAAAAACGCTTTGAGCTGGATTTGGTATACTGTCTTTATACAAATATAACAAATATCTATCGATTTTTGTGTAAAATCTTGTTTTCTGCAATGTCCATATATCATTAATAATGCTTTAAAAAATCTAGATATTCTTGAATTGGAGCACCTTTAAAATATTTTATGGAACTATTGAAAGTTATATCGTTCTGCAGATGGTTCTATAACAAAATTGTTTCTATACAGTTCTCTAAATTCTATAGAATATTTTAATGATTCTATATAGATCTATGTATTCTATAGGAGGAAAATTAGAATTCCCAAATTAAAATATTGAAGTACAGCAAATTAGTTGCTGCCATCTTTAAAATATATCTATATTGTTTTTATCTTAAAAAGCGGAGCCCTCCTCCTTTAAACCCGGAATTTAAAAAGAATTGACACTATTTTAAGGAAAATAATTTATTGCTGTGAAGAACCTGGGAGTATTGTGCAGCTTTTAGCTAAATGATCAGAAATTTACATTTTCGCAACTGGGAAATATTTGATTTTGCATTTACTTGAAAGATATAGTTTTTGAAAATAATTAGTGAGCATTTAAATGAATTATTTCTTTCAGTTCATTCCTCATTCTTCATTTTAATCTGTAATTTTCATATTACAAGGAGTGTTCAAATGAAAAAGTACGAAACGGCACTGTGGGTATAAATGAAGACTAATGTAAATAAATATGGTGGTCAAAGTATACACCATAGGCCTGAGCACAACGATCCTATTGATTAACAAGCCGAAGGATTCCTTTTCCTCAGAATTCCTATGTCCTTGACGAGACCCAGTCCCACACATCGTCCTTGAGTTCGCCGTCCGAGTTCAAGCGCCACCCTTTCAGATGATTTTTCAGGAGACCAAACACATGAAAATCGCAGTACAACATGTCCGAGCTGTAGGACGGATGTTCCATCTGCTCTCACTTGAACTTGGCCAGTTTTGCGAGTATGACTCTGGACATGTTGGGACGGGTGTTGTCATCGAGCAGAACCACAATCTCTGTGAGTTAGACCCAGTCTTTTGTTCTTAGCGAAGCCGCTTATTTTTCGGAGTACCTCACAGTACACATCGGATTTAATGGTTCTTCTGTGTTAGAGGAATTCATCAAGAAGCGGACCATGGACAGCGGACTTAATGAAGCTGTAATGGACTGGGTCTCATTATTGACACAGGATTTCTGGGGGCAGGGAATCCTTCGGCTCGTTAATCGATGGGATCGTTGTACTCAGGCCTATGGTGTATACTTTGAATAGTCTTCATTTATACCCACAGTGTCGCTTCGTACCTCTTCATTTGAACACCCCTTGTAGAAACAATCAATGCGAGAAACGCTGCTATCATGTAAGTACATTTAAAAGTCAGGAGGAAAAACAAAGTCGACTTATTAAAAATAATTTCAGTGAATATTATATAGAAAACAACTACTTTCTATTTTATAATAACTCTGAATTCATGTCTTTATTCATGGCACAAATGGCATAAGATCGGCTGAAAAATTCGACCAGTTTCACATAATGGTAGAATGCAGGCATTCCATACAGAAAAATGAATGTTGTGCTATTGTATTCGTTAAAATCTAAGAACAGGTGCTTCATGGCATTATTTCAAATAAAAATAACAAGAATCCATTCTTCCATCGAATGAAAAAATTAAGAATCCAAGTAGCTTTCATTATGAACAAAATTTGGTTATACTGCGCCAACATTACATTGGAAGAAAGCACATTCCACACAAGCCTTGCGGAATCGCAAATAACTTAGATCCTTTTTTTAAAAAACATTCTTCATGCCAAATACTTAATGTTTTTGTTTTCCTATTTAGCAAGCGCGTCTTTAAATCGGGGGAGGCACCAACAGCTTTTCAATGGAAATGGAGACAGAAAATTTCAAGTAAATAGGAGGAACAAAACTGTCGAGACAATTAAGCGGTGTTTTGGGTGTTTCGTTTGGTTTGGCGCCAGCGAGGTACTTTATTTTTTCATTTCATTGACAACTGTCAAAAAAAAATGCTACAAACTGCATTGTATGTCAAAGAATGTTCTTTGTACGTTTTTCCATCTAAAAAGTAGGAATGAACGACTAAAACGTACAGAGTCAACCTCGCTAATATGGGGCCCTTACACCCTATTTCTCAAGCCGAAATCACTCTGAAGCGCACATTTTCTCATTACAAAGTGCGTATGTGTCATTTTTGGTAACACTCGATCAAACGATAAGGTTTTAAGAGTGCCAACTCACATCGCTCGAGCGAGCGAGCATTTTTACTTTCTCGTATACATACCATAGAGTCTGGCAATTTTCGTTTTTGATTGTTATCGCTTTACTGGTTTTAAGCAATTTAGATCAAGTATTTTTTTTCCTTAGGAAAAATGATTGCCACGGAAATGATTTTTTTAAAATATGAATTTTTGAATTTCTTTTCATCGAGTCAGAACATGCTATTTTGGAAATGAGGTTTGTGGCGTCGCAAAAATCTGTAGGCGAAAAATTGAAATTTTTTTTATCTGCACGAGCATCTTAAAAAAATCAGCTTTTAATAACTCGTTGCCATCACGTTTACAAAAGCTCCGATTTAAAAAAATAAGTTAATGACTACAGCAAATAAAACATAGAAAAATGTCATTTTGAGCACGTGATTACATGAAATGAAATAAATAGGAAATGGGATATTTTTTTAATCAATCAACGCGAGACAAAATTTTTTTGGATCGTTTGCAATACTAAAGTGACTCATTCAATGAAAAAATTCAAATTAATAAAAATATAATTTAACTTGCACGAGCACGTGGTGCTTGACCATTCAAGAAATTATATTTTGACATGATACATTGAAATATGCATAGCAGATTAAATTTTAATCTTTCTTTTTTTACACATCTAATAATTTTTGTGTTAAAATTAAATTTTTTCGAATTCATATTTGAATTCGAGATTTTGACGAAACTACATTTTTTATCTGCAGCTCATGAGTTGAAAAAATACGTTTTTGAAAATACGTTTTCTGTCTGTCTGAAGCTAAGATAACTCAAAAACGATTCCAGCTAGATGGCTGAAATCTGATATACGGCATTTGGTATTTACAAAAAATTTAACATATTTCTATCACATTTTTAGTAAAATCTGCTCAGAGGAAATCCGCTGATCTTGTTATTCATGTAAAGTTAATCCGATAACTACAAAACGAAGAGAACTAGATACATAAAACTACGTATACAGATTTAATATCTGTAATCTAGATATCTGTCTAAGATTAAGCCAAATACAATCACAGGTTAACTGTCTGTCGGTCTGTGCTTTCAAAACTAAGTAAACGTAATAATTCAAAGACGTTTTACTTAAATGTCAAATTTGGTATAGGAATTTATGACTATAAGTGAAGTTTTACGTTAAATTTTTATTTCAATCGATTTGGAAAAACGGGTCTAAAGTATTCATTTTTGGATTCTATTAAAGCATGATAGCGATTAATCACCAAATAATTTGCCAAGGACGAAACGATTTATTCAGTGAAAATGCTGAATTCAAGCTAAAAGTTAATATTTTGTAACTTATACGTGAATACTATGCAAGACTTTCTCTGGCATGACATTTTATTAGAGAATATGCGAAAAAGTTTTGAGGAGACTAGTCCCGTTTATATATTATGAACAGATATAGAGATAATAGCAAATATGTTATAATTAATATTTAAAAAGGGAATAAATTTGAAAGATAGTTTCAGATTATAATTTGAATCATTGCATTAATTAAAAAGGAAAGTACATAATTTCATAATTTATTTGTTGTTGCAAATAACAAAATATATCTTTAGATATTAAACGGGAATTCGATATCGACATTTATGTTTTCATTATAAATTTTTAAATTGAGTTTAAAACTAGTTTACAGGAAATAAATATACATCGATTTCCTTTTTCACAAACAGTTTAAATAAATTAGAAACGCCGTATTAAATTACTGACAAAAAAAAGGCATCTGTAACTAAATACATAAAAGGGACACTAACCATTTATTACAGAGTGCCCTACTCTTTTCTGAATCCTCATAGAAGATAATTAGTAGCTGTGATTCTTTGAGAGGCAAAGGGATTTCAAGAA
This sequence comes from Argiope argentata, assembly GCA_026289955.1. NCBI lineage: Eukaryota > Metazoa > Arthropoda > Arachnida > Araneae > Araneidae > Argiope > Argiope argentata. The sequence continues at coordinate 2,864,313 of JAOUZG010025578.1, forward strand.
AGAGCTTTAATTGTTCAACTCTTGAGATTAACCTTAATTATTCCGCTTACATGTACGAATTTAGGTGACTAATCTTAAATAAACAATTATCTTAAATGATTTAGGCAGTAAAGCGAAAAGTAACTGTACCAATAGCATTCTAAAAGCTTTGGGTTATTCATCAGGATTTAGAGAATGCAAAGCATCATTACCTCATTTATTTTCTTCGCGATCTCTTTGATAAATTAAATCGAGTGTCTGAAAATAGAGACGTTTAAGTAAACTAGGTAATTGCTTATAGTCGCTAGATTAAGTAAAGGCTGCAGGCAGGTATATTAAAATAGTAATCTATTCGAAAAATAAAATTTAAAAACACACAATTCTATTAATTGTAAAATATTACGATAACATTGACTTTTTCATAGATAAACCGTTAGATCCTCAGCTTTTGTTTACATGTTCATTTAGTCTTTACACTATGTATCAGTACAGAGAGTCTGCTTATAAAATACGGTGTACAAAACATAGATGCCTCGCAGGCGCAAGAAATAAATTTTCACAAAATCAATAAAAATTAATCTAAAATAAATTTATTGTTTTAGATAAAATAATTTTTATTTAGTTTTTTACTTTAAGTTGATTAAGCTGAGATTGTTATTTATTAAACTAACTAATTGATTAAAGAAGAAACTAATAATAATGCCTAAAGGTACAAAATGTTTAAATTCGGCAAAAAATGTAAACTGTTCAAATGCATTTGAGGTGCATTGAATGAAATGGGTTGTTTTATTGATAATTATTTTGAAAAAAGAAAATATAAACTTTTTTTTGTTGTACAAAACATTAATTAAACCCTCAAGAAATCCCACTAAAAGAAATAATAAAAATTTATTATTGAGCAAAAATAAATACAAATATTGCAGATTTGCGCCTTATATGAAATTCTTCAGAGCGCAAAACAAAGTAAAAGTTATAAAAATCAAAATATTTATTTCAAATTTTGTTCAACATATTGAATTTTAAATTCATTAAAATTTTAAAAATTTTAAAAATTCAAGATTTTTTTTGTTTGGGCAGCGACTCGAATTTTATTGAAAATGATAAAACTTTATCCAATCCAAATCACTAATCCGATTTGGATAACGTTTATTTTATATGAAAACTCGTGTCCTATCGATGTATCATCAATGTCTCTTGCTTCCACCAACTTCCGTTTTCAAAAGAAAAATCGAAATCCTTATATTCCTATAATTACAGGAAAAATCAATTTCGTCAATATTTTCCCCCTCATTAGAACCCGAAAATATCTAGAATCTTCCATAAACGATCACCTATCCATCCGTTCTTCATTTTCAAGAAATATAGCAAATGAAACCACCATGCACTTTATCACTTTGTATACAAAGTGAACAAAAAAGAATGCTTAATTTTTATAATGCAAATATAATCCCTTATAAGAATAAAATTGAACGTGCGTGTATCTCTACATTGGGGAACGTGGTAAACCGCTGACCTTGAAAGGTAGGAATGTGCACCTTTGAACGAATTTGACATTTTAATTAAAAATTAATTTAAGCTTAATTATATTAACGTCCCATTGTAAAGCCACACAAGGGCTAATTTGGGATGGACCTCGTAATTTTTGAGCAACGGTCAGATGACGAGGACGACACCTGAGCTGTCATTATTCTCTCTCCATCACACCAGCAGGAGAACGTTTGGCACTGTCGAATTTAAGGTACAACAGACCCCCTTTACACGAAGATTCTTCGATAGAATGGGGCCTCGAATCTGCAACCCTAAACTCACGAGCCGAGACCTCACCAGCAGGCCACCATGGTCCCTAGTTAAAAATTAAATTGAATTGAATTTCGAAGTAATTGGAAATAACTTCCGAAAACATTAGTAATCGGAAGTAAATTTTACGTCATTTAAAAATTTAGATTTTTTTTAAGGTTTATCTATTTAATAGGTGTGCAAATTTTTTCTTAATTTTTGCAATTTTTAAAAAAATGTTTACCTAGTGTCCAACAATAGATTACATTTTTGTTTGAATTTCAAACTGATTTCATTGTTTCATCAAATATTAATCATGTGATCTACCACAGTTGTAAACTAAAGGTTACGACGCTTGGTCCTGTGTAATTAAAAAAAAAACGAGTAAGATGTAAAATTACGGGACAGCAAAAGTTAGAAAATAGATGAAACCGGGCAATTTCGCATTTAAAAAACACTATGGTTACATAGGACTGGTATCCATAAAATAGATTCATATGCACAATTAATACATGCAAAACAATTTTTAAAAAAATACTTGTTATTTGTATATTTAGAGCAGTCATGGACATAAAGTTATAAATCAGTTAACAGATATTAAATTTAACAAATATTCCCGCCGACCAGTGAAAATTATTATTCAGAATTGGCTGCTTAAAATAGTCCATTCATATGATGATCTAAGATGTAGTTTTTCAAATTAGGTTAACGTCATGAATTTAATTCCATTAGAGTGATAGACGAGTTGCGGCATGGTGTTAGTTATTCTCAACGATACTATAATGGAAGATAAGAATATTAATTCTTCATTTTATCATGTTCTTAGGATGGCGCCACTTTCATTTTCAGCTGTATAACTCAGTAGTTTAAATTAGATAAGTCTAAATGCCATTTTTATTTCTTTATAGATGCTGCCCATTAATAATTTTATTAGCCGTCAGTTATTTCCTTGTTGGCATGAATACAGGAAAGGACATGGATATAACAATAAGGATGAGAAAGAAAGTTCTTAATATTTCTTGTATGCGTATATATATACACACACACAAGGACGTTGCTTATTAGCAGACGACAAAAATTTTACAGGGTATTTTAATTTTACAGCCAAATGTTCTATTCATTTTATTTTAAAATAAGCGAGTTCAGTAATATATTTTTTCTTTTGATGGTTTCAATTAAAAAGAATTTTCACTTCTAAAGAAATGACTTGCAAACAAACGAATAATTTTAATATTTTCTTCGGATGGCATAGCAGAGTCGTAATAAAAAGCTAACAGCGCCGAGAATTAGGTAACCTTTCTACAGTTCATAAAAAAATAATGAGCAAAGAAATTAATGCTATATTTAAATTATGATATACTTTCATTTCTCATGATTGGCTAAAGGCTACTAAAGTTACATTTATTAGCCTTCGGGAGTAGTCTCTTTGAAACTTTCATTACAAACGATAAGGTTGTAATTTGGTAAAACTTCTTATAAACTTATCGTTCCAGTGAACACCTTACATAGTATAAATGTACAATAGAAACATTAATTTTTTTCTTCTGAATTTGGCGGAATAGCCCGATTTCTAGGGCGTTGACTTCGAATCCCTTGGGCTGCGAATTCGAACATACCAACTGAAGACTCTGAGAGCGAGAGAGAGATGGCTGGTAAACAAAGTCCTCCATATCGGGAGTAATAACATTGGGAGTGCTGGAGCAGAGGTGATCGTTCACTGTTACAGATCTAAGTTGCGATATGTGGATGAATGAATGAAATCCGCCTTGTAAAAAGGGGATTGTGACGTGTGTGAGCTTGAAGTCAGACTTCTAAGGGTATGGAACCCCTGAGCACCCGAGGGCAGAAGCTACACCACCCCTCCTTCCGTTGTAAAGCGGAACACGAGATCAACTACTGAATTCATCGTATCATCCTTGGCAAGTTATTTGGCGATAAATCCATGATATATCAACAGTATAGGTAATTTGAAGTTGTGTTTTAGACGCTCTGATCTCAATCGATTAAAACAAAAATTTGACAAAAACTGCACGTGTAGCCAAAAAAACCCTCATATAATTTGATATATTTAAATCATTGTGTTTACGTTTCTAAAGTACGGATCAATAGCTAATTAAACCATTGTTGAGTTTGCCCAAAACTTGAAAGGCGTCTATATTATAGATTGTGACAATCCAAATTTAACTCGCTCATCTTCCAAGAGATGGCGCCAAAATGGACTAGTAAACTATTAGAAGAAAACGGTTATTTGAAAGGAGAGGGGATCGTGGTGTCTGACGATTCGACAGGATGCATTGAGTTTGTGTAGTATCACTTTTACTACCCTACTTCCTGGCGGGGATCTTAAAAAAGTTTAATTGTAATATAGTTTTAAAATAAGTCACTATTTTTAAAACTAGAAACCCCGAGTTTTTCTTTCGTGGCGAGGTAATGCCTGTGCAAAAGATAAGTACGCCCACAGTGTTTATAAGATGTTAAATATGTTACCGAATCTCACCTAGCACTCTGTTTAATAAATATCGTGATAACTTATAGCCTAATTAAATTTTAATCGAAATTTGATAGAAACATGACAATTTGATGTAAAGACTAAACCAAATTTCAACTGTCTACCTCAAAGCGTCTTTGAGTTCTCTTTGTCAGACAGATGGACGAACATTTTTCAAAAAGTTGTTTTTTGAACTCATGGAGATATGAAACGTAAATACTCGTTAAAATCTGAATTTAGTGATTGTTATACTTTATACTACATGCACTAAAATAAAAAGAAACCATCGAAAATATTCACTGTGGCATAATAATAATAACAAAATATTGACGAGTGGAAAATGTACACCTTCGTGATCCCACGGCCTTGAGTTAATTCCACATTTTTATGAGCAACTAGATATAATATCTTGATTGAAGTATATGTGAGAAAGTTTCACAGAAACCAGTCCCCCTAGTTATGTTTATTTACTGACATATAAATTCCGAAAATCATTTCCACCCCCCCACCCCCTGTTAATCCCCTGTTTGAAATGTGATAATTCGACAAAATTTCATCGTAGAATATTTTCCCGGTTACAATACTTTCATTTTCTATACTTCATACCGGTGAAAATAAAAAATTATAAAAAACATCGTCTCGAACACTTTCCCCTTTCTTCCCAAGTCGGATAATAATGGATTCTTATAAACAAGGTCTTTGTCGAAACCTAAACCAGTCGCCTCAAGGCGACGTAACCTTTTCATTTTCACACACGTTCAACCTCTAATTTTTAAAAACTAACAAGGTAAGGTGAGAAAAATCGTCCGTAAAAGGTTCATCAGCATATGTGGAAGGTTAATTCCTGCGTGATGGCAACGATGATATCGGATTTGTTTTTTTTCTACGCGTTCACTCTGGGGGCGACTAAATCCATTAGCTATTAATTCGACCCGCCGACGGTAGAGAGTGTCATGGATTCTGCGATGCAAGAGCCGGAAAAACAAAGCGTCGTGTTCCCTGTTTTGCATTCATTAATATTGGGGTATTCCATTATTCATAGGGCAAAGATTAACTCGCCATTGTTTTTGTACGATGAAAACAGTTTGTTTTTATAAGATGAAACAATCTTTATTAAAGCGATTTTATACATTGTTACATATGAAGTTGTCACATTGACGTTCTGTTCTAAATAATACATTCCTGTTAAAAGTAGATATAGACAGAAAATGTTTAATTTATTAAATTAAAATGACATTTATATGTTGGTATTTTGTCGACCCATTACGTCACAACGTGCACGTTTACAAAGTTTCTAAATTGTTTTGTAGGGTGCAATATCTGGAAGAATCAAATTATGGGCTTCCAGTGACTTGGATAAAGGGTGCGTCGTAAAGTTGATAAAAATGTAATATCCCCCTACCCTGAGTGTGTTTTTCGAATTTTATTATATTTGTTTATTTCCTTCGTTGATTTAATTTCATTTCGCCGATATTTAGCTCAGATAAATGTATGGTAATACTGGAGAGAATACGTTTTTCATTTTTAGGATGAATCCTTTCCAAATCAAGGAAAATTCATAATTTTAAATGCAAACAACTTCGCCAATTTTAAGATAACACCATCTTTGCCTGTATTAGTATTAAGATAAAGCGTACATTTTTCTTATTAGATTTTGTCGACCTATCGCCTTTTTTTGTAATTTCCTTATTTTGTCTCTGGGAGCTATGTAAAATCAAAAATTTAGCATTCCCAATTTACTAAGAGGTACATTACTTCTTTGGCTATATGAAAAGCTGTTTTAAATTTACTTTACGATTTGACCGTACGTCGTATATTTTAGAAGCGAAAGTCATGATAAATTTTATCTTTTCTTGGATAAACAGATCTATGATTTTTCTCAAAATTAATGCAGATTACACTTTTGATGTTTAAAGATCAAAAATAGAATAATTCAATTATATCATGTTTTAAAAATTTGTTCATATTCACACGAATGAACAGAGTTTTTGTAAACAGATTTCATTGATAGAGATTGCAGTAGAGAGAGATGTACAGCTTTGATGTATCTTTGTTAAGTACATCAGACATCTATAATTTGGTGTACGCATCAAATAGCATTCGACTTAGACATATCAATCTAGATTAAAATAATCTACACAGACAAAAAGATGTTATTCCAAAAACTGTCTACTCTGCATCAAGGAAGTTTAATATGCGCAAATTCATGAAAAACCTGGAGTGGAAATCTTAAGGTTACAGTATTTTCTTTTCATCTATACTACTCTTACAAATGTGGATGGATGATGTTAGTCAATCACGCCAGAACAGCTAAATGAAATTGGATGAAATTTAGCACGGAAATAGATTATAGTTTAGAATATGACTCAGGCTACAATTTATTCCGGTTAATTGAGCAGTTAATTTTTTTATTAAACTAACTTTCTAGCAGTTAGAAATTAACTTTCTCGCCAAAACTTTTCATTTCCCTACCGCCAAATGAGCAAGACTTCAGTGTACTTTTGCCCGAAGGTAATGATGTTAGGTTTCACATATTTTCAACCGATTATTTCAGATGATTCTGTTTATTTTCTTAGTTTTTGTTGCATTTAAAATTAAACATTGTTAAATTAATCAATTTTCTGGATTCATTCTGAAGTAATATTGAATTAAAATAAAACAGAATAAAGGAAATAAAAAAATTCTAATCTGTAGACCGTTACACCAACTAATGCAGAAAATTCAAACATTTGCGTTGCCTCAATTGGAGTTGAAAATTCATGCATGTGCAGTGTGCCGTAATTGTTGACAACCAAAATTAGTTTTTATTTAATTAAAAGTTTAACATATAATGTATATGTATAATACTACTGCAGCTATCTCAATATCGATCGATAGAGAAAAGAGACTTGGTTTGGTATCAAAGAAATACGGACTTGATTTTCTGTTTTGCTTTATTTCAGGTACACGCTGTAAATAAATTGATTTTATGTGAAGTTGTGCGCTTTTCCAAGCGAAGTCGCGGGTAAAAGCTAGCTTCTCAAAGATATGACTAAGAATAATACGGAAGATCGAATTAGTGGGGTTTTAATATATCATTATCATTTTTCTTCTAACCACAATACCTTTAAAAAGCCTGTTTTTGTTGCTTTATTTCTGCTAATGTGTTTATCAATGCCTGTCCAAAATATTTTCATTCATCATCAATTGCTTTCAACAAAATTTTTAAAACAAAACGATTTGCTACATAATAGAAATCAACATTTAAAAAAATGAAACTAAAACCAGGCAGACAAAACAAGTCTTTTCTGCCAAACGATCTTCAAAGCTTTCAGTCAAGCAAAAAAAAAAGTAAAAATAAAACAAGACTGCTGGGAACACTTAAATAACTCAAACAAATGAGCTTGCAGTAATCACCTGAAAGAAGGAATTTTTCACAATTAAGGTCTGTTTCGAAAGATGAAATAATTACTTTCGGCACAAATGAGGTAATTATGAGAAGTGATTAACAAAAACAATGGGCATCTCTCTTCTTATTTGAGACGTCAGAAAGCAAATTATTCAAATTCGTTTCCAACGAAGCGAGCATTTTAAGCTTCCAATGACGGTTTCTCTTTAAGAAAACTTGCGGGTGAGTCTAGCCTTTCCTGTTATTTATTAATGCAATTCATTAAAAATTTCTGCCTTATAAATCTAGCGATTTTTCAAAGGAAACAATTCATAAATCGATCGATTTAAGTTAGGAAATGTTCTCGAGAATTATTTAAGTGGAATACGTTTTTGTTCATGGATCCAAATGTTGAAAAACAAAATGGGAATGAATACGCATTACTATTACAATGGCAATGCATTAGAAATGAGTTTTTCAACAGTAAAAATACCAGTTGTTTGACGTAAAAACAAAAGAATTATGAATCCCTTAAATATTATTATATTATATATTTAGATGACACCCTCCCTTCACTGAAGTTTCATTTTTAATTACATTAATGAGTCCTTTTAAAGCAGAACCTGGGCAATCTTCGGATTGGCCTCGTACTTTTGAACCACGGTCAGATGTCGAGGACGACATTTGAGAAGGCACCCTTCTCTCAAAACTTTTGCACCACACCAGAGGAAGGACGTTTGATCAGACGGATTTAGCTTCACCAGATCCACTTACACGGTGGTTCTTGCCCAGAATCTATGTGCTTAAACATGCTACCACTCCCATGAGGCTTCTTAATTTTACCAAATAAAGAATTCAAAAATATTTAAGAACACGATAATGGGACAATAACAAACACTGATACAAACTTTTGCTTTTTTTATTACAACATTTGCCTCATAAAGACAAAAATTTATTTTATAATCAAATTTTATTAGAGTATAAATATACATTCCGGAAATCGTAAATATAATTTGTCCCTATTGATAAATGTTTTTCAGATCAAGATTTTCATTTGATAAGACGCGCATATTAATATTTATGTCATTACATTTTATATACTCTTTTTGCAATCAAACAGATTAATAAAAACGTTTATAAAAAACGACAGCAGTGTTTATTTTTGTATAGTTTTAAAGTTCAAAATATATAGATATAAAAAAAAGATATCATCACGCCAATCTGTAGAAAAATTTAGGCGCTAAATCGATTTGTTCCATAGTTACAATAATTTCTCTTTGAATCTTATAAATTAAAAAAAAGTATAGCTGAATGAAAAAACTTGTCCCGTAAAACGATACTGGAAAAATACTGTATTTTATTTTTAAATCTTGCTATTTTTTTTTTATCACCAATGCCGGATTGCAGATCAATCGACTCAAAATGTTTATTAACTTAGTGCCAAATAAATTGAAAAAACAAATAAAAATGCCATCAATCAAAATATCAGTATTATTCCATCAACATTAGTATTTTGTCACATGTTTATTAAACCTAAATAACAGTGTATTACAAAATGGACGCAAAAATAGTTATTATATTCTACATGGTTTATTAAGAAAAGTTAAAAATAAATCATTAATATGATTTTAAGTTGTTTAAAAAATTAAAATGAAATCTTCTATGCATATTTCAATGTATCATGTCAGAACATCATTTCATGAACGGCCAAGCACCGCGGTGCTTGTGCAAGTTAAATTATATTTTTTATTCATTTTAAGGGTTTCATTGAATGAGTCACTTTAGTATTGCAAACGATCCAAAAAAACTTTGTCTCGCATTGATTGATTAAAAAAATATCCCATTTCCTATTTATTTCGTTTCATATAATCACACGCTCAAAATGACATTTTTTAAGGTTTTATTTGCTGTAGTCATTAACTTATTTTTTTTTAATCAGAGCTTTTGTCAATGCAATGGCAATGCGTTATTAGAAGTTGATTTTTTTTTACATGCTCGTGCAGATAATAAAATTTCGATTTTTCGCCAACGGATTTTTGTTCATGCCAAAAACTTCATCCCAAAAAACATCATGCTCTGACATAGCAAGAATTGAAATTTGAAACTAAATGTCTAGTATTTTTTAAACAAACCGCGTAGTAGGTATTGCCTAAGGCCACAAGCTGAGAAAGAAGCACGATTCTTTATCTGAAACATTGAACCAGTTTTATTACAAAAAAGGAAGAAAAATTCTAAACTATTAACAGAAAGAAACTAAGTTGTTAACCCAAGTGGAAAAAAGTAAATAAAGAATTATACTACTACAAACTGGTTTTGAAAGGGTTGTTTTTAATTTAAAGCTTTAGACACATTGGCAAAAGAAAATCAGCTCAAACTTCAATTTTTTTAAAAAGAAAATGTATCACAAGATTTCTTCACAAGATAATAAAGTTTCTTTTCGTTTTAGAATCTTTCTTCCTTTTGATATTTATTTAAATTTCTCTAACTAGTAGGCACAAAAAAACCTTGCAGAATGAAATACAAAATAAATCAACTGCTACTTCTACAGTCCTCCTTTTGTTAAGCATGTCGGATAGTAAAGACTGAAATTCCCGTAATACTTATTTAAAAGGAAATATAAAACTCTTTTCGATTGTATAGTATACTATTATAGTAACTAACCACACAGTCTTATATTTCCCGGACAAAAAAAATTTATTATCATTGTTTGCCATATCGCAAGATGTTTTTTAGGCTTTTACTAAAACTCTTTCTTTTCCGAGTTTCAAATTTCTGTTCAGAAGATCCAATACATGCTTCGTAAAAAAAAAAATCAACATGCTGTTTCACAAAACATACTACCTGTAATCCCTTACTAAATAAAAAAGGACAAGTTTTTATTACAACAATGCAATACAGAACAAATATGAAATCTCTTTTATAAAATGTTCTTAGGGGTCAGATGGGGTGGAAGGAATTTCCCTCATCTAAGGGAATTTTGTGATATTAATTTAGTTGGGATTGTCTCATTGCCCAATTTTTAATACTATTTTAGAACAACCATTTAAGACAAATAAAGTGCGTATTATTTAGCAGAATTCGTTTATTTCACTTTTTTCAAAATAACTAATTTTGTAGAAGTATCTTTGCGCGGTATACATTAAATGAAGTATCTTTGTTTGGAATATATTGTATAAATATCTTTGCTCTGTATACATTTTACATCGTCATTATTTGGTTTTTCTTTTCTAAACTGTAAATTGGTTTTTAGAATAAATTGCAATTTAAAAATTTGTCAATTTCTTTAGTAATTTATTTATATATATTTTTTAATTATAGACATCGTTTACTGTTACCGGTTTTAGCTTTTATTTAATGATATATATAGAGAGAGAGAAAATACGAGAAAAATTTGGGAAGACCAATCCTACAGGTTATTGTTTTGAAAAAAAATTGAACCTAAAAATTAAAGACCAGAAAGCGTAAAGAAAATTGATTTCTTTCAGTATGTTCTAATAAAATGAAGAAATTAGAAGTCCTCTTCTAAAACATTTACCTTCCGCATGTATCTTCTAATAAATATCATGTTTGTAGATGGTCCAAGACTATTTCCTACGCCTTTTCAATTCATGTTATTAGTTCACACTCTCCCTATGTATATCTTGTTCAAATTTTCAATCGTTAATAAAATACATTTTACTCATCCATTCGAATTCAAATACATTTTTTAAAACTTGTCACGAATGAGACTCGATGTTAATACAGTTTTTTTTTTCAAATATTAATTCATTAATTAAACGTAATTAATTTTTAATACTTTAAAATAGAGTTTTAGCCGTTTATGATGAAAATGGAAATCGACAGGAGGGAGCTCAATAGGTAAAAAGCAAGAATTTACTTAAAGTTTTTTTATTGCTGGTTACTACTGAAAACAGTTGTGCAGGGAATTGTTCATAGTGCAGATTTACGCCGTTTTCTCATATACGCAAATTTAATATTCAAACAGATTTAATTATTCCAAATCTTGAATGAAATTATCTCACGTGCAGTTTTACATAAGAAAAATAGATGCAACCTATTTAAAATATATATAAGATAGTTTAAACGCAAATTAGTTAAAATCAAGCAAGTAATTGACATTTTTCAGGTATATTTACCAAAAAATACCTAAAAGATTTTTATAATGTATTAAAAATTTCAAAAATTACCTCTTTAATAATAATTATATATATTTTTATATCTAAATATATTTTTTTACTATTTTTTTCTCGAATTTTAATAAATTTGATAAATTGAATTCGGCTCAGACTTTGTATAACAGTTCTCTTTAAAGGTGAAACAGTTTCATTTCTTTTTAATCATTTCTGAAATATTTTAAAAACATTTAATTGAATACACAATCTATTTTATCATTCTATTAAACTGTTCCACCGCGTGCTTTTGCCAGTGTTGAAAATGAGGATGAAAAATTGTTTTCTTCGTTAAAATCTGAAAAGAGATTTTTATTTCTCAAATACAGATTTTCCATTTTACAGCATATACATTTTGATACTTTTTCGTAAAACATTTTCGTGAATCGTCTTTTTTTATTCAATATCTTTCATTAAATTCCCATTTTTTGTTTTATCTATAAGTAGGTGAAATTTTACATGCTTTACGTATTAATAATTTAAAAGCTAGAGAAACCAACATTCAATCTATAAAATTTGGTCATAAAGAAAAGTTAATAAAAAATAAAGGGGAGAAAATTTCAGATTTTACCCATTTCATTTTAATAAAACATGTTTTAATTTCGAGAATGTTAAATTTATAGTTTAGAATTGTAAAATTATTATCATTCTCATACTTTTATCTGATATTTCTATATTTTTGTTGTTGTTTGCCTTAAAATGTTTTGTTGTTGTTTACCTTACGGTTTACTTACTATATTCACATATACACAAATAGAATTTATAATTTTCTCAAAGAATAATTCAACACTTTATTTTTAACAGCTTATCTAGAACATTTATATGCTTGAATTTATCGATCATTAATAAAAAAAAACAAAAAACCCTCTTGTTTATTAAGAAATAAACAAAAATCAAGAAATTTTAAACACCGCTTATCAGTTGTCAATATGGGCAAGTTCCGAATTTCAATTAAAGATTTTAGAAAATAGCAAACAATAATAAATTGCTGAAAACTGAAATGATTTTAATGAAAATATATTTTAAAAAAGAGAACAAAAGCAAATCTAAAATCATTGTTTTTAGTTGCGTTATCGCTTTTAAATGAAATCTATTTTTATTCTCATACAATTCTTCTTTAGTTTGTTATTTTTATAAACAGAATTTGCTTATACAAACACGAAGTACTTTCTTTGTTCATTGAAGAAATTTGAATACATATGAAATAAATGGAAACTTAATTCTCAGATAAACGATCAAAATGGATTGAAAACTTCTAGTATCGATGCCAAAATTAATTAGCAGAAGTTTACGTTTTAATTTATTCTTTTCTCGTTGTTCTTCAACAAAGAAAAAAAATTCTAAAATAAAAATATTACTTTAGCAATGGTAAATAGAGAATTCGTTTTTCAAAGAAAATAGAGAATTCTGAGATAGAAATTAATTGTTGTTTAAAGGCTGAAAACCATAATACTTTCAGAAGTAAGAGCAGAAATGAATAAAAATTACAAAAATAGTTCACAATTGATGGAAGAATGTTAATGTTAGTGATCTTTCACCAAGTTTCTTTGAAATATTTTGAGTATTATGAGGCAATTTTCAGGTTTATACCATTATAAAACGTTGATCATTTGATACTTAATGGCTTGGAATTCCTCAATATTTACATCGTTTACCATTTTTTTAATTTTAATATTTTTAAAAAGATTTCCAGAAAATAAATTTGAATTGTGAAATGTCTTTAAAGTTTAGTTACCACTGAAATCAACATTATACACCCTTTTAAGGATTATACTATTTCTTTAGGATCGTTTCAAAACAGCTTTGACTATTCTCTCAAGCGATTATTCTTAGACTATTTTAGTGTTGTTTTTTTTTTTGAAAAAAAGTTGGCAATTCGCACGAAATAGTTTTCCCATTCTTGAAATACCTATTCAGCGAGGCTGATTAAAAATAGGAGCTCTAATGTTTACAGTTGAAAGCAATCTGTTATGCTTAAATAACTCATAACAAAACAGAGGAATATGCAGTTGTATATGATGCCAAATTAAATGAAGTTCAATAAAAATGAATGCCTAATTCAATATTTGGATATTGCAATTCGTATCTCATCATTAGAACAGCATTCACATTACTCCTTTCATTAAAATGACGTATGTAACTTGCATCTGTGGAAGAAAATTAACATTTAATTAATTTCAAATTAATTCTGTTACATCCAATTACTGAACTGATAAATTCGAGGCTGGGAGTTTTGGGAATGAGTTTCGATCGAAACATAACTTTTAATGTATGCCTTCATTATCAGGTAGCCAGAACCTCTATAAATGAAATTAAAGCTTGATACTCACATGCAAATAGAATTTTATTTATCATTAATTAATAAAACTGCTTTTCTCGGAATGAAAATATTTTCATGTCAAATATAATTAATACAAAATTTTTTTTACATGAAATATTACTACACACAAAATCCTCTTATCTTTTGTTACTCTTTAAAGTAAATGAAAATAAAGATTTTTCAATTTCTCTGAAATCGTGTTTTCTACTGAAGTTATTTAGAATATTTAAAGAATGATACAGTCTAATTTAAGATTAGGAAACAGCAACTAAAATGTAAATGAATAAAAATGTATAAAATATCTAATACTTTAATTCCATAGAATCGCAATGCAAACGATAATTTTTTTTTTCAAATGGAAATAATTATGTTTCATACATGAAAGAATTAATAAAAAATATCTAATTAATACCTTTGGAAAATCCATTAGTACTAACTAATGTACGATAGTATTCATGATTAAAATATTAGAAAAGTTGAGATACATCAACTATAGCGACTAATGAAGCCGGCTCAGCTTTACTGTACGGTCACCCTTGGCGACTTTTTCAAAAGTTGGCGATAAATGAATTTTTTTGGCAACCTTGGCGATAAATAATTTTTTTGGCAACCTGCCGAAAATTGGAATTTCCCCATTTCGTACTTCGGTGATACATGGTGAAGTTGATTTTGTCTTAGCTCCCACGTTCTTTGAATTTTATTGTGATGGCTGCATGGGGAGAATGATGTTATGTGGTATGATGAGCATGTGAATTTAAGGTATTTGTATGGATTGGATGAGAGGAAAGAGACGTTTGATTTTTGTATGAAAGCGGGGTTGATTGCGAATAGGTATGAATGTCCGAAACGTAATAAAGATATGAAATTGGTTGCAAGGAAAGATGTTAGTGATGGTTATGAATGGAGGTGTAAATCTAAGGTGAAAGGAGAGGAACATGATGTTAAAAGGAGTGTTCTAATTTTTTGATGCTAATATGCCTTACATTTCTTATTTCCTAACATAACCCATAAAAGCTTTGCACTTTTATTTTGTTACAATCCAGAAGTTCGTTATTCCTCTCCGAAACTTTTCAGCCATTTTCTATGCTCTGTTTTCATTGGTTCTCGCTTCGAAGTCGCCAGAATGGCGACTTTTGGCGGGATTTTGAAAAAGTCGCCAAGGGTGACCGTACAGTAAAGTTCTACCATGAAGCCTTTTCTTTTTGTAAATCCATACACGAAATAGTAAAAACTAAGCACTGCACTTTCAATTTCTTGAATCGAAAATATAGTATTTTAAAATTTGATTCAAATTGGCTCTGTAACTTAGTAGAAAAAGATGTGAAGCATAGATACATATAATGATATTTTAAAAATTTAATCTAATTCTAATTAATTTTTTATTTTTCAGTTTAATTTAGACCATATAAAACCCATTCTAAATTATTTTCTTATTTTCAGATTCTATTCTACTTTAAATAAACTGAAGCTTTGTAGAAATACTGAGTCATCAGTTCCACTTGCCGAGTGAAGGGATAGAATCGCTGATGTAAACGTATTATTCTAAAGGATCCCTGCATTTCTCTTGTCAAGGCCAAGATTTGTCAGAATTCAAGTCAAAGTGTCAAATTTATGATAATCTTATAGCATATAAGACCAGGAATAAATGATTTCGTTCCTTTTATACTTTCTGTTTTTGTGTCCACGCTGTTCGTACATAATGCATGCCACTCCAGATTCAATAAAATAAAGTTAAAAATTCAACCTGCCTTCTCCCTGATTTGGACCACGACTCTACCTTCTGCTTCAAACACAAAAGCATTATGTGTTACATATACAAATATAGCTATGATGACTTATTAATATTAAGATTTCATATTATCAGGTTTTTAATGCATTCAAATTCATAGGTTTTTTATAATTACTATTTTTATAAACTTGAGAATTATATAATTCTTAATATAATTTTATTAAATTGAGTTGGCATCAGATAGCGCATACTTCAAAATAATGGTATGCACTTTTCCTATCTTAATTGTACCGGAAATACACCAAGTATTGCAAGTCTAAGTTGATTTATTTCACAATTTCAATCTATTCTGCATGGAAATTGTAAAACATTTCGTGACTACGAATAAAAAAGTTTCTTAACTACCTGATGTCTGGAAACTTGTTAAATCATTAACACCCACGCCTGAAACTGGAAAGAAAAGACTAACTGTATCCACCCAAACATCTTAGATGTGTCATACGATACTGGCTCCAAGTTGTCTGTATCTACACCAATTACTAATTGTGAAAACCCTTCATTTTAGTCTAGAGTTTCTTTCAATAGAAAACCTAGTTCAACGTTAGACTTTTTCACTTCTAAAATAGAGGGAAAACAACCAAAAAAGATATGAAACACAAGACGCTTGATAACGAAAAAACCCATTAAAATATATATTAACTCTCGTTTATTTTCGAGAAACTTTCCTTAGTGATGTTTCTAAACGCGCTTCTGTTAGACGGGAAGTCAGAAAATAAATTGCACTCAAACAAATCGGATAAAATCATTCAGAAGTGGGTTACAATGTATTATGACTGACATATAACACAGTAATACTTTACTTAAACTTCAAACAGCTGCTGAAAAAATATTTCTCTAATCGTTTGATGCCTGGAGGATAAAAAATCCCTGTTTGGTCCTGAAGTTAGTTTAAAACTGCTGTCTGAACCTTATTATCGTCGGAAAAAATCTTCCAGCCAAATGTTTTTTGAGCTTGCTCAGCATACGAAAGTCGTAGGGTAGCAGATCGTGACTGTACGATGGATGCTACTGGGCTATCCAACAAGTTTTGAAGTAAAACTCTGAGTTTTGCTAGTGTTGTGAAATGTAGAATGTCATGAAAAAGCACAAATGCTTTTACTGAACTTTCCAACCACGTGATTCCGATAGATGCTCTGGTCTGGCCAATCTGCCATAATACCCAAAATAAACACAACAAATATTGTAGAACTTTTCATCTTTCAAAACTCTAAGCAGACCACTTAGTATTTCGCAATATGACTTGATATTAATAACCTCGGTCTAGGCAATTTATTCGTGGTCGTAAAAACAGTAACCTTGACTGTACCCGCTAATGTCTTCATTTCGAATCTTATTCTCATAAAAATATCTTCAATCTATCGACTCTGGGTTAAAATAAAGCACCATTCCTCATCACTCGCATAGATGCGACTTAAAATCGCTGTTTGCAGCAGATTAACGCTGAATGAATGACAGGGAAATTGGAAATCTTAACTTTAATGGTTAATCTTGCGCCTTTACACCTTTCAGAGCTCAATAAGGAACACAATTCGAGACAATCCAGTGTTTACAGATAATAAAGATACTACCAACAAATATTTACAAGCCAACCAACAATACTACAAACTACCAACAATATTACAAATCAGTCACAATAAGTCCTGTTAGCTGATTGTAATTAAAAAGAGTTACCAATTCTCGTGTAGTGTGTGCAGCTATTACTCGGCGATTGTTGAAAATATTGACTTCCACCTTCTCGCAGCAGTTGGCCTTCCTTGCCTTTAAGCATCGGTTAAGACTGGGGGATCTTCTTCAAACTGCTGGCATGATTTCAAAATGGCCAAACCTAGTATTGCATATGGCCCATAAGCTGCCAATATTTCACAATTTATTTCCGTTCTTGAATATTTTGCCAACAAAAGAATGTACCGTTTCTAGCTGATGGGTTATTGTTTTTCGTATTACACAGCAATGATTGTCCTTATACAACGAAACTGCTACCTTCGGAAGCCTGGTATTCAATTATCATTCTGCCTATGCTTCTGACTTTTCACAATTATCATTCTGCCTATGCTTCTGACTTTTCACAAGACCGACATCCATGGGAGGGGTATAAATATATATTTTACGTTTTTAGCGCCCGTTGTATATTAGATAATATTCGGACTTCATCACAGAAAGTGAATAATGTCCTAGATATAGATAAAAAGATGCAGTAATCTTTAATTCTAAGTTCTGATTTTAAACCTAACTAAGTTTTATGCAAAAAATTTTGAACTGGTTTCAACCCTCCTTGTACGCTTTCGCAAGACGTTTTTGAGAGTCCTCATGCAGTAGACCCTGTACCGGCCATTTCTTATACTCTTATTTTTACAAATTTTCTAAGCATTCCGGTAGTAAATTTTTAGCACGAACCAACAAGAAATTCCTCCATCCAATTTCTACAAATGGGATTGAGTTGTACCAAAAATCACGTTCAGAATGATACCAATACCCGTTTGCAACCAATACAGCTAGCTGATAATAAGCCGAAATGAGCCCGAGCACTCGATCAATACGAATTCTTACACGTCTAGATGGGAGTTGAACTGATTTTCGGTTTTGCAGTACCAGGAACAGGTTGATAGTGATATTCAATTGTACCCGACACTTTAACCTGATGGTTTTGTATTTAATATATATTCCCCCGGAGGGCACCTGGAAATTAGAATGAGATGCTTCCGGCATGCTGGTTGAATCTCAACACCCTGGAGAGTACACTAATAAGTGAAGGATTGGTTCCTCCCATCGATAATGGAACGTACTTACTACGGGAAGGTTTGCATTGTAACCGGCGATAGCCATTAGAACTCAACCACAGTTCCTGTCAGTGTTGCTGTTGGTGGTTCGGTCATTCAGCCTTAGGAGTTTAAATTCGTGTGAAAGTCAAGGTATAACTTATATTTATATTAGGCAACCGATCCTTATATAACCAGAAGGTTAAGTCGATTTTCATATATTATATTATAAATATAATATATGATTTTTAAAGCTATCTTAATTCAAATTTCTTGTTACTTATAACTTTGGTTGGTAATTTTAACTTTGTACTTTATTATTTAATCAACTTGTTCTTCCACGCTATTCCCCCCCGCCGCCTTTTTTAAGAGTTAAAATTAAATTGTGTTAAGAGTTAGAAAGTTAGAAAGAAATGCAGCGACGTAGGCTTTGGAAGATGCTTTCAAAACCTGGCTTGTCATCAGTACCAACATCCTTGTACATGTAAACTTTAAAATTAATAAGGTTTACTTACACAGTATAGTTTGAAGAAAATATAAAATAAATAGGTTATATTTTAATCCATTGTTTCGTAATAAGGCAAATTTCAAAACAGTGCTTCTCAATGCTTTCATTTTTTTCTAATAGTAAAAAAAATGCGGAGATTTTTCAAAATATCAAATTTTGACCATTACAATATGTCCTAGACATTTAATAAGTCATAAAATAAAAAGTTCAAGAAGTCAATTAAATGTAACTATTACTTCCGTAACTCTAGATGCTGCTGATGTAACAGAAGAACTACGTTGAAATTCAGCCCATCAAGATATTTTGAAGAGAAATTAAATAAGATATAGTACATTGTAACTATCAAGTTACATTGACCTTTTAAACGTTGCCATTCATTATATTTAAAATTCCTTAAGAAAAAGAAAAAAGACTATAGAAAATGTCAACATAACTATCAGTTGAAGGTGGATTCACTCGGTTTTTTTTAGACAAATACAATAAAAAAAGTAAATGATCGTATTGTTCTCAAAAGAAAATTGATGATGCGTAAATTTCTTGAGATAAAACAAATGGAATCGAATTTCCAAGTCATTATTTCGGCCTTTTTTATTATTTCAGCAATTTGCTGAGAAAAAAAATTCAATTTTTTTAATGGTTATTTGTACGTTGATATAAGAAATGCAGCACACAAGATTATTTATTCGTCGATAGAAAATTATAGAGAATATATTCAGAACGATTGTGTATTTTGTAAATTTTTTTTAAACTTTTTCATTGTCAGCTGTTTTGGATATCCTGCCATTAAATTGCAAAAACATCGGAAGATTACGTTTACAAAAAATTAGGTTTACGATTGCAAATCGTATTTTAGTTATTTCATTAAAATGTATATTTTCCAATAAAATAAAAGAAAAAAAGAATTAGATGATCCAGAATTCCTGGTATGAAGAGCATCAAAGTATGATGATTCGTCCATCTTTATTTTTAAAATTGTTCATTACATAGCAATTACAATAAGCACACAAAAATGTATTCAATAATGTCGAAATCTATTTGAGTATGTAACTATCTTAACGATAACGTATAATGAAACCAATAACAAAACCGATGCATACCTAATAACAAAAATAATGAATAATATTATTGTAAAAAATACTTGTACATATTTTAAATGAATTCTTATCATAAAATGCTATTAAAAATGGTTTCATAAGAATTTTCAAAAAAAAAATTTAAGATGATACAAAAATGCGATATTATTATGTATGAAGTACCTTAACTCGACAATAAGTGTTGAAATTGGAAAAAAATACCAATTTTCAATTAAAAAAATTAATTCAGATCGTTAAAAACTACTTCCGAGTTATCACCAATAAATAATCAAGTATCTACAACTTTTATTTCATTATATTATTTTTGAAAAAATTAAAATAGATTTATAAATTGCTTTAACCAGTATATAAACAAATGTAACTTTCAAAATTGAATTTTGAAAATTGTGAATTTATGAATATGACATGAATTATGAATTTATGAATTGACAAAATTGAACTACACTGCAGATTACGATGAATGAATTTTGGAAAAAACAATAAATCACTTTTATACTTATTTTATATGAAGTTAGAAGAAAAAATGCTATATAGCAAAAATGCGATAGATATTCATTCCCATTTCTACTTTGAACAGACGATTTCCCACTTTGAAACAGACGATTTCCCACTTTGAAACAGACGATTTTTTTTCGAAACCATGACGAGATTAATTTTTCTTCAAATATCTAATATGAAGTCTCAAACTGTCTAGAGTGACTGTAGATTAAACTATTGCAGTGTTTATTTGCAATATGGCATACAATAGTCTGAGTAATTTTATTCTCTTAATATTCAGTGAAAAAAATTGAAAATATAATCGGGAACATCAAATCATAATAACATGTCAATTATCTCATGTTTAATCTTTATTTAATTTATCTGTATTATCCACGGCATTCTTCGATTAACACATTGCCGCAAATGATGACTATAACCATCCGTTTTTTGGTGATATGTAAAAACAAATAAGATATTATTATTGCGGTGAAGGCTATTACTAATAAAAATGTGAGCTGTCGGGAGTTGTAGAAAAACTGAAAAAAAATATTTTCTGTTTCTTAAATACTACTAACGCTCATATTCATATAGCAGTCAAACAGCTGAACTGTTTCTAAGCACGATCATCAAATTAAAAGTGAAACTACAAGGTATTAAATAAATTTTACGTTACACAAAATGCAAAGATATCAGCCAATCTTAAATAATTTAGAACATTAGTTTTTTTTTTTTTTTATGCATGAACAATTTTTCGAGTAGCGCTGTTTACAGATACCACTAAGGAGAATATAGTTTTATGATATCGTTGTTGGATCGTTAAACGTTATGATCTCGGATCGTTATGGATGGTTATGATCTCATTGGTGATCAACAAACATGTTTATTCACCGAACGAAAAATATAGTTTTAAATGAATTTTGAATCAAAATTAAAACATTTTATTTCATAATGCGACAGAAAATTCTAAAAGTTCCTAAACAGATAACTTTTATGAGCTGATGTCAATACAAATTTACAAGAAATAAAAAAAAAAAAATTTATTATGAATCGCATGAATAATTTTTATTCATAAGATTTAAAATTTTAATTTTAAAATTAACATACATAAATTTCGAAATAAAAATGCTAGTACACTGGCATACTGTATGCCTATCTATAAGCGACATGCGTAACAGGGCAAAAATCATGAAAAACACTAAAACGTCTTCACTGTCAGACGATTGGTTTCAAAACTACCAAATTTGGCCTGTGGCTATTTTCTAGGTAATAGCTGCTAACTAAGAAAGAGATCTTCGAAATTTCATTGAATTTTTAATTTAAAAATTAATTAAAATATTAGTTATTTTCTCAATAATCGAGAGCATTGCACAAAACCATATTTGCACCATTTTAAAATTTAAAAAAATAAGCTTTTCAGCTAATAACTTATTTTTATTCCTTGCAATTTTAATATTTCTTAAAAATATATTAAAAACTTTTTACAAGAATAATCTTTATAACAGCTCCAGAATTTATACTCAATCTCGTTTCAACGATATTAAATTTATTTTTTGTTCTCATTGTTATTTAAAGAAATAGCCAAAAGGAAAGGGGCTCTAATTTTAAAGCAAAGCAAAAGAAATTCAAATGCAATCATTATCATGCCACGATGATTTGGAGTCAAGATGGGAATATTCATTAATTTGTTTCTTCAAATATGTCGGTATTTGCAAAAATCAACTATATAATTCGCCCACGTCTTTCAAATACAAAATCAAATCTTTAAAATCTTGAAAGATTTTTAAGAGATAAAATTAAAGCTTGGAAAACTAAGCCCAAAACTATCTTTCAAAATATCCTCATTAAAACTGACAGAAAAATGCTTAATTTTTTTACATTCGCTCTTTATTTTCTTGTTTTTTCGATACAATCCAAGTGAAAATTTTCGGTTTTAAAAATTAAATGAGAAGCCAAAATAAAATTCCGTGGGAGTGGTTCTAAAATAAAGCTCAAGACTAAGAATTCTCAGAATCTTGTAATTTTGTTTTTCATACATGGTTATAAAGATTGAATTTCTATTAATAGTAATTCTTTTCACATGTAA
This sequence comes from Argiope argentata, assembly GCA_026289955.1. Taxonomy (NCBI): domain Eukaryota; kingdom Metazoa; phylum Arthropoda; class Arachnida; order Araneae; family Araneidae; genus Argiope; species Argiope argentata. The sequence continues at coordinate 2,887,122 of JAOUZG010025578.1, forward strand.
ATTATTGCAATGATTTTAGAGGATATAAAATTTATTCTATAATGAGTTGACTCTGTTTGGCTCATTTTTGATCTATGAATTTAATTATAAATTTTAAAAAGAAACGAACTCTTTGGAAGACAAATTCAAATTGCGATACACTATATAAGCGTAGTAAAATGAAATTTATATCTCTACATAGTATAAACTGGTCTCCTGAAAGCGTCTGTATGCTGGAAACACAAAAACTCGAGAAATAGTTAACGGATATTAGAAATATTCATACCATTTTGTAGAGCTTTTATCGGGGAAAGTTTTAGTTCACTAAAGTCATACTAAAATAATGAGGAGTTTCATAATTGAGATTTTAATTTATCCCCACAAGCGCGAAAATTCAAACTGTGCATGTGCAAATAACAAAAGTCGTGGTATGCAAATGCAATATATTTCTTTATTTACGTCTGATTTAAACAGCGATTCAAATCTCATTATGCCGAAAAGAAGGAAATCCAAACTTAGCAAGAACACATTAAATGCCAAAAAGTCTCATTTGGTGCGCGGTAAGGAAAATCAAGAGGTAGGATACGTTCTGTTAGCAAATATCAGAGAAATAATGTCCACACTTAGGGAAGGAGAATCTTTTCATAAAGGATTTCAGAAGGATTTAAAGGATTCTCAGAAGGAATCTCCTGAGGAGCGAAATGATCCCCTGTGTTTTGTCAACGGACTTATATTTTTACCTTTGTAAAAGTCTAAATATTTCTGAATGTGTGCTGTAAAAATTGATTTGCAGTTATTTTTGATCAAATCTAAATATATTTCTATGTTTGTTTGATGTTGCGTAACATGCCCATGTGATGTCAGGCGGCGGCTAGACTTAAGTTTAAAGCTAATTTTTCTTCTTGGATGCTATGCCATGGACAAGGCCGTTTGGGTGCTGCTAGTTATTATTAAATGTAAAGTACTACATTTAATAATATCCTCTAAACTTCTGAAGAGCCCCCATGAATTAAGGACAATACATTTCATGAATTAAGGACAATACGGAACGTTTATATGCACATGAAATGGATTGTTAAACACACCGTCGCTTACCATATGATATAATACCGGGTTAACACTCAACCAGTTATAAGACGGCAAGTAGACAGCGCATGCCACAGAGAAAGATATTCAGAGGTCTCACTTCGAAGTTTGGTAAACGATTGCAGCGCCACCGCTGTTGGCGTTGTAATACAGGAACTAAACGAAAGCCGCGAATTTTCAAAACGAAATCGAAACTTAGCGCCATTTTGAGTGTTTTGGCTGTTGACGTCGGAATTTGAAAGATTATTTTTTAGCATTTGAAATTATTATTTAGCTTAGATTTATCTTGTTTTGTGAATTTTCTCTTTTTTACATGTTTACATTCTTCTTTTTTTTCCTTCCTTGTGTACTGTGTCTTTTATATTTTTAGAATGGATGGTAACGCCGAACCTTGTGTGACTCCGGATAAATCATTGGGAAAATTCTCCTTGGGCCAAATGAAATGTTGTCTTTGTTGTAGAAGTCGGAATGAAGCACCTGGATTAATATTATTCAAGTTTCCTTCGGATGAGAGCAGGTATGCTTAATTGTTTTGAAATTAAATATGAAAATAAATAGTAATAAATTTAAATTAACTGATTTATAGAACATGCGGAATTTCCATTTCTGTTATTGAATAACTGTCGTATTTTGTAAATTTAATCATAAAATAATATTTTTAGTTATCTTTTATTTTTTATTTTTTATTTTTCATTTATTTAGTTATTTTATTTTTTATTATTTTTTAATCAGTAATCTATATGTTAATTTGTGTGTGTGTGTGTGTGTGTGTGTGTGTGTGTGTGTGTGTGTGTGT
>JAOUZG010025578.1:2894261-2911855 GCA_026289955.1 Argiope argentata
TTTTTTTTTCTTAAAAATTTAAAATTTATTATATATTTCTTTAGCACTGGAATTGTGGAATTCTGAAATAGTGGAAAAACTAAATTATTGCTGAAATCTTAGTTAAATTTCTAAAGAAAAATAGTGCAAAAATTAACTTTTCCACTTTCATAAGTAAATTTGTGCCAAGTTTCTGGACTTTAGATAATATTGTCCCAGCCCTTAGAACGCTAATAGATGCTTATACAAATTTACGTTATTGTTCAGTCTTTCTCACCTTTTATAAATAAATTAATAAAGCTTGAAGATGCATAGATGATCTAAAATTGAGAAGGTAATTTATGAATTATTTTTTATAACCCTTAAAATGAATCGCTAAAATGGGCATTGATATTAGATTACAGGCCATGGAAGTTCTTCGCATCAGCCCTAATTAAATGGCAATTATTCGTTTGTTTCGTCTACGATTACGGGCGGCCCGCTTTAAAGCGTCCGAGTAACGGTCAAAAGAACGCTCAGTTGCACGTCTTTATTATGTGAATGATACATCTCCCATAATAAATCATTTCATGAAGAGTTACATATTAATAGACAGTTGAAGAAAGGATATTCTTTGTCATCGAGTTCTCATGTGAGCTTTGCAGACCCAAAGGCACCATTTCACTTTTTATTTATTTTTTTCATTTTAAACTTTCATTTCTTTGCTTTGCTTTGCTTAATTTTTACAGATTTGCAATTATAAAAATTCATTGTGCCTTTTAGTTCAAGAGATAAAATAATTCTAGTCTTGTTTTCTTGATAATCAGTAATACCCTTGTAATAAAAGCATTCAAAAAAGTTTTTTTTAAAAATGTAGTAGAAGTATTCAAATTGAAAATATTGTAATCATCAAGAAAAAAAAATCGAACTTAAAAATCTTACGAATTTTTATGCCGAAAAATATTAAATATGTTTTACAATCTACTGCACTCCAACACACACATCTCCTAATATTTCAGTGTTGCTTACTTCATATTCTTGAATCAGAAATCTGAGTTCAGTTTCCATAAATATCATAAAATAAAACTTGTTATAAAATATTTGGGAACTGTTTATAAATTGTTGCAATTTCATTTATTATGTTTATTTTTCCTTTTTTTATGTATTTCATGTGGATATTTTTAAAAATGAATAAGCACCAAAATTTTAAAAATTCTTATAAAAATTTGTTTAATAAAATACTTCGTTATCTCTCTAGGAGTTTTTTTTCCTTCGAATTTTTAGTGTAGATGCGGATACAAATATGCGATAAAACGATATAATTCCCGAATGTAACAAGAAACCTTATATCCTGGCAACTGACAGCTGTTATAAAAGGTAAGCTATGGATAGGTTAAATTCAAGTGACATAAGGCACCTTTCAAGAATAAATAAAACTCAAATTTCACAAGTCGTGATATCTTATATTAGTATTAGTCAGTTGTCGCTTTTTCTTCTGTAGTGGCAACATTGTAGAAGTTTAGAAATCTAAATAAATGGAATCCGATTTTTATGATTGAAGTTTGAAAAGAGTTATAAGTATTTTAAGAAACTAACAAACCCTATTTTCTCAGTCATGTAAATATTTAAGGTGGGGGCTGGATATGTTGCGTAAATCGTAACACAAGTAATGCACAAATTAAATTCAATATCACCCTATATTAAAGTTCGATCCAAAGAAATCCTTAAAAAAAGAACAACATTGTAACATCTTTATTCCCAAACTATTCTTTCTTTGTTATCTTTCATATTCGGAATACAAAGAAAATATGACTTGCCCCACCATAACCTTTACCCACCTTATCTATGTGTAATTCGAAAAAAACAAAAGGGATAATTTGAGAAGGTAGTTTTTACGAACACTTCACGAAGTATGCCGTAGATAAACAGAAACAAACGAATAATAATAAAAAAAAAACCCGAAGAGCTCTAAAAATGCCAAAATCAGCAATGAAGTGAACAAAATCAAGGTTATTGGAAGATCAAGGTTACATGAAATCTTTCCAAGTTCGTTTCTTCATCTCGGTCGTATTGCGTGAGCTTTTGTCTAAAACTTCAAGAAATAACTTGGATTTTGCAATAACGTTTTGTATCTCTGTGCTATTGAGAGACTTCCCGAATTTTCGAATCTCGCCATCCAATTTCGCGAGATGTAGTTAAAATAAAATAGCCATAACATTTCTAATAAAAAGTGAACTTGACATAATAGTAAACCAAGCAACAAATTTACTCAGACTTATTATCTTTAAGCAGAATTTTAAAAAAATACAAATATATTTTTGCTAGTTTTTATTTACTTCTATTTTATTATTGATAAGAGTAAAATTAATATCGAACAAACTATCGAAGTATTTATCAATTAATATAAATAAAAAAAAGTAATACTTGAATTATAAAAGATAATTATAAAAACTATTTTTAAAAAATCGTAAGCTTAAAATGAAGTATTTTTTCGTGCTATAAACGAGCACAACTGATGTTCTGAATTAATGCATTTCCCGGTTTAATTTTGTATCATTAATAACATTTTTAATATTTTTTTAAAAAAATGACGCTTTTTGAAATAATCCGTCGTAATATTTATATTTTGTTCAGATATTGTGGCCAACATTTTAATTACCCCCCTCCACACACACACACAAAACTCCACTTTATACGTCAAGAAAAGCATGCAATGCACTAAGTGGTTCATTGTTATACAACAGAAATTCACTTTTCATTTTTGTATGTTAAGTTAAAATAAAATCAAATTATTAAACTCAAAAATCCAAACAATTGTTCAATAAAATAAGAATTGATATCTAAACCAACTTAAATGCAGTATTCAGCTATTCAATTTTATTACTACATGTGGCAACAGTTTTTTTTTTTTTTTTGCATCTTTACATAGTAGTATAAAGTATAGTAATCGTCAAAAAAAGTTGAGATTTTGACTAACCTTCACGTTTTAGGTCTATTTAAGTTCGAAGAACACATTTTTAGAAAATGTTCATCTGACTGCGACAAAGATAACTCAAAAACGCTTTGACTAGACAGTTGAAATTTAGCATACGACCTTTATATTAAATATGCAGATTTCCATCTAATTTAGAGTAAAATCTGTTCACAGGAAGTTCATCTGTCCAGCTGTTCGAATATAAATTGACACAAAAATTTAAAAAATAAGGAGAGGTAGATTGATAAAATTTGGTACACGGGACTAAAATCGACAATCTAAATAGCTGTCAAATTTTGAGCCAAATCCAACTATGGGTTCACTGTCTATCAGTCTGTACTTTCAGAAAGATGTAAAAGCGATAATTCAAAAATCCAATGACTTAAATATATAAATTTTAATATTGTATTTTTGGACTACAAATGCAGTTGTGTCAAGTTTTTTTCTTTTAATCAATTGAGAAAACGCGTCGAACACTACTTCGAATTTCGGTGAGAATTAATTGCATGTCACGAATTAATCGCCAAATAAATCGCCAAGGATTAAGTAAAAATGCTAAGTTCAAGTCAAATGTTAATATTTCGTAATTATTGCGGACTAATGTCACGTAAGCTGTTCAATTGTGTGCAAGTTTTATAACAAAGTACGCGGGAAAGTTTTCGGAAGTCTTTCAAGTAATGGATGAAATTATAAAACTTTTCCTTTGTATAAAATTGCAAAAAATTATGGATTCTCAGATATATTACAAGACATTTAAATTCTTAAAAGAGAAATAAACACGTCAAGTTAAAATTAGAATGATAATAAATATGATATTCAAACAACACACATGAGCAGGATTTTTATTCTTTGTACTCGGTAAACATGCATTTGATGCATAATTTTTAATCTAATTCGAATATTTATTTCTCTGAAAAAATAAAATCGTTTTAAATTAATTTTCCCCCAAAAATTTTACTCCTTATCCTCGTACATAGGTATAGGTATTTGTAACGCTCGTACATAGGTATAGGTATTTTAATACGTATTTTTAAATCAAGATTTTAAAAATAAGTAATAAAAATATCAAAATTATGCATGTTTTTAAACGGCGTCCGAGAGGAAACTCCAAGTGAAAAGGGCTTGAATATTTTCGCACAAGGGGAGTAAAAGCTTCGACTAAAAAGTTAAATCGACGATATCTTCGACTTTAGAAAGCCACGTCCGAGCATTTTTACATAGATCTATTTATTATTTCGCAAGCTCAGCACCGGGATGAAATATCACTTTAATCTTGAATTTTGCCATTTAAGAAGATTAACTGACCTTCTACTTTAAAGAGTTCAAGCCTGTTGCGACGATGGTTTTCATTTACACTCTTGGCTCATGACCTGCTCTGGAGCGTAGATTAAAGCATCTACACTCGCACTCTCCTCCTCCCACTTGATTTATGCTCACGTTATTTTCTTTCTCTTCCCTCCTCCGTATTTAGTTACAAAAGTAAGCAGTTCAAAAATAAAACGTCTTTATCAATAAATTGATGCTCAGCAGTTGTTCAGGAGATAAAATTTAAGTAAGTGGGGCGTTCCGTGTTGATTCACGTTGAGTAACAGGGGATTCCCCAGAATGATTCATGAGAAACGGGAGAAAGTTCCTGATATCACTTATGATTCACTGAAATTCTTATTATACAACATTTGTTTGAAGAATAAAATCTCACAGTACATTTTATGGATATTTATAAAATAAACAATTAGATTTTATTATTTTAGAAATAATTAGATTTTATTATTTTCTGCTATACAAAGCGAAATTATAGTAATCATTAAAAAATCTGTACCAGAGATTATTAAAGAATTTGCACGTTTCAGATCTTCCTTTACAGATAACGTTTTTCATATTATGCTTCCCTATGACCATGCTACTTCAGAAAACGTTTTGAACTAGATGGATGAAATTTAGAAAGCAATCTTCACGACACATTTGTCCATTTCTATTTTTTTAAATCTAATATCTAATTTTGAATGATTCATTTCAAAAAAAGTCTGTCGAATTGTCTGAGAGCTAAAGAACTCGATTTCTAGATAACAAAACGGTAGATATAAAATTTGATAAATGTTAGGAAAATATAATTTATCGAGCTTTGAACCCTAACCGTAAAAGCGTTTACCAACTGTTAATTTATATGTTCACATTTATGCACACGCGATAACTCAAATATGCAATGATTTAAATAATATTTGGAATGCGTTGTTGTGATTACTAAAGCAGATCTACATTAAATTGTAGCTTCAATGAACCGGGTCCCCCCCCCAACTCCGATTATATTCTATTTTTGGATGCTAATATAGATTCACGGCCAGCATTAATATTTTGTAATTACTGTTCGCCAATACTATGCAAAGCTTTCTCGCCTTTACCTAAGATCCACACTTTTATGCTGCGGGAAAAGAAGATAACCTATTTTAGCATAGGCGAAAAAATTTAGTTGGAACCACATCCGTTATTTTTCTAAGTTAACTATCGTGTTAAGAAAGTCATTTTAAAAAATATTACCTGACATATATAACTGATAATCTCCTTATACAGTTTCCTCAATTTTATATAAAATTAATTGTATTTGTTTGTAAAAATACAGATTTCGTAATATTTTATAATAAAAATATTTAATTCTTTTTGAAAATCGTTTTCATTTTTTATATTTCAACTTAAAAAAAAACTTCATTCAATCGACTCTTTTCTTTCAAAACGCAAATGATTTTTAAAAACATATGTATTCGTAACATATATGTATTCGGATAAATCACATTTCAAGTTAGAATTTTTTTGTGTGAAAATGAAAATGTTTTAAAAACGCAAAAGCTGATTATTTTCTGTAATTTTTTTTAATAAATCATTCTGTTTTATAATTTTTCTTGAAGGATTTGAATCATTTAAATAAATTTGAGATTCCAAAATTTATAATTTTTCTTTGTTGCTGTTATTTATAGATCTACATTAAATTTTCTATTGATTCCAGATTTGCATTCTATTATCCACCAAATTTCAGCAAAATCTCGAATTCTAAAAGAAGGGTTATTATACTCACCATTCCGCCTTATCCCTACGTAATCTTTTAAATGAGAATTGATAAAAAGAAATTACCGATTCATTAATACGAACAGACGCAGTGCAAGAACAACCGATGGAAACTGCCAGAAAAATCAAAAAGCATATGGTACAATGACTTCTGAAAAATGGACCTATTACGGCGCACACCATGCAGCTAAACCCCCTGCCTTCAACGATATTTCGAACAACCCCTGGAGATTCCACCACAGACCTTATTTCAAGCCATTAGCTGACAGTCAATTTACGCATTTAACATCCTGACCTTCCATCCCTGTATTCGAGGTGACCTCTCAGCGGGAAACCCTATTTAATCATAAAAAGGCAAATAGAAATTATGCGATAGAATTGAATGTCATAACTCTCTCTCCGAGGAACTATTAAGGAAAAAGAGACACTGAAGTTCAAATCAGATTGTAGAAGAATTAATAAATTCATAAGATCAGCTGATTCAACAGAATTGTATTTCTGGAATATTTATAAATAATAGGGGAGGGGGACTTTCAGAAGAGTGATATAATATATTCGTGTAATACGACACTTATTTAAAAATAATTCAGGGTTTTCACTACTTGTAAAGAGATTTTGATCCCTTTAAATTAATTTCAAATTAATGTAATTTTAAATATTCTTTTTTCAACATTTATTGCCATTTCTTTGGAAATATAACATAATGGATTTTTTTAATTTTGTTTTCAGCACTTAGATATACTCCAAATATTAAAAAAGTCTTCCACATCATAGAATAAATGGGATAAAATTATTAAAAAAATCAAATACACATGAGCATAAATCAAATACAGATGTATATAAAATATGAGCACTAAATGCGCTAAAACTTAACATCTGCTTTTCAATTTGTATTCTGTAGAATAGGGCCGGTTTTTGAACTAACCCTACAGCAGCTCATCCCGCAATTTCCAAAGATTGGCCATAAGTCCATTCTCTACAGCATCATCCGTTTTTCACAATTTAGAATGCTGTAACTCATTCCAAAGTGAACTCAATCCAGATAGCTCTTAAATTAACATTTATTGAGAAGAGCACCATGAAACAAATTACAAAAAATACACTACCATTTAACACGAACACAAGCGAAAAGAATTTCGATTTTTTTTAAAAAAAGAAACGCAACATTTTGCTGCAAGAAAAATGTGCGACCGTCCTTTACAGAAAATTGGGAGTCTACTGATTGATCTCAGTTCAGCTGAGCATCTAGTCTCTTTCTCTACGAACACCAGATGGCGTTCTACTGCCGATTAAAATGTCCGTTATAGTGCTTATTTTTGATTAAATTACAGAATTTTATTACAACATATTATTGTTGTACAATATATAGTATAAGTTCACTTTATTTGAAAAATATTTGAACTTATTAGCAACATCGCATCATATGACGATTAAAAAAATACAATCAAAGAGTTTCCCCCATCGATACATTTGACAGCTAAAGCTAGTCAGATAATCATTTTGTCTATGTTATGCGTAATAAACTTAATTCATGAATGAAGCATTTAACTTCATTTGCCGTTGTATTAAACATTTAATAAAATTTTATTCGTCAATAAGCATTTTTCTTTTGTAATCTATCCCGCCTATCAAATCAAATTTTTCAAATGAAAACAATTTTTTTTTCAAAAATTAATACCAAGGGGATTAAAAAACACTGCCTTTTCTGACTGAATGTAATAAATATTAAATTTAGTATGAGAATTTATCGCTTTCAATGACCAGCTGTTCTCACTCGATATTAATAGCATTAATTTAATCACATCTTCAATGAACAACAACTTATCTCACCAAATGGGAGCACTATATTAAATTACGTCACAATAAACAAAGATTTTAGCTGATTTGCTTTTCTTTTAAAATATCAAAATCAATCCTTAATTGCAGGAAGCTATAGGTTGAAGTAAGGTTTGATTTCCGATATCAATAGAAATCAGAGGACGGGGAAGAAGCGGGCAACGATTGATGCCATCACGAACTTTCTATATGTCATCTTGAATCAAAACGTCATGGACTATCAAATGATATAAATAATTGGCAAAGACAATACTGTGTTTTCTTGGGTTCTAAAACCCTTCACGCTTTTGCGCATGCGTCAGGAAGTGTTTATTTAGTCAAAATAGGGATGAAAGGAAGGATGAAAAGAGGAAATGCTTACATTTAGAAATAAAGTGAACTCGGATTATACACAGATACTTGGGAAGTGTAAAAATTGCGGAAAAGAAACTAATATTGTAAGGAAAAAGAAACTAATTCACAAATGAGCTACTACCTGTCGATTTTAATTTTCATTACAAACTCCTAAAACTCTATTTAAACTATTAAAAATTGATTCAATTTACTTAATGAATTAATATTTGAAAACACTATTAAAATAAGATGCCATCCGCTTCAAGTTTTAAAAAATGTATTTAAATTTGAGTGGATGAGTAAAAAGACATTTTATTAACAATTGAAGATTTGAAAAAGATATATAAATATATATAGGGAGAATGTGAACGAATAATAGAAATTCAATAAAATAGTGCGATCCGATACAGAAGAAACGCAGACATATGAAGAAAAATTGGGCGGAAAAAATTCTAACGGGGCGGAAATCGAGATCAAAGAATGACGAAAAATTATAAAAATGCTCTCAAACTTCTAACGCTCGCCCCTTAGCGTGGTAAAACTGTCGAAAAGTGATAATTGCGTGGCATCAAAAACAATACAGTGATTGAATATGGAAAACTGGTGAAGTTTTTTTATCCATAAAGAATCACGAACTACTCCGACACTCTGGATGGCATACGAAGCAAGTTGAATGACCGGACTGCCACGACAATAACAATTATGGATGAGTTCTAAGGGCCATCAGCGGCCAAGGTACAATCCTTCCCTAAGGAATTACATCCTGCCATCGATGGGAGGTTCAAGATCCCCAACTTTTTTACATGTATTATCCATAGGGAATGTACGGTAAATCATTTGTTTTTTAGATTTTCTTAAAAATAAAAAATGGTGAAAAGAAAAGATTTTCTGTTTCAAGCTTCGCAATAAATCTCAGAATTAAATCTCAAATGACACTTTTAACAAGTTTTAAAGAGTATAAACCTATTCATTATTATTTCCGTGATGTGAAAAAATTAGTGGAATTGGAAATGTAAATAAGCTTACCAACGTATCGAGAAAAAATTTTAATACTCAACTTCGTGACTGAATTAATTGGCAAAAGGTCTATAGAAGCTTCTCTGTTATATATTACTTAGGTAACTGTAAATGGCTTTTTCATTCCGTACCCACCGGAATATAGGTGTTTTTCTTTGAATAATAATTAAAATAATAGGGCCCATTCCCCTGCACACCCAAAGAAACCGCAAATATTTTTTTCTTCTGAGTATGAACCAACATTTTTAAAGACATTCATGGTTCATTTCAGTTAATGACTTGCACTCCAAATCATTAGAAACCAATTTAGAAAAAAAAAGCAGCCGTAATTACAAAGTTCATGTCTTGGTTTCAATTATTTGTTTGTCTGTAGTCATAACGAAACAGAGTATGCGATCGCGACAGGGTTGAACAATCGACTTGGAGCTACCAAATTCGACCCAGATTTTTAAAAAGTCAAAATTCGATTATTTTTTTTTTTTGTCGATAGCTTGGAGAAAATTCTCACTCAATGATTGTGCGAGAATTTTCTCCAAGTTATCAACAAAAAACACCAAATTTGTACTTATTTTTTAATTTACATTTTTATTTGTCCCCTTAAACTTTATCGCATACATTCCATTAAAACTGTTATCTAAGAAAACACCTCGCATGGCATTGGTTTATTATAGACACGACATATTAACTTTTAACGAATTTAGCATTTTTACCGAAACCATCGGACGATTATGGCGATTAATTTGGCTATTAACCACTGGCTCACGCTTAAAAGTCTCAAAATCGTGTAAAATTTATTTTACAAGCGTTTTTCCCAAACGATTGAGAGGGTTGCGGTGGCTTGACGGTAGGTATCTGCCCTTTAGTCGTATGGTTTCAGGTTACAGACCCGATTATTCAGAAGAACCATCGTGTAAGGAGTTGTGTTTCACGTTAAATCAGTCAAAGGCAAACGTCCTTCAGCTGGTTTGGCGTGGTGTGGAGAGGGGAGTGCGACCTCAGGTGTCGTTCTCGTCATCTGATTGCGGCTCAAAATTATGAATTCGGTTCCTAAATAGCCAAAATGTTACTTTACAACGGGACATTGATATAACTCAACTAACTCCAATGATTGAAACAAAAATTGGCGCAAAATTACATTTTGGGCTAGAAAATTCCAACCCAATTTAATATATTTCTTTTTTTGATTTTACGCACATTCCTGAAATTACAGACGGACAGTTGATCAACTAATTTTGTTGGTGATCTGGTTCAAAATTTTATAGATATGCAAGTTATAGATGTTAAATCTGTGCATCGAATTTAATCTATAAAGCTGACTTCGATTTGTAGTTATGTTAACATATATTCGGATAATTTTAAAGAAATTCAAAGACTAGTTTGAATCTCATAAGAAAAGGTTGGGATCGGGGGACTAGAGCTCCATCTAAGTGGATACCGCTTCAACATATTTTAATTCCACCAATGTGTGAGCGACTGAACCTGCCAAATCTAATTTTTTGATTCCTAAATATTCAGAATCCTGCAAATACATAAACTGAAACTTCCGATACCTCTAGACTTCTTAGCTCATATTCTTAAAATATTAATTTCTAAAACGCAATGCTCAACTGATATTAAATAAGAGGCTTTGCACAAAAAAAGGTATTTCAACTTTTCCCTCCTCCATTCTTGTTGAGCCGCCTAAATAACGCAGTAGGGATATTCGGGCGTTTGTCGTAATATATTTTAATTGATTTTCTTGAAATTTCAGTATTGAAAGAGTTAATTTATAAAAGTTCGCGTATTGGCCGATATTTGGCGAAGTTGGGTCTTGAGCTTCCAGTTTTCCACTCTGCCACAAAACCCTCGTAGTTCAAAACCAAAAAAAGAACGAGAATTTTATTTATTGCATCTCAAACTGTCAAGTTTTTTTTTATTTTGTCAATTTTTTTTTATAAAAACCGACACAATTTACTGAGCAAAAATGTCACATATTAAATTTTCAGTATTGAAAATGACTAGTCAGTACAAATATAAGCCAATAGATATCAAGTCAAAGCCAAACAAGATGACAAAAAGGGTTAAAAAATAGAACAGCGCAAGTTTAAAAGAAATGTATTTGAACATGAGTGGGTGAATAAAAAGTATTTCATAAACGATTGAAAATTTGAACAAGATATATGAATATATATAGGGAAAGTATGAACTAATAGAAGGTATTGAATGGAAAAGTACGCGCTTTATTTGATAGTTGTACGAAAGAAAGATGCGAGTCATGACCGCCAACATATAAAGAGGTTAATTTTTTTAAAACAAATGGCAGTCAAGATTTTCTTAAACATTTAACTGAATTCCGTACAATTTCAGAATACCTTAGAATTTATTATATAAGAAGCTAATCACAATTCCATCGTTATAAAACCGATATAAAATGCCTTATTTCCAACTGTATCTCATGTCTTATCTTGATAATACAACAATCTAAACGTGTCACAGAATTTTAATTAGTAGCCTTCTAATCATTCTGAAGGATTCGACTCATGAAAATCTGAAAGTGCATAAATATGCCAGTCACGCATAAGACGAAAGGCTATAAATGATTTTGGATTTCTCAGGTCCAGAAAAAAAGGAAGAATTTAATAAGGGGGAAAAGCAAAATGAAGATATCAAAAATATAGAGAAACAGACATGTTAGCAAAAGAAAAATTTGGATGCGTTTAACTGGATCATCTTCTCAGAAGTTGCATATTTTTAAATACAATTAAACTAAATGTTTAAGGGCTGTAGAGAGAGAGGGAAAAAGTGATTTTTTGCATAAAAGTATTATCTTTTATAACGTTTCATATCAAATGACTTTTTTTATATGCTGAATGTTTTTAACTGTATTTTGCAAATACTACGTGGGGTTTTATTGCTTTCTCCGATACTATGTAAGTACTATTTTAATGTCAGAAAATTCCGGCATCCAAAGTTTGAAGAATCTTCGCATTACAAACATTCTTAAATCTGGAAATTCCACATTCCTTCTCGTGCAATGTTTTTTTAAGTTCTTCTAATTAAAAAATAATATAATGAAAAATTATTTCAATAGCTTTATGATTTTGAGAAATTTACATATTTCTGACCACCCAGAATTTGAAAAACAAGTTTTTTTCTCACTATGGCTACCTGTTAACGTGTAACTCACAAATGATTTGAGATGCATGGATGAGACTTGGCTAGATGAAATGATACGAAATGCATTTATTTCTTTTAACGTCAGGCACTGAAACCAAAGTTCACTCGACAAGGTTTTGTGTGCGTGCGCACTTCGCATAATCGTAAATAAAATCCTATTCTATTCTATAGATCGTTTAAAGTTATAAGCAAAATCTAAATGAACTGCAAATGCGAGATCGAACATGAGAAAAATGCACCTAAGTGAGATGATGCCTAACCACCATTGGTACCCTTACGCAGGTCATGTTTAGTCATGTCATTATTTAGTTATTAAAAAATGCTCTCTTTCTTTGCAAGTCGAAAGCCCATCCAAAGAAAGTCTGAAAAATGCTGTTTGGTCAATGTTAAGATATTGTCCCAACGGAACAATTACAAATCGCTGAACTGTATTTTGTCTTACTGCAAATGCGTTTGTAGATTTTGGCAGATTTTTTTGGAGGGGGGCGTGAAAAAATTGATTACTTATCATAAATTTTCCCAACATTTTTGTTCTTTGTTCTTTCTGATGCGAGTTTTTTTTTTTTCATTTTGTTTGCCACTTTTTCCAATAATTTCCAAATTTAAGTATATTAACCTTTTTTTACTATATTTCATTGAGTAAATATCCGTTATTTTAATAGGATACTCAGTGAAAAAGGAAAATTCAATTGCTCCAAAGAGGCATCTTATAGCCAAGCGTGGAATGCTTGAATATATCTTCTAAAATTATGGGAAACATAAATCAGTCCTTTTATAAGCACGGTTGGCTACTTGAAGTTTTATAACAGGAGCATAAACCCGGCATTGCTCTTGTGCTTAAATTATGCCTACCGAGATGAAATAAATTTAAATTAAAAATAACTGCTTTTCGGCCACGCATCTACTAAAATGTGATAACATATATATATATATATATATAAATTGAAAAGTTGCTTTAAAATGCGCCTAGCATATGCTAAGCGTTTAAATCCAGAATTAAACTGCTGTAAAAATTATACCAGAATTTTTATACTCTCCTCAAGTCCTGATAGTTATTGATACACTAGCATTATGAATAAAAATAAATTCCATTCTTTGACGGCACAAATTTTACGAAACATTCGATTTCCACATTTTAAGGAAAACAAAGGTAGTCCCAAGCAAGTACAGCAATTAATTATTCTCAAGGTAATCAATGAAATGGTCGAAAATCGGCTGAGATTTTCTAAGCTTTGTAAACTCGATCCATTTCGGCCGCAGAAGCGCGAGTCTTGATTGTCATGCGAGAAAATGATGCTGTTTTCGTTAGAGGGTTTTGAATAATTGAAGCTCGAAATCACGTAAGCAATGCATAAAACATAAATGGTAATATTCATCAGCATCTTTTAATTGCAAATATTTTTACCTGCTTTTACCAGTATTGCAGCATTATTATATGTGCTTCTTTGAAAGCAGATGTGCTTTCAAAACGTCGACGTAGAACTATGACATCATAGTTATTTCATTTCAAAATAGGTCGAGCTCCAAAACTTTGTCAGCTAGAAAAGTTGAAAGTTAAAAAAAAAAATTATTTATATATAGTTAGGAGATGGCGATAGAGACCGATAGAAAAGTCTCGTGATTGTTTCAAACCGGTTTAAATTGGTTAATGATTTAAAATTAAGACAAATAATGACTTAAAATAATAATGTTCTCATAAGATAACTTGAAATTTGTGATCGTAAATTTCATTTTCTTTTTATTTATTTTTTTTTCATTTCAAGCCTGTATTTTATATAATCTTTATTTTAATAAATCATATAACAAGATTATTTAATTAAAACGCAAATCATCAAACCGATGAATTGTATAAAAATTTAGGTTTCCAACTGTACAGTTATCGATTCCAACAAAATAAAAATTTAGATTTATAGGCGTTTTTTAATTGAAAGCATATACCTTTCTGTAACGGTTTTTCGACCATGATTAAATTGAATACTTTGCATACAGAAACAGGTAGATGGAGACAGAGATAGAGAGCTGTTATAGTTTAAGTAGGATGCTAAAAAAACCAATTCGATCATATTATATAACCGGAACTTTAAACTTAAATGGTTTACGAATTAAAATTCCTGGGGCACATGGGTAGCGCGTCTTCATCGCGAACTGGGCGTCCTGGGATGAACCCCGGTTCGGGCATAGTTGTTCATATTTTCTATCTGAGACATGTGAATGTACCCGCCTATAAAAAGGGGCTGTGCAAGCGAATGTAATTCATGGGTAGATAAGACTCCCTAGTTGGCGCTACTTAAAAAACAAGAGACGAATCCTCGTCTTAAAATAGGTTATTGCGGCAGCAAGCTTGTCCAGGCAAGTGCCATTAGAAACAGTGATGTTTTTTTAAAAAACAAACCCATCAATAAATTCTAATTAACTAGGAAATAAATACCATACAAAGAAATTACTAATATTTCTTGCAATAAATTCTGTAGCTAGAGACATATAATACTGAATCCTCAAACTTAGCAATGCCAACTAGCCCTCCCAGTATTTTAATGATCAACTACATCCCTATCTTTACTGTAAAGCACCATTAAACACGTGCAGTGCAGTTCTTACTTTTTCGCATGCAAGCAAAATTACAGTAATCCTCAAAGAAATTCGACCTCGAGACTTTGATGAATTTATCCGTTCTAGACCTCCCCAAGACCGGGGAAATTATTTTCGGAGTCAAGTCTCCCTGTCTGGGAACTCAATGCGCAAAAAAAGCAAAACAAAGTAGACGAACGAATTTAAAATTACAAATCTGTATGAAAAGTTGAATTCGATTTGTAGGAAAATAGTTCAATATCTATTTCACTACATTACTATTTTAGACACCAAACATTCAATGTAGAAATATATAAAAATTAGGGGATGATAATCTTGAGGTTCTATTAATTAAATTTAGAGATGTAGATTTGGCTAAAGCTAATAGGCTAAGCTATGTCATCAAGGGAAAAAAATAAGTGGTACAATACTGCTTCAAGCTTAAGATGTAATAGATGTATAAGTTTATTAATCAATAAATTCGAAATTAATAAAAAAGTCAAATATAGATTAATGTAAACAAATCAGGCAGCAATAAACACATGGAAAGCATATAGGAACAAATACAATAAACCACTTATGCATTTTCCATATGTACATATTACTACAGATTTCATAGCTATAAAGATTGAGGACTATATTAAATGACAAAGAATGCAAAACTTCAATTATACGTCTTTTCCTCCATTCTAAGATTTTTATCCCTCCCAGTTCATTGTTTCTATTAAAGAAAAAACAAGTTGTTTCATCGAGAATCAAAAAGGGGTAGGGGTTTAGTTATATTATTATTTAGTTATATATCCTTCATAAAGCAACTCTAGGGCTATTTTTTGGGAAGGATCACGTAATTTTGAACCGTGGTCAGATGGCAAGGACAACACCTGACCTGACACGCCCCTTCCACACCACAAGAGTAAGGGGACGCTTAGCCCTGACGAATTTCAAATGCAACAGACCCCCTTTAACGACGATTATTCGGCGGAGGTCATTACATAAAATGCACAGAGATTTTTCCTCTTTGACAATTACCTTATATTATGATAAAGAAAAAAATGCACGGATATTCCATCTGTTTTACAAAATGCTGTTGAAAAATTGTCTACTGTAAATGAAACTTCAAATTAATTTCCTTTATCAAAACACTATACTATAAAAAATACTATGTACTTGTTACAATTTAAAATGCAATATCTAAGGTGATCTCGAGTCAAACGACGCTTTGATTTCGTTCAGTACTCATCATAATCCTATAAAATAGGAAATGCATAAAAAAGTATGATTTTTTCTCTATTATAAGGTTTAAATCAAAGTTAATTATTGTTTTCACAGTTATGTAGTAACCTGAGGTACAATCTTCAGAATATTTTAAATACTGCTTTTTAAAATTGCATTGGCAACATCAAATTTATAGTAATCAAAGTTATTCATTAAAATTTTGATTATATGACTTTTTACACTAGTCCATTTAAAAGCATAAAATTGTTGCTTTAATTTATTCTAATAATACCCGCACAGCGTTGCCCGTGGCATAGCCTCCAAGAAGAAAAATTAGCTTTGAACTTAAATCTAGCCTCCACTCGAAATGACATGGGCATGTTACGCAACATAAAAAAAGCATTAAAAGGCATTTATAAATAATCCAAAATAGCCCCAAAACAATTTTTATGGAACACATTCAGAAATATTCAGGCTGTTACAAAGGTAGAAATAGGTTATTTCCGTAGACAAAACATGTGCGATAATTTCACGCCTGAAGAGATTCATTCTGTCTCCGCAATTTAGTTGCAGGTTGATTTGTAGATTGACGGTTATTTCGCTCATCATAAGGCTCTCCTTCCCTAAGTGTGGACATTATTTTTCTAATATTCATTAACCGAACGTTTCTTTCCACTTCATTTTCTTTAACGCGCAACAAATGAAGCTTTTTTGGAATTTAGTGTGTTCCGAGCAAGATTGGATTTCCTTTTTTAGGCATAATGAGGTTCGAATCATTCTTTAAAATTCGAGATAAACAAAGAAATGTATCACATATGCATACCACAGCTCTTGCTATTTACACATGCGCAGTTTAATGTTTCCGCGCCGATGAATGCAAAATTAAAATCGCGATTATAAAAATCTCTTTTTTATTTGGATATGACTTAATGTAATAAAACCTTCCCCAATCAATGCTCTACAAAATGGTATAAATATCGCTAATATCCATTAACTTTTTCCCGGGTTTTTTGTGGTTCAAACATACAAACGCTTTCAAAAGATTTCATTTTATACTGTGTATAAGTTATCAACAACTAAAAATCAACGTGAAGAAATGCTTCTAGAAATTCAATTTCCCGACACGAGAGAGCTATTTCTTTACGTTTTCTATCAATTCTGTATTTATATTCTAAAACCGTACTTCAGCCACAAAAATACCGAAAAACGGATTTAGAATTGATGATACAAGTTTAATATATTATACTTTTTGGAATATTTTACCCTTTCAATAGTAGGGATAATATAGAAAGAAATGCAAATCTTTTTTTGTCGATACAGCATTCCATTTATGAATGAAACGCTTTAAACACCTATAGAATAATTTCCAATAAAAAAAATTGTTTTTTACTACAGGAAGAAATTTATAAAACATTGAGTAAGAACATAATTGTATAATTCGCAGCTGTATTCAGTAAAATAATAATTCGCAGCTGTATTC
>JAOUZG010025578.1:2911865-2930810 GCA_026289955.1 Argiope argentata
TAATTCGCAGCTGTATTCAGTAAAATAATAATTCGCAGCTGTATTCAATAAAATAATAATTCGCAACTGTATTCAATAAAATAATTCGCAACTGTATTCAATAAAATAATTCGCAACTGTATTCAATAAAATAATTCACAACTGTATTCAATAAAATAATTCACAACTGTATTTAATAAAGAAAATTCGTAGCAGGGTCGTATAAAAATAAAAATGATACAGAAAAATTAGAAATAATTTATTGTTTGGAACACAAAACAGATTGGTCAACAGGAACCAATCAATTCTTTTGTTTCGATTTTTAGCAGTGGAAAATTGAAACTTCTATTATAAACTCGTAAAACCAGGAAATAAATCCCATAAATTATTCAAATATATTATTTGTTTATCCCTTACTGTCAGTAAAATTGTTCGATTTATAAGTGTACAAGGGCGTGAAATCTTCAATATTAGCACACAAAAGCGTCTCGGCGTTTTATAGTCGCTGAGAACAATAGACAGTCGCCTTTGATGTTTGTGATAAACTCCGCAAAGTTTTCACATTTGTCGAATGTAAAACTTTTCACTGATGCATTACGTTTTAGTAGCAGTGATATCAGTAAAGATTTACTCAAAAAAGAACGTTTTATTCATATAAAACAACGATTCAATGACTATAATAAAAATCTTGTGTTAATATGAAGTTTTACGAGCATTATCATTTTGAATCTGGGTAATAAAATACGAATCCCGCTAAATCCCTTATAAGTTAAATTTTTTCGTGACATCTAAATATTCATATGAACATAAACCAGATCTCCTAGAAACTTTCTCGCAAATTCTCCAATACCGATTCTATTCCTTTTAAGCAGTATAGAATTACGGCTATTGGGTAAAAATGCGAATGTATTGTATGGCATTGACGAATAATAATTATAGAATAAAATCTTTGATAAGAGTCTTAGACTTTTACTTAATTTATCATAGGAAAAAATGTTTCGGTTGTCTTTTTCCAACGAATTACAATCAAGTCTGACACGGAACTCATTTTATAATTAGAATATACCATATCCAGTTTCATCCATTTAAGTCATTGACATTATGAGTTTTTAAACATGTGAAAATATACATTACTCAGGTGAAAACAGAACCACGAATGATCGAACTTTTGATTGATTTGGCACAAAATATGATAATAATCTACATTTTACTCGCTAAACCTGTTTGGGAAATTTTATTTATCTAACTTGTTATATTGAGAATTTATTGCATTTACTTGTACAGCCAGACAGAAGATATTTCAATTCCATATGTTAGTTCCCATTAACCAATCATATAATTTATATATCTTGTTTAAATTTTCAATCCTTAATAAATACTTTTTATTCATCCAATCTAGTTCAAACACATTTTTTTAATTTGCAGCGGACAACATTCGATGTTGATACAGATTTTTTAAAAATATTAATTCATTCATTAAATTTACTTAATTTTTAAAACTTTAAATAGAGTTTTAGCAGTTTGTAATGAAAATTGAAATCAACAGGCAGTAGTTCAATCGGTAAAATGAAAAGATTTCCGTATTTTTTCCCTGAAGGTGAAGAATGCGAGTTCAATTCTTGCAAAAATCAGTTATTTTGATGAATTTTTGAAAATATTTGCTTTAAGTATACGTTTTATCCAAATGATTTTCGTGAGGGATTTTATGGTTGTTGCTTATGCTTAGAATGAAGGAATTTTCTCAAAAAATAAAATTGAAGAAATGTTAAGCCTTAGATTCAATTCCGATTTCTCTCCTTAAAATCTGTCATCAATTGTTGGTCACTTCTACCTAACCCTTAAGATTGAGCTACAATTCGAGAAGGAGAATGGAAAATTGCAAGAAAATTCGCTTTCTATTTTGTCACATAATATAGTGACTGTTTCTGAATTTTTTCGTGACATCTAAATATTCATATGAACATAAACCAGGTCTCCTAGAAACTTTCTCGCAAATTCTCCAACCCCAATTCTATTCATTTTATATACATATTTATATTTTATATCATTTTTATTTCTTTATATTTTATTTATTATATTTTATATCATTTTTATATACATATTTATATTAATTATTATTTAATAAAAAGCGAAAAAAACTTTAATGACCTAAATAAGAATCGGTTTAATTTTTTTTATTACTTAATAAAATTTCGCTCGAAATTTGATAGAAATGTACAAAATTCGTTTAAAGTTCGTTTATAAAAAAGAACAATTCGAGCAAGACGAATGAGTTAAGTTAGCGTTCTCCTACAATTCGACAATATGCCAAAAATCCATTTTTTAGTCTGTGGGTGAATGGCAGGATCAAACTCGCAACGTCATGGTTTGTAGCGGTGTAACAGCCACGAGACAAAAGTAATTACTCTTGTCCGGAAGTTATCTGGCTTGAGCTGTCAAGGAGATTTAAATGGTAGAATTTAGCCAAAATCTGGAATTCGAAATTCTTGGCGATTATAATACTTCTTCCATACCTCGTATAAAGGAAAGCGATAAATAACACTTTGAGCAAGCTTTTAAGTTTAGAAAATTAGTTGAACAAAACACATGACCATGGACTTGTCAATGTAAAGAATCAAGAATTAGTATGGTTCGTATAAATAGGAAAATATTTGCACTGTAATGCTTTATTTTACCGATGCAAGTAAGATTAGCCGCCCTACCAGAAGCAAAATCAAACAAGTGCGGAGGTGACTTCTAGAGGCTCGAGAAATTTTAGAAAAGTTTCAAGTATCGGAATTTATGTCTCTATGGCATCAAAAAACAAACCAGGGAGCTATCCCCAAAACTTTGTAGCATATAGTCAATTAAATATCATTACGTTTTTAGCGTAGCGGGTTCGGATTGAATGGACTTTACTTGAGAACAGCACAAACAAATTTAATTACAGGTATTTACAGGATGACTTGACAAAGTGAAACTTCAGATAAACATATTTCGGCAGTCAACAGTCACTTATGGCGTAAATGCAAGCCTTACGCACAATAAACACAGACTGCAAAATCGCTATCGTAAAGCACAGCAAACAGTAAATCACAGCGAGCTTAATAATACAACGTTAACAGCAAACGTAAACCCAGCTCACTAATAACAAGTGAGAGAATTAATCAACTCGCTCCAACGAGTGGCTTCTCTTTCGAGAGTAACTGCCAAATTGCGGCAACCCGTCCCTCATATAGTCGAGCGAGCGAGCACGTCAAGTTTCGGAAAACACCACGAGCGACCCAGCGGCTACCAGACTATTCCTTTCACCAAACCAACCCTGCTGGCGCCAAGCTCTTCATTAACCGTCGCCAATCGCTTTCTGCTTCCGCGCACTTGTAACAATATATTATCACAGACAATGCCTTGGATAGCATTGACGTACAATAGTTAAAAATACTACTATTGGCATAAATGCAGCATTTTTACTGAATCTGTTGTGTCATCCTTAGCGAGTTATTTTGCGATTAATCCCTGGTATACGGATCGCAGAATCCAAAACCCAAGATGCGTTTTAGATACGCATTTCCTAACTTATTAAAACAGAATTTCCACACAGAACTACACTTATAGTCGCAAAAATCCCATACCAAATAAATAAGTCACTGCATCTCTCAATTATCGTCTTTACATGTTCCTAATATAATCCAAAAGACGATCAAACCCTTGTTGGACTTGGCTCAAAATTTGAGAAGTGTCTATATGGTTGTCTATATAGATTTTAATTTAACAGGTGTAATATTATATAGATATTTGGATAGATATTTGGTGAATCTTATAGTAATCGTGTTAAATTATATTCCGACAACTAGACAGACTCTCAGTGGATTTTACTCAATATTTAGAAATATACAAATTTTGTATAAATAACGTATACTTGATTTCATCCGTCTATATCCGAGCACTTGGGCGTTATCTTTGACACAGACAAACATATTTTTAAAAATGTGTATTTCAAGCTCAGGGAGCTTAAAACGTGAAGATTTATCAAAATTTCGAGTTCGGATTCTTTGACGATTCGGATTTTTGGTACTTCGCATACGAGAGAGTAAAAAAAGACTAACTTATTCTGGTCATTATCAAGGTTACAGAATCTGGCCTCATAATCCCTAGTATATGTTTCTGTAATATCAAAAATCATGTACCCGTATTAAATCCGCCTTTATACGAGTAAAAACCCATCCAATAAATGGAACTGCCATCACCTGATCTTGTAATTCGTTAGCCTAAAAAATGTTTCGAACCTCGCGATCGCAAAGTAGGTCATGAACAGGAAGCCGATGTATTAATTCTAAGTATATCTAACTCGTTCCCGGAATCTGTTCCTCTCTTAATCAGTCTTAATTCGAACGGCTTTTAATGTGTAAATATCGCGTGTCTGCGGTTTGACCCGACCCTAAGTTATTTCCCGCTAAACTGAGCGGTCCTGAAGAAATGACCGTGAAAAAAAGTGCATTTTAATTTCTGCCCCTTTCATCTTTATTAAGGAGATAAAATGTAGAGCGAAAGTGTAAGAATTATCTCTAAGTACAAAATGAAGAATTCTTAGAGTTAGGGGTACGAATGGCGATATGATATTTTCACTAATAAAGGTCTTGTCCTTCTTTCCTCACATAAAATTATGGACCTTACATAATGTCGCCTTACATGAAACTGATGAGTCATCTTACATGAAACTGGTGATATATATTTACGAAATATAGACACGTGAGCTTTTAAGTTCGAGACACGATTCCACCGAAGAACCATTGTATAAGGGGGTTTGGTGCGCGTTAAATCTGACATTTCGCTGTTGTGGAGAAGAGGATGCCAGCTTTCCTCGTCATCGGACCGCAGTTCAAAATTACGAAATCCGTCCCAAAATAGCCCTAGTATTGCTTTAAAATGAGATGTAATATAACTAAACAAATTTACGAAATATACATCTATGATTTGAATTTAACATTTTTACGGAATCTATAGAGAATGCACAGTTTGGACTCCTTTTTTTCGACAGACTGACTCCAAAAATCGACATCTAACTACGACTGTAATAACAAGATAACATGCTGCTATTTACTGATTTAAATCCTTTTGTTTACTTCATCGGAAAGTACAGTACAAGAGGCGGTCAACTGTTTAATGGATTTGGTTGTACCAAATAATATACTGTTTGGTAGCCTGTTTACTAAATATTTTTAAACCCAGCTCTTTCAAATTTAGAGCTATCGAGTTCACTTGCACTCGAAGAACCAAATGAGATTCCCTGCTAATGAATTTTGTCCAAAATTTAAGAAGTTTACAAATTTGGCCGTCATTCCAAAATATCCATCTCAAAATATTTTTCAATTATCGTGTTCACAGAATAAAGACAAACATAATGCCAAAAATGTGTTTTTTAAACTTGAACAAGTGTGATACATGGAGATTTTTCAAAATCTCAAGTTCGAATTGTCTATTTCAATCCCTCATCCATGAATTGGTTTAATTTATTTATATGAACATCCTGTTCTAAAGCATCACTAGAGCTATTTGGAACAGACCTCGTAATTTTGAGCCGTAATTAAATGACGAGGGCGACATCTGAGCTGACACACGCTTTTCTCTCCGACCAGCAGGAGAACATTCGGCCCTGGCGGATTTAAAGCGCAACAGAACACGACCTTACACGACGATTTTTGAATGGAATCGGGCCTCGAACCTTAAACCCAATGACTCAAGACCTTACCACAAGGCCACCATGGCCCCAATATTTTAATTATACATCGTATGCCGAGGAGTAAAAATAATAAATTGCGATTTATGCTGGCTCTTATTGGTTGGAAAATACTGTTAATGAAATATTCTTTTATCATTGACTTGATCAATGTATAGGTGTGGGAAAGTATTTAATCTACGGCCCGCCCTTTCATACTGACATACTTCACGTAACTGTTATACAATAGATTAGAAAAGAAACTTCGTGACAGATTATTCAAGTTTCATATCTCAGAAATATCAGTTCTAATTATTACATCCCTTCCCAACTGGCAAAGCAGCAAGAGGTGGAGGGAGAAGGCTACAGAAGCTCTGAGCGCTGCTTTTAGGGAAGGGCTTCGAGAGAAAATATGAATGCTCTCTGGTTAATTTTTAAAACGAAATTTGATGAAAAGGTAATTAATACCACACCCGGGCAACGTGTACATTTTCAAAGTCATTGATAACGATTAGATTAGAAAAAATCATTTTGCTCCTGTGGTATGTTGCGCTACCGTTCCTCAGGTATTATGTAATGCGACAATGAAACGTAACGTTGCGAGTTTCTGAAAATCGTATTTCCCTGTATCAAGTCTAAAATACTTACACTTATCGTTCTTTAGTCAATTTAGTCTCTCTCTCTCTATATATATATATATTATATTAGTTTTTCCAATATTAAATCATTAATTTGGTTAATTTTTATTAATTAAAAACTAACTTTTCCGCCAACAATCTTCATTCCCTCACCGCCAAATGAGTAAGAATTCAGTTTTTTCCCCCACTCTAATAAGGTTAAGCTTAACATGATTTTGGCCGATTATTTCAAGCGATTATGTTTATTTTTTTAGTATTTGATGCATTTAAAATTAAACATTGTTATTTCATAGATTTTATAGGATCATTTTGAAGTACTTTTGAATTAAAATAAAACAGAATAAAGGAAATTCAATTTTTCTAATCTGTATTGCGTTACCCCAACTGGCGTAGAAAATTCACGCATTTGGTGTCGCCTCAATAGGCGTTGAAAATTCAAGCATGTGCAGTGTGTTCTTATTTATTTTCAACGGATACGAACTTGATTTTGTTTTGGACGGGCATAATTTTTTGACAAATTATTTATAAAAATGTATTGTAATTATTTAATAAAAAATAACTAAAATTAAATTCTTTATTGACCTAAATACGAATTTACTGCAAATTTTTTATATCATTTGCTTATTTTTATTTTCTTCTGACTGGTATAGTTTGGCATGAAAATCTGTCTATTTTTAAAACATGTATACATAGATCAAATGATCAGTGTTACAATTTTATACAAAATATCATAAGTAAAATTATAATTGTCTGTTTCTTTTTTAAAAACTCAAATGAGGATATAAGTTGCATGAAACAATTTAAAATTTTTGAATATTTGACATTTTTTTAACATTAAATGATCACCAAAAGCAGATTTTTCCTACAATCCATTAAAAAAATTTTAAGGAATGATACAAAACTTAATATCTTTAAATACGAATTTAACTTCCTGATTATATGACACCCTATTTTGGATATTGATTTTTAAAAAATCAAAATTACAATAAAAAAAACATTTGAGATATTGAAATTTTTCTAAATGATTTTACATTTTTAAATATTTCCATCGCTTAATCGTCGAATTAACATAAAACTGAAAATTCAGTAATTCGAAGGGGGTGCTAAACACTTCAATGTACGCGTGTTCGCAAATTGGAATCCAGGAAGAAATTCCTTCCTCTAATATTTTTATATAAGTTATCCGAAGACCTTCGAAGCACTTATTTAGAAATGCATGATATAGACATGTTTCTGGGTTTAAGACTATTAAAGATTAGCAATAAAATGTCAATATTTGAAATAAGCATTAATAATTTTTGACTGAATAAGCATTAATAATTTTTGACTGAATGGTACTGAATAGCATAAACTAATAAAAAAAAGGAACTTCAAATAAGATATACAAAAAATAATTACTCTCATCCGAACAAAACTTATACCACAATAAGCTATATATTTTTCTCTAGGGAATAAACTACAGGTATATGGTAACAATAATAATAAAAAATGAATCAATCGAAGATTTATAATGAAATTTTTATTAAATTTATGACTATTATTCAAACAATAGGTTGTAAATTAAAAGCTATGAAATCAATCTGAATTATTTTAATTCATTTCCTAGAAAATAGTATAAGGACGAAGTTCACCAAATTTCATAGTAATATGATAATTATATTTTGAGTTATTTGATCAGGAGTGAGCAAAAAATAAGGAAAAATCAGTTTGGGGAAAAATGGATTTAAATTATACAGTAAAGTGTTTTAATAATAAATGATATGTGCACATACTTAAAATTCCTTACATTCATAGATTATACA
Organism: Argiope argentata; assembly: GCA_026289955.1. Lineage (NCBI taxonomy): Eukaryota > Metazoa > Arthropoda > Arachnida > Araneae > Araneidae > Argiope > Argiope argentata. Next base: position 2,919,980 of record JAOUZG010025578.1, read on the forward strand.
TGCTTAATTCTCAGGTTTTATTAAAATCATTTTTATTTTTTCTGGCAATTTTAGCATTTGGCTATCTCAAATATTGTACGTCAATAAGGCAAGGCGTTCACAGGAATTACACTTTATTAAAAAGAATGCGAGAAAGTTTTGGGTTCTCTCTTTGTTTTATTTATACAAATAAATTCAAATAGACTGTACTAACATTTTTATCAGCAAATTTTCTGATTAGTCTGTAAAAAAAATGTCTTTTATGAAGATGTATATAAACTACTGGGAAAAGCTTCACACATATAATCAACTTGGCACCATTTAATCCAAAACTAATCAAAAATAATCTTTATAAATGCAAATTAGTAATTCCGAAACAATGGCAGAACGCGTAACTTTTATTTGGTCTACATATATTATCGATCTTTAGTGGAAACACGTCACGAAAATATTTTGGTGTGATGTTGAAATCGATTTTTTCCAAATTTTCTTAAAAGATACAACTATATACTAGATTAGGTAACTTTAAACTGCAAGTCATACAAAAAATAATTAATTGAAGCTGAATTTCAAAAAATTTCTTCTTTCAATTTTTTTTTTTAATTTTCGAACAAAAGTAGCCAAAAGAAGAGTTAATTTTAAAGTATTCATTTAAGTTTTCTAAATTATAGTTAACTGAACATTCATTAAATTTTTAACAGCGCTCTATTTTCTTTTTTATTTTCAAAACTTAGGATCGCAGCAAATTCTTCCCGACAAAATCCGGATCACTGAAGTTCATTGCAAAACAAAAATAGAGATTGGATATAAATTTAAAATTTAACATGAATGATAATCAATTAATTACACACATTACAAAATAAATATGAAATAAACAATGGAAGTTGTTTCCCCCAAAATTTCTTGCATATTCTCTAATCAACTTATCAACCTAGAGAACACCTTATACGGCATTGACGGACAACAGTTACAAAATATTGGTACTTATTATACCGTCCAACTTAATCGCCAGATTTGAAGTAATCGCCAATGAGTTGCTAAATCGGCAATTATGGCAATCCGGCAATGATGAAATCAATTGATATTTATCGCCAAATTTAAATCCGTCGCCAATGAGTTACAAAACCATTGGCGAAGACGGTATAATACGCAAGTACCAAAATATTTTTTGGCGTGGATTGAGCATTTAACTCAATCTAAATTATCATTCTTGGTGAGTTATTTGGCGATTACCGTATGCAAGGTGGTAAATAGATTCCTAAAATCGAATTTATGTTTTAAACATTTTTTTAAATCGATAGAAACAAAAATTTGACACAGAATTACAGTTGTCTCAAAATTTCATGCCAAATTTGTTATACTTAAGTCATTCTGCTTTTGAATTATGTTTACATTTTCTTTTTTTCGACAGACGTTCAATCCCTTGTTGAATTTAGCTCAAAATTTGACAAGTGTCTACAAGAAAATTTAACTTGCATAGTTCTCTTTTTTTGTAATTATGTTAACTTATATTCAAATAGCCGGACGGACGGTCTCCCTCTAAACAGATGTTACTCAAAATTGGATAGAAACCTGCAAATTTCGTGAAAGGGTCGTACACCAAATTTCAACCTTTCAGCACAAAAACTTTTTTAGCTATCTTAGACAGGCATTTCTCAAAAATGTTTATAGGATTCAGGGTTTCAACTTGAAAATTTATTAAAACGTTGAGTTTGAATTTTTCGACGATTATTATACTTATTCTGTACAGCGCATATGAAAATTTTAAAAGATTGCAAAGACATGAAAGATAAAAAATTATTAAAACCAAAATAAGAAAATTAAATGTTTTTATAAAAAGTCCCTTAAAGTGTTTAAATACAGAATAATGCGGTAAATATTTGGATGCTGATTATAGCATGTTTCATCGGGCAGTCCTAATTAACCCTTTTTAAGGCTGTGGTAAATATCTTACCACCACCTTAAAATATTTTCAAATTTTGTTGCCCCTAAATCAACCAGAAATGGACAAAAGTGTCATCATGTAATGTTACTTTGTATTCAGCTCCTTGCTATATTGTTTCAACCAGAATAATGTAAAATAATGCATTTGTTAATTTACATTGTATTTGGTTTTTCTACCACTTAATTTCATGTGTAATAAATACATTTTAAATTTTGAAATAACTCATAATAAATAGTTTTACCAAAATCATATTTACTTGTGAAATTATTTGTATTTCATATTTCACTATTGAATAAGTCAGTAAAATGTTATTGCTTGGTTTGGATTGTGGAAAATATATGTTTCCACCTCTGTAATATACTACATTACAACAACAAAATTTTAACAAAAATACTTTTTTAGTCATAATTGAGGTTCTTTTTTCCAAATATAACGTAAAATGAAAATTTTAAAAGAAAACAACTTGTGCCCGTTAAAGGGTTAAGACCCTAAATATCGCTCAAGTCCTTTGCCAGAAGAAAATGATTAGCGCCATTCAGGAAAGCTATTAAAGCATGAAGTACATTGATCGAAGTTCGGTCGAGCAACGCTCCTCTTGACAAAATCAGTTGTCGGACAAGTAATTAGCGAGATTTCTGCAGTGTTTTCTACAGAAACAGAAAGGCATCTAAGAAATGAGCGTTTTCCAAATACAATTCAATCTACCTTAAACTAATGATTGTTTCTCTTCGTAAACAAGGTTGTTTTGAATTTTAAACTGATTAACTCGCCATTTTCTTGAAGCTACAAGCAAGTTAATAAGAGTTCGAATTTCGAGCAATAAATCATGATCAAATAATTACCAGGAGTGTTTCTCTATTAAACTGCCCGGCACACTATTCTAATACATAGTACGATTTATGAAGAACATTGATTGTACATTTTGAGTGTTTATTTTTAATATTTTGAAATTAATTTGATATAGAACTACAATTTTAAAGATAGGAATCCAAACAGAAATTCATTTACTTAATTCATCTTTTTTTTTAAATTATTGTATTTATATATCCTAAATATATAGTTCGGCAGGTGGTCATCAAATCCACTATAGGTCTACAATTTTAATCAAATATCTACAAATTTAACTTCAGCTACATAATCAATTGTAAAGTTGAATTGTTACAATTGATTATATAGCTTCCTCGTAAGTTTATGGATGCCTATAAACTTACGAGGAAGAATATTTCGTCCATAATTTGATGAAATTGCCAAATGCTTAAAACTATGCCTAACTCTTTACTTTTTTAAATTATGAACTAAGATCGACAGACGTAGTTCCAGAAATGTGTTTTCGGAATCGGGAAGGCGTGAAATGTGATAGATCAAAAACTCAATACAGAATATTTTTTTTTACCATTGTAATACTTTGTACCCTTTGAGTGTAAGAAAATAAAATGAAGGGTTGAATCCTAGTTTAGGGTTCCCTCGAGTTCGTCGTCATACAGTAATGCCCCCCTTCAAAAAATATAAGCAGAATAATTTTCCTAGTAACCTTAATACTGATGGCATTTACAATTTTTTCCACTTATTGAATTATACATCCACTGTAGACATTTTATAAGAAATTAAAATTAAAAATAATCATATAAACATCCATTAAAAATTGAATTAAATTATCTTTTAATTTGAAAGTATTATCACTGCTAATAAAATATTCAGTGTTATTTTTAAAGTGAACTATGAACAGATATTTATCTTTTTGAAATTCTTACCGAATTATGTTATTCTAATTAAAATCGTCTGTTTACAAATTTCATCAGAACAAATAATAAACTAAAAACATCTGCTCGAGTTTTCTGAATCGTTTGTCTTTATTTAAAATTCTTTTATTTTAACATTATTCTAACGTAGTTGTTTGCGATTTGTTGTTCTTTTCATGAATTTCCTGTGATGAATTTGAGTATTCGATAATTCGATGTCTGATGACTGAGGTAATCAGAAATATTAAGATCTGTTATGAGGAGTATTGTATTTGTGAATTCGATGTCTCCATTTCAAAATACATATGGCGCCGACAGAACGACGTTTGCATCACTGAAAAGCTCTTTTTTTTAAAGAAAATTATTCCATGCTCAAATCAAGAATCAGTTCAACCGAGTAAGTACTTATTTCTTCAATTTTTTTTCTTAAGAAAAGTATTAATCTAGCTGTTAAGAATGCATGCTTTCATTTTTTCTTGTGCTGTTCTTATTTTAGAATTTTTAAATTTAATGAAATGCGAAGTTACTAGGTTTTCGCACCAGCTGCTAGCAAAGTTGTATGCTTCTTTTTTCAAATTAAAAATTATGTCTGGTGCGTTTTTCAGACAACAAAAATATCACGAGGGTTTTTTTTTTGCTATTGTTGTTTAAAGTACAAACTAGTGTGACCAGTTGTTTCAGAATTCGAAAGGAATTTAGCAATTTTAATCCATAAAGGTTCAAAAAGTTATGTTTTTATACTAAACAATCGTGATCATTAAATCGCATAGTTTTAATAAAAATGAAGGGTTACTGGCTTTTCTTGATTATTGCTTTTATGATCACTATCTGGATAAGCGACTTTATATTGTTGGTATCCTTGGCAAAATAAAGAGTGCACCGAACTAGAATTTTACCAAATGATGCATACATATCCGTGAGAGATAGTATATGGGAGAGCTGATTGACCGAGGCATATTTAATGCACGCAAGGTAGTTTATAAAGCCAACATTTAAATGGAATCCGATTTTGATCTTCAAACTGTCCGATGTTGAAAACTCACACTGCCATAAAGCCACTGAGACCTATTCACCCCTAGCGATTAGTGCCGCTACAATGGTATCATTTTTATATTGACTCATATTATTGATTTATACTATATTTATATTCTAGATTCATATTACATTATTTGATATTGTAGAAATTGGTATATCATAAAATTCGAGATCAAAATTTAAGAAATAGAGATAATTTCTTTTATGGAAATTACACTACTTATTTCTTAAATTTTAATCATGAATTTTATGATATGCCAACTTTGAAGTTTATATTGTTACGAATATAATAGTAATTCTCACGAAAGGGCGATAAGAAGATGTACACTTTATTGTCTATGAAAACTAGTAATAAATATTCGCAACTCAAGTTACAAAATTCACAGCGAATTAACTATTGAATCCCTAATTACAAATAATAGCAAAGCTATAGATTCGCAAGGCAGCAAGAGAAAAGATGGTCTCTCAAGCTAAGCCAACCGCGTCAATCGTTGCCCAATCTCAACTGTACTTCCCTCTCCTGTAAGGCGAGTCTTAAATAACGTCCCATTGAAATGGGCAGGGAAAACCTAGAAACGGCGCGTTTCTTCCAGGTACATCTGGAAATTTCTCCACTATTCTTTAAGAACTAATAGTTTCTTTTTAAATTCTACAGCAAGTTTTAAAGAGTAGTAAAAACCGTTAGCGATCACATTATGTCGCCAACACAGCTACTATATTGTCAATTTTCATATATATGGCCTATATTGTCAAATATGGCTATCTTGGGCTGTAAATTCCTTTAGAACGGTCTTTCCTCGCTGACGCGCGATTCCATTACAATTTTATAAAATTAAACTATTTACAAATATTTACAATATTTTCACAACAATTCAGAAATATTTCCAATATTTACAACTAATTAAACAAAAATCATAATACGAAAATGTCGCTGCTTCAGCGTCAACAATCATAAAGAGTAGAAGAATAAACGCAGCAAAAACCCCGACACGACATTGCTATCCAAAATCCCTATCGGCCACGACATTGCTATTTTGCCCTATCGGCGCAAAAAATGACACCAAAATACCACCACTGCCCGTAAAACGATATAGTACGAAAACTTTGATAAATGCCAAATAATTGCAGCCTCACAAAAATTAGTAAGCCGATTAGATAGGAGTGCAGCGAAATGCTTATCAATCCAGAGAAAGCAAATCAAATAGCAAAAGGCGTTAAATTAACGATGAAAGGATATTGAATGAAGCAATAATTTATAACGAAATGAAGTAACTGTATCCAACATTGCTTATTTAGATAAATAAGCAATGTAACTTATGACGCTCTACAAAACTAAACAATCTGACATGATGTTTATTACCCATTCAGTTGACGCTGCTTCTTTCAACAAGTCAGTAATAACTTTCGTTTGAATTAAAATATATATTCAGAATACTGTTGATAAAAGTTTATAAGTCCTAAGAATATTTTATTTGAGTATTTCAAAACAAGGAAAACAAATGGTACAAAGGTTTTTAAAATTGAAAGATAAAAGGAAAATGGATGGGTAACTTATTAATATAAACATAGCCATACATATTGATTACCATTTGCGATCAGTTTGTTAAAATTTTAACTCAATTGAGAAAACTAGATACAATCTTATTCTAAGAACATTTTGGTAGCATACATTTCAGATTATATTAAATTGAAGGAAGGAAAGATGTCAAGGGAACAGAAAACACGTAGATCAATTATCAAAAATATAATTCAATCATCGTCGTGTTCGTAACCAATTTTAAGTATTACTATTACAAGATATAAAACATCCCGATTAAAAAGACTTTTAATGAAAATTTTAAAAAATAAAACATTTGATTGAATAAACATCACTTTTTAGGGACATATTTCAGAACACAAGGAAATAAATGGACAAGGAAGCTTCAAAAATTGAAAAATAAATTAACAATCTTCAATACAAATGCAACTCAATCGACATTCAACGTATTTATTATCATTTGTAAGATTTATAGAAGTGAAAAAATACAAATTACTATAAATATCGAAGGCAAATTTAATGCATATAAGATAAGAATATATCGCACTAATAATTAAGTAAAAACACTATGTTCATTCAACTATTTTCTGTAATAAATAATTTTATATTTCTTTAATGTAGAATTCCGCTACATTTTTTTTGCGATTTTTCGCTGGAACTCGACTAAGGGAAAAGTACATTTTTTTCTTCTCCGTTGAATTAATTATTCGTTCTAATAGTTTTGAATTGCTTCCCACTGAACATAAATGTTTTTGAAATCGTCGGCTTTGTTAAAATAGTGTTTTAAACTGGAATTACTGAAATCTGGCGAACTTTCTACGTCCAAATAAAGTATAAATAATTTCTTAACGTCGTGAACAATAAATTTAATCCGAGTTTATCAAACATATAATAATGGTTTCCCTTCAAATACGGTATTTTCAGCAACATCGTATTTAGGAGCATTTTTTGATCAAAATATATTTCTTTATTGCATTGTCTTTAAAATCGCATGCTAGAATAATAAATATTTCACGTTTAAATGAATGATAAATAATTATATCTTATATAGTTTTAAAGACGAAATCAAATCATTTCACCTAGTAAAAATATTTTTCCCACTCAGAATTGTATCTGTGTATAATCTGTTAGAAGAATAAAATGTTCGCTATCTGTAATCGCACATCTGTAAAGAATTCCAGATCATAAGTCTATTTAAATCATTGATGAACAAAATATTTGGTATATGAACATCAAAACTTTATGGTACATTAGCAATGGTGATTTTAGAGCGTAGAAAAAAACGGCAGAAAGAAAAAAATTACTATGAAACATCTGGAACAAATGTTCATTTTTACTCGAAAGCTCTTCACCTTATCCTACTTTTAATAAACGAATTAGTCTAAACACAGCACGGTATTATAACAATTGTTAATATCCACAATACATGCACTTTCGGAATATCGCATATACGACTAAATGATAAGGCAAAGATTGACTTGTTTTACTCAGTTATGTCACATTTTAAATAGTTCATTTTTTAAAATTTCGTTTGCTGTATCATATCCTTAATGCACTCTAACATGAATATATTTAGGATGTAATTGTACCTATCGCACATAAGTTAATACTTTAAAAAAGTCTTAAAATTAATAGTTTAATCCTTGAGTTAATCATAAAAATCCTTATTTTTTTGCTATAATTTTTTGATAAGATTTTACAATAGCAGCCCACAAGATGGAAGAATATTATTGACAAAAAGATAATTTAAAGCCGATTTTAATAATATTTAAAGTAATTTTGAAGAATCGTAGAAAACTATAATTTATGCTAATTAAAATCACAGTGAAATTATAAAATTATTTTTTTAATAATGCTATACAGTAGTTTTGATAAGATGGAAGTTCAGATAACTATGATTAGAAGTCCGAACCTTAAACTTGAGACAACTTCAACTAGCAGCTGATTCTACTATATAAAGTAGTATAAAATCTTAATAATTCAATCGAATTATTTATTATTATTGTTGATGAAATCAATAAAATAACATTCTTTTTTTAAAAAAGATCAAGAAATTACCTAATATAGAGCATTATCTGAAATTACATCGTAAGAGAATATGAATCAATAAGATGTGTACGAATGCTTGTTCAATGTTCTTAGTGAAAAAGAAAATATATTTAAATCAATTTCAATAAAAGCAAAAAAAAATTACATTTTAATGTTGCTCAAATAAGAATACCTTTATTAAATCATCGACTTTAGAATGGTCATTTCTAATAGCCATATAATTGTATATACTACTTCTAGTCTATAAACATTTCATACATTTTTACAGCATATTTATCATCTTTATTTACATTTATAATGTGTAATAAATTAGCGCATATTTTTCATGCATTCACAATTCTAAGGATGCGATAGAAAATTTAAAGTCAAATATAAATTTATAAGATGAACCTTGAAATAAAAAAGTGCATATAAAAAATTTAACAATGCAATTACAGATACTGCTTTCAAATCGCTTATATTAATCTAAAAGCAAATAATAAAACACATCGTAAAAGATTCTTATGAATTTCTGCAATTTCAGAGTACTGCATTTCAAATGAGCGATTCAACTACAAATTTAAAAAAAAAAAAACTAAACTAGATATTTTACTGGATAAGTAATGTATCTTAAGAAATGTATCACAATCGGATAAACTATCCTTAGTTAAAAATATATAGAGATTTTCAGATATCGAACAAAAAAAAATCCGAACTACTTTAACTAATCCGAATCTCTGAGCCGCCCACTCAAAGTTCAAGCACCTCAGTCACAAGCTTAGAAAACGATCGAATGGTTAGGTTAAAATAGTAAAGAATAATAATAAAAAAAGAGAACACACAATGGTCACTTACCAATGCCGAGCAAACGATAAACGGAGAGCTGAGAGAAAACCGCCATGCCTCACAGTCGCGAGCCGAACGACTCACCGATTCACGGATTCTACAAGTGGCCTGCAGGAGCGCTGCCAACCGTTCGAAAGAAAAACAAAAACGTTCCACGGCGTTGATTCGGAGGCGGGAATCGAAACTAGCCTTCATTCGGTTCTCGACCTTCCCTACCGCTTCCCGCGGTTTCAGCTAGACTTTTCATTCACCTATTTTCTTTTTCTTTCATTATTTACTTATTCGCTTCGAAAGTATTAAAAAAAAAGGAAAAGTTACAGAAACTTTCAGTTTAATTTTTTATTAGCTCAGAAAACGATAGCAAAATTCTAAATTTTAAAACTAACTTTCAGTTAGAAAAAGATAGATTTTGTGCCGCATAACGTGGTTTTTAAAAGCAGAGAAATAATATTCAAAACTGACGAATAATCTGACGTGAAAATACAAATCGTTTGCTTTTGAAGAACAAAACGGATCAATTGTATTTGTTATAAAGCAGATTGTATTGTTTGGCAGAATTTGTTTCTTTATTAAGCCCCAATTTACCGTTAAAATCACAAGTTTGATTTTAATTATTGCTAAATGAGATATTCGTTTTTATTATTTTTCAAATTAATTAACTTTTTAACGTAAAAATATGCCAGTGTGATAACATTTATTTCATAAAAACCAGCAAAGTTTTGAAAAAAATATATAATACTGTTCCAAAGAATGTTGGTCAATCTCAGTTAAATACACCTGCATTTTTGCCGTTGCGTTAAAATTTTTTTATTAACAATAAATAATTAAAATAGATTAATTAATTTTAAATTTATATCGTATTGTTATTTTCAGTAATATCAAAATTTGTAAGTTGAAATACTATTATTAGATGTGTATCTTCATTTTTATTATTCCATTAAATGAAACCTTAATGATTCCATTGAATAAAATAATTAAATTAATTTATACAGAACATAAATATATAGATTAAAGTAATTAAATAAACTTTTAGTTTTATTTCTTATCATTGCAGAGTGTATTTGTTTATAAAAGTTGAAAGTTATATATAAAAAAAACACTGAATCATTATTCTCGTAAGCTCAAAAATGAAACACTTTAAAAATATTTAATTGAAAAACACTTTTTCAAGAGGCCAGAGAAAATGTTTCTAGAATAATTCTATAAAAGTATTTAGATTAATTAACAAATATTTAGTAACATTTTATTATCCCTAATGAAAAATATTGATAATTAAATATAAAACTTTATCTACAACCTCACATTTTGAGCTCGGGGAAAAGAAATTTTTCGGCTTTAAAATCTTACGAAATATTCTATATCCGCAACCATGGGAATCTTTAAACCTTTTTTGTGATCAACAAATCCCCTCCCCTCCTTTTAGTTGATGTGGAGCGGAGTATGGCGAGGGTTGCATGCTGGTGTCATCGTTATCATCCAAATACCCCTTAACACATTAGGCCCTCGATATCTGATTACTTAAATAGAGTGCTGACCAATATTTACGCTAAGTTACGAAAAGACTGCCTACTTTTAAGTCCATTATATCTTTATTTTCAAATATCTGGGGACGCGGTGGCCTGGTGGTGAGGTCTCGGCTCGTGAGCCGCAGGGTTTCAGGTTCGAGACCCAATTTCACCGAAGAACCGTCGTGCGAGGGGGTCTGTTGCACTTTCAATCCGT
>JAOUZG010025578.1:2930820-2943049 GCA_026289955.1 Argiope argentata
AGGGTTTCAGGTTCGAGACCCGATTCCTCCGAAGGACCGTCGTGCGAGGGGGTCTGTTGCACGTTAAATTCGTCAGGGCCAAACGTCCACCCGCTGGTGTGGTGTGGTTTGGAGGGGGATTGGTGTCAGCTCAAGTGCCGTCTTCGTTATCTGACCGTGATTCAAAATTACGAGATCCGTTCCAAAATAGCCCTAGTGTTACTTTACAACGGGTCGTTAGTTTAACTAAAATGAACTCCAAATAGTTAAAAAATATATATTAACCACTTTGACATACGTATTTATTTAACTTTCTAATTAGATAACTCATGATATTTTGGTAATTTATTGTTAATTTGATTTTTAAAAAAATATTATATGGAGCATTTGGGATACCGAATCGTTTTATATTGATTTTTTTCGTATTTAAATACTCTATTCTGTGACTTGATTGCAGACTTGAAAAATTCAGTAATTCGATGCGCGCGTCAGACACGTCATTGTATGCGAAGTGGTTAATAGAATAATATTAGTTTTGCTTTCTAGCAGAGATGAAACAAAGTTAAATCGTGCCTTCACCACTACATGATTTTTTCCGCCTGTATTCTTCTTTGGTGGGTTTAGTTCAGTGGTAATAAGTTAACAGGCTGTAATGGGAAAAATGTGTTTATTGGTGATTTTCGAAGTCCAAACGGTACCAGGAACATTAGTATTATTTAGAACCAGTATTATTTGTTCGACATTTAAACACGCTTTTATTTTTAAAAAATTTCATTAACATACTATTAATTTGTCTCGATGTAGCCCCCTAAGACCTAGGGTTTTCTATACTCTTTTGTCTCTCGTTCGCTTTGTTGATGTTAAGCTATATTCAAAGCAAAATAATTGTAACAGAATTGCCAAAAAGAATCAAATTATTCTGTCATAAAATTTTGATATATCACGTCGTTCTGCTTTTCCCTGAGCCTGAAGAATACATTTAGGGAAGAAATAGACCCGTCTGTCACAGAACACTGTAACTAATAAATAAATAAATAAATAAAACCCGCATCTAATTAAAAGAATTAAATTTAATATGCTGTCCTAGCTTCAAAACTGTAGACATCTATCAACTATTGGACAGAATGAGCTTAAAGTCTTCTGTTTCTTCGTCTGTATGCAAATACAAAATTGCAAACCGCTAAATAAATAAAATACGGCACGTAATTTCATCATCAAAATTGCAGATGTTATTTAAATGTGGACCTAATCTGTAGAATGATAATTGTCTGTTGTGTTGCGAATTGAGACACTTTACAAGTCTGCAGACAGTTAGTTATCTTGCCAGCAATTTAAGCCGAGTGAACGTCTCTTATTTTTTTAGTAGCGCCAAGAGTACGGATTATGTGTTACATGCATCACGTTCAATTGCACAAACTCTTTTTTATAGGGGGCATATTCACCCACCTCATAGATAGTCAATTGCACAAACTCTTTTTTATAGGTGACATATTCAACCAACTCATAGATAGAACAGGAAGAATAACAACCATGCTCAAACTGGGACTCGAACCCGGAACGCTCAGATCATGGGGAACAAGCGCTTCCTCTGTCGTCGACCTGTTGTTTCAGTTTGATTATTAGTATGTTGTTGTCGCTGCTACTTATGACACTTGCCTATGGACATCTCATCGAAGAATTCTGGTATATTTTTGGAGAACTCTTTTAATGGATTATTTATTTCATTCCGTTCATTAATCTCTTTTGCCGAGGTATCCAAATGCTAAAACTACTTTATCGCAACCCTGTAACTCTGACATAACGTTTAACTGCTTAATCGTAACGTCTGTATGTCATATGGACATCGATTTATAAATAAGTTAAAATTAAAACATTCCTAATTTTATAAGCTGATTAAAAAATTCAATATAATTCACAAGCACCTTAAATTTTCTTTTGACTACTAACTAAAACAACTAAGATTTCACATTCTAGAGCCATCTATTTAAAAAATGAAAACCTCTAAATAGTTTAAGGGTTAATTAATTTAAATGAGTAAGATATTCTAAAAAATATCAATAAAAAAATAAGTGACAATGTCCCAAGCTATTTAATAAAAAAGTGAGATGATCAAGAAAATATTAAACTGTTTTCGTGAGTCGGAAAAAATAGAAGAAGCATGTTTGAATTTTTCCTAAATTGATCTACTATTATCTCTCTCTTGAAGCTGAATTTCTCAGAAATGTAATTAACATATTGTTTGGATAAAGAAATTATGCAACGTCCCTTTGTTTATTAGGTGATATTTCTTCATAATACAATTTCTAAGTAAACATAAGAATTTAAATACAGAAAGTGTCAATAGTTGAGTAATAATTCGACTTCATATATGGAATCTGTGTGCTGAAACTTTTATAGTAATTTACATGTAAACTCCGGAATGAAATCTAAAGCTAGACATCAAGGTCAACTTAACACACAGTTAGATAAATCAATGTTACGCTAATAGAAATTTCTTTTTCATTTAACAGGAGGGGGGAATTCCCATCATGCATTGTGCAGTTTCTATTGAATGAACGGATTGGACGAATTTGCATTCCTTTCACGTTATTCTCCAAAAGAAATTATTGCTCCCTCTCAAACTCCACGTGTTGTGGACTGATTTATCGACGTGTCTTAAGAGGAAAGAAAAAGGATGGCAGTAATAGTCGATGGTTTTAACAGTAACTGAGTTAAACTGCGTCGCAATAACCATCAATATCACTGAACTCTAACAGGTGTTATTCCTATATAAATATATTTATATTCTAATATTTAACAGTTTTGTTAAGCGTTGGTAGTGTTTTACATTTATAATCAAATTAGTACATTTTTAAGTGTATTCTTAAATAAAATACTTGAATTAGATACTTTAAAACTAATTAAACAAACTAACTAGTATGAATTTCACAATTTATTTACTTTCATCTATAGGGAGTACAGAGAAAGTACGGTAATCGTTAAAAATTGTAACTAGAGATTTTGACAAATCTCCAAGTTTTACAACCACCTTGGATGCGAAAAACACATTTTTGGGAAAATGTCCGCCCGTCTATCTATGGCAAGCGTAGTTTAGTTCTATTATATTAACCTCTCACTTTTAAAGCAAGACGGATTATTTTGGGAAGGATCTTGTAAAATATGATCTGCGGTCAGATGAGGAGGACGACACTTGAGCTGATACCCTTATCTCCACACCACAACACATCAGCTGGAGCACGTCTGGTGTGGACGTATTTAACGTAGCCTAGGCGCGCTTACACGAAGGCTCTTTAGTAGAATCGGGTCTCGAACCTCTAACTCTACGGATCCGAAGCCAATATTTTACTACAAGGTCACTGCGACCCTCTGTTCGAGAACTCAAATGAAATTCAGTATACGATCTTTATGCCGAATACGAACTCCAGAATTTTACGAATCGCCACATTTTAGACCATTCTGAGTCCAAAAAATTAATTTTTGAAAAATGAGCGTCTGTTTGCGACAAATATAACTCAAAAACGGTTTTGAGCTAGATGGTTGAAAATTGGTATATGGTATATATACCAAATTTGCATATTTCTATAAAATGTTGAGTAAAATTCTGCTCAGAGGAAATACGTATGTAACACTTTTCGAATGTAAGTTAACACGATAACTATAAAACGAAGAGGGCTAAACAGATAACGAAGAGGGCTAGACATAAATTTTGGTATACAAATTTAACTCAGGTGCACTCAGTAATGTCTGTTAATTTATTAAATTCTTGCGATCTCTGCGATTTTTTTTTCAATTTCTACTATTTATTCACTTGCTCTCTAAATACGTTTATATATAGAGTTCAAATTTTCAATCGTTAATAAAATGTTTTTATATTCATCCCCTCAAATTCAAATACATTTTTTTAAACTTGTAGTGGACACTTAAAGTTAATATAGTTTTTCAAATATTAACTTGTCAATCAAATCTAATTAGTTTTGAATACTTTTAAATAGAGTGCTAGCAGTTTGTAATGAAACCTGAAATCAACAGGCTGTAGCTCAATCGCTAAGGAGCAAGGTTTTCAGTATTTTTCACGTGAAGGTGATGAATGCGAGTTCAGTTCTTGTGAAAATCAGTTAATCAAATTATTTTGATAAATTATTAAAATTTATTAAATAATTTCAATTAATATATTGTAATTATTTAATAAAAAGTAACTGAAATAAAAAAAAATTGTTGACTTAAGTAGAAATTTACTTAATTTTTTTATATTACCTGTTTGCATACATTTCATATAGGTAAAATAAAACGGTTAAATAAATAAAATAAAGCGGTTAAAATAAAAAGGTTAAATGCTTGATAAAGAGTCAAACGTCTGTTTCAGTTTATCTGTATCATCTAGTTAACTGCATTAAATAACGTATTTGATTTTTTTATAAGATTTAGTGTTTTGTATTCAAACTAGAATCGGAGTAAAACATCTTTTGAAAACAAAGAGCTTTTCTTTGAAATAAGGGTAAGTGGAAGACAATTTCTACATACTCCCATAATCATTTAAATCGGGACCACCGTGTTAAATCTGATAAAGGACAAAAGTAAGTATTTAAAGCTTGAAAGCCCACTTGGAGTTTACAAGTAAGCATCTTGAACTTTCAAGTACAGAATCTCATATAATGACGTCAATTATCGTGTCAACTAACTAAAAAGTGCATTTTAAAAAGCACAATTTTTTGATGAGTTTCTCCGGATGTTTCGATTTTATTTTTATGAACTTCATCGGAATGTAAAGTGACTCAAAATGCAAATCAGTGATATAATTGTACATTTTTAATTTTAAAAAACATTAGTACCATCATTTATCTTTCTATTTTATTTGAACATGAATATTAATCATGTCAGTTGTAATGGTATAGCCAGCCCTATCTCTACTAATAATAATGACAGGAGTATGATTGCTTGTGTGTGTTTGTGTCTATGTGTGAGTGTGTATATATGAATATGTATGCGTTTGTCTATTTGAGTGTGAGTCTATCGGTGTCTCTCTCTCTGTGTATGTCTGTGTCTCTCAGAGTGGGACTCTCTCTCTGTGTATAAGTGCGTATGCGTTTGTCTGAGTATGTATGTGTGTGTGTGTGTTGCAAGTTACACCGTTCGACTTAGTGTTACCAAATTTGGCACATACACTGAAGTGACAAAAGTCATGGGGGTGACTGTTAATATCGTGTCGGTCCTCCTTTTGCCCGCCGAAGTGCAACAAATCGACGTGTCATGGAGTCCACAAGTCGTTGGGAGTCCTCTGCAGGAATATTGAGCCTTGCTCTCTGTATAGAGGTCCATAATTGTGAAAGTGTGGATGGCGCAGGAGTTTGGGCACGAATGGACCTTTCGATGATGTTCCATAAATGTTCGATGGGATTCATATCGGGCGATCTAGGTGGCCTGATCATGCGCTGGAATTGTCCGGAATGTTCTTCAAACCAGTCGCGAACAGTTCTGGCCCGGTGACATGGCGCATTGTCATCCATAAAAATCCCATCGTTGTGTGGGTACGCGAATTCCATGAATGGCTGCAAGGGATCTGCAAGCAGCTGAACATAACCGTTTCCAGTCAATGATCGGTTCAGTTGCCCCAGAGGACCGAGTCCATGCCATGTAAAAACAGCCCACACCCTTATGCAGCCACCACCAGCTTGAACAGTGCCTTGCTGACAGTTTGGGTCCATGGCTTCGTGGGGTCTGTTCCACACTCGAACTCTACCATCAGCTCTTAACAACTGAAATCGTGACTCATCTGACCACGCCACGGTTTTCCACTGGTCTAGAGACCAGTCTATATGCTCACGAGCCCAGGAGAGTCGCTGCAGGCGATGTCGTGCTGTCAGTAAAGGCACTCGAGTCGGTCTTCTGCTGTCAAAGCCCAAGGAAGACAAATTTTGCCGCACAGTCCTATCGGACACGTCCCTCGTACGTGCCACATTGATTCCTGCAGTTATTTGACGAAATGTTGCGTGTCTATTAACACTGACCATTCTACACAGACGTCGGCGGTCTCGGTCGTTAAGTGCAGGTGGTCGCCCACTGCGCTGTCCATGATGGGATGGGATGCCTGAAATTTCATACTCTCGGCACACTCTTGATACTGTGGATCTCGGAATGTGGAATTCACTAACGATATCCACAATGGAATGACCCATACGTCTAGCTCCAGCTAACATTCCACGTTCAAAGTCTGTTAATTCTCATCGTGCCGCCATAAATCACGAAAAACCTGTTCACATGAATAACTTGAACACAAATGAAAGCTTTGGAAAACGAACTGCGCATTTATACTTTTTCGCTGCGATACTACTGCCATCTGTATATTTGCATATTGCTATCCCATGACTTTTATCACTTCAGCGTATATATAGTTTTCAGGTGAAATTGTGTAACTTAGAATTAATTTTTAAAGAAATTTTTATCCAAATTTTAAATAACAAGAAATGAAACAAAATTTTGACTGTTTCTCATGATAACTTCCAAAAATATTTTTAAATAAAAATGATTTTTCTATGATAATAAATAAAATAGAAATTTTCAAATAAACCCATTTAAAATTCCAGCAAATGTTTCCTGAATTTGTGCAATTTTTAAATATCGATTGCATTGTTGCCCTAAAATTCAAACTGTTTTCAATGTTTTATCAAATCTAGAGATTTCACAAGATTTTATTTATTGAAAGAAGCTAAGGAAAAGTTATTCTGTTTAATATCCATAAGATGAATGTGAATGATTAATAAACAACTAATATATATAAAAATTAAGCCAATTCCTACTAAGGTCAACAAAATTCATGTCAGTTACTTTTTATTAAATAATTACAATTATTATAAATAATTTATCAAAAAAATTATTGAATTTCGCAAGAATTCAACTCGCATTCTTCACCTTCACGTGAAAGATACTGAAATCCTCGAATTCTGTTAATTACATGTTGATTTCAGTTTTTATTACTAATTGCTTAAATTCTATTTAAAGTATTGAAAATTAATTAAATTAAATTAATTAATTAATATTTGGAAAAAACTGTATTAACTACGAGTTTCATCCAAGTTTTAAAAACTTTACTTGAACTCGAGTGGATGAATAAAAAGTATTTTTTTATCGATTAAAAATTTGAACAATATATATAAGAGTGTGAAGTAATAGTAGGAACTGAAAAAAAGAACCCGAAAATAGCTTTTTCGTAACTATTTTTCGATAATGGCATATAATTAGTACGCAATTATACGACATTAGTGAAATTATAAGTTTTCATTTCTATACTGTGCTCTGAAATCTTATATGTTAGATTATAAAAATAAAAATTTGAGCAAAATTCTTCAAAAACTACAATCAAAATATAATATTACTGAATCTTCTTTTTAAAAGATATGGTTTATACGAAAAAATCAAATTTTCGATTTGGAATTTTTAATTTTTTTTAAAATTCAGTGCTGAATTATCTCCTTATTCGAATCATATGACAAAAAAATAGAGAATATTTCTTTAGTATGTTTTTTTGTTGTTGTTTATTTTAGGCATAATTTATCTTCACCAACATTTCACCGCCTAAGTAGCTAATTCAGGAGAAAATGTGTAAGCTAATAAATTTTTTAAAAATCTGCAAAGCAATTTGAAGAACTTCTTAAAATTTAACACAATAAAAAAAAACTAATGTTGATTAAAATGAAGTAAGTGACTCTAGGATAAAAGCAAACTGGTTAGACGACATCATAGCAAGTCTATACAAGCTCGTGAAATTTTCTATTTGACCACCTACTGTCTGGTTTACACACAGAAACGTGAGTGTGTGGTCACGTGATTTCTCAGTTACCCTTATTGCAATGTCACTGCCAACTAGCCATCTTATATCAACTTCCATAAAAAGTCAGACTCAAAAACGGTTTCATTTATCTTTCTCAAGTAGGGTTAGGTTAATTTTCTTATCATTCCACATTTAACTAATGGTACGTTTCCTGTATAACATTCATCATAGATATACATAGTATTAAAAGTTATTTTCTTTTTTTTTTACAGGATTGTTAATTATTTTTTTTTTTTCATTTTTAAGCTCTGTCTCCTCCCAACTAGAATTGCGACACGTATACCATATTAGATTTCTTTAGAAAAAGTACATATGCGTGTGTTAGCAATGCTTTGAATATGAGCCATAAATTCTGCATGATATTATACACGATTAGAAAATATTTTAAAAAAAAGGAATTGTTTTTTACACAGTTTCGTACCCCAGTTTCAAAAATCAATTTAGTTTATCTCTGCAGTATATGCCATTTTATTTATTTTTACAAAAAAAAATATGTGTTTTGAAAAGCTTTATATAATTCAAGAAACTTACTTTACAAATTTGTAAGTGTTTTTTCGAGAAATTAAAAAAAATGTGCCGAATGATTACATTAAGAATTAAACAAATTATTTCAGTGAAACAAATCATATTACAGCAATTAGAGTATAAAAAATAAATGTCAATTTTTATAATTATATTTTTACGAAAGAAAAAAAATGTATTTTGGTTGTATTTTTAATGGTAGAACTATTCATATAATAGCAGTTCTGGTATTTTTTCCAAGTCTCCACTTTAAATCTAATTCTAATAACTCTATTATAATACATCGGTCTTTTCATTATATTTTTTTATTAAAAAGGGTTTCCAAACGTCCATAGACATTCTTTGGAACAGTTATGTAAAATTGAAAAAAAAGCATGTAACCAAATGTCTACAAAATTCTTTGAGAGGTTATTTGAATTAACTCTGCTTTTCAATTCCTAATATTAGTTTATACTCCTCCTATATGTATATATATCTTGTTATGACTGTTGATGTTGATACAGTTTTTTCAAATACCAATTCGTTAATTAAATTAATTTTAAATACTTTAAATTGAGTTTTAGTAGTTATAATGAAAATTGATATCAACAGGCTGTAACTCAATCGATAAGATGCGAGGATTTCAGTATTTTTCATGTGAAGGTGAAGAATGCGAGTTCAATTCTTTCACAAATGAATAATTATTTGATAAATTATTTATATTAATTGTAATTATTTAATTTTAAAAACTAAATTATTTTTCTCTGTTGACCTAAGGAGGAAGTAACTTAATTTTTCCTTATATATTACTTGTTTTAGTCATTATGATGCTATGTTTATTAAAATTATAATCAATAAATAAAAACGAATTTATTGGGGCTTTCAAAGTCTGAAGAAAATAAGAAAGAAAGCGATAACGAATCAGAAAAATTGTATGAAGCTGTAACAATTATAGCATTTGTATACTAATACATTTAAAGAATGCATTAGTACAATCACATCTGATTATATCTTAAAAATTATTCAAAAAATTTCGCCATTTAATGCGGCATTTGGCTAGTTCAGTTTGTTGGCAGCAAACATAATAACTGGTCATTATTAATCCTTATACGGTAAAGGATTTTTTTTCTCTTTAGAGCAATAACTTTATTGAGCCTGAAACATTTTTAGACTGAAAAAAAACCCCAATCAATTACTCTGCGAAAAACATCCAAGATATTCTATTTCAATATCTATTTCAAATTGACTGGCTTAATCTAATTATCTTCGGCTGTCTAAAAAGAAATGGGAAGACCACCTATTCGGAAGTAACTACCTACAGCGAAACCCTATTATTGTTTCTATTTTAATAAGGAAGCAGTTAAGTCTAGACGATTTGGCGCTGTAAATTGCGTTTATTTATTTATTTATTTTTATCCTCCTTCGTATAGAAGTGTTCCGTCTCTTCCCCTTTCCCCCATCGAGTTAATATTAGAAAACTAACTCATTTCAGTAAATGCAGAAAAATTCATTTTTTACGTGATATAAAAATACTGAAGGTAAGGTAATATGTGTTTCTAAATTGTGGATTTATTGAATAATTGTTTTGTCTGGAGGAAATTATTTCCCAAGTCCATTATTTTTTAAATAAATATATTATTTTTTTCTTTTTCTTTCTTTTAAATAATTAGGTACTTTTATTATTATGAAAATCCTGATTTCTATTTTTTTTTTTTAGTTTTGCTCTAAAGATATTTTTTATTTATTTTATTTCTAATGTGACAAAAAAAGTAATGTATTTTGAGAATAAACAGTATAAAATTAAAAGAAAACTGGAACTGACTTTCTAATTATAATTTCTTAAATAATTCTTCATTATTTTACAGCATTATTTGAGACAAGTTTAGTTAAATTTAATCATATTTGATTTCCCTTTGAAAGCAATATTAAGTTTACTTTGGGATAGACCTCGTAATTTTGAGGCCCGGTCAGATGGCATGGACGACACCTGAGTTGGATATTAATTGAAAACACCTTATCAGCTCATTCGTGCTAAAAGTGTCAAGGTCCAGCTGGACATAACTTCAACTTGCTTCAAAAACAGGACGTTAATAAAACGAAATCAATCTTCTGTGTTAAGGGAATATATTCTTAAACGTGATTCAAATATATGTTTAATTCCAAAGATTTTTTTAAATTTTTAATCTGAAATCTCTATAAAAATGAAGGAGTAGCTAGCATTTGATTATATCTTAAAGAGTCAATAATTTCTGAAATTCTTCGTTCCATGAAATTATTATAATAGCCCTCCATTTGCATACGAGATTGGTTAATGTTAAGGTCAAAGATTAAGCTTTCCCACGTGGCCATCGCATGCAAACGTTATGAGGCTAAGACAGTTCATTCTCAAGTGGTGCCTGTTGAATACTCCAGATAAATTTAATTTTAGAATTCGGTGCGTATCTTGCTTTTGGGAAACTTACTAGATATCATTGCTTAGTACTCAGTCCTGTGTGCCATTAGATAAATAAATGACAATGACTGAGGAATTGACTACATTCTACCACAATCTTCAAACGAAATCCAGCAAATCGAGCCCTTTTACGGCTTACTTCAACCGAATCTTCAACCGAAATCCAGCAAATCTAACCCTTTTACCCCTTATTTACCTACTTTGGTGTTGGGGGCATCCCGTTTTATGTCAGGCAAGCCACTGTAAATTTTGGTTAGATACTATACATCCTGATATGAGGAAATTATTTTTATTTAAACTCTCATCAAGACACTCTTAATTCTCCGGCGGCACAGTGCACTGTGGATATTCAGGGAGATAAGTAAGAACTCAAGTATCTTCTTTATCATTTGACCACAGTTTAGTTTTAATACCTCAACCCATTAATTTATTGCAACTACCTAACGAGAATGGACGGTGGTTGTTGGTTTTGTATTGTTTATCGGCGCAAGAGCCATTTGGATTATGCGCCAGAAAGGACGTTGGTGTTGTTATTAGTGGCACCTTCCATGGGCAAGCTTCGCCAAGGCGTCAGCGAGTTTTAAACCGGAAGAAGCGTTTCTTGCTTTTGAAGTAGGGCCAAGAGTACGACTTAGCTACTCACTAATCACAGACACTTGCACAATCCCTTTTTGCAGGGGGGCACATTCACACACCTTAATATAGAATGCAGAACAATCATTCCCGAAATGGAACTGGGAGCCAGGATGCCCAGCTATCGGAAAAGACACGCTACCCCTATGCCAGGACACCGGTAGAAAAGTTGTTGATTCTGTAATTGAAATGATCATGATGGATACAAATAACAGTTTGGTTAGAATATGTGTTAAGTAATATATAATACATTGTATTTGAGTCAAGTACATTTTAAAAGTTACCAAGAATCAAATAGACACCAAATTCCAAACAATTCATGAATATGTCTCGTCAGCCTTGAGATGTTTGAGAAACAACTTGAGGGGCATAAAGCAGCAAGGGGTGTTATCCCCATCACCCTTGAGATCAGTGATAGTTCCTTAAGAAAATATTCTATCTTCAATGAAATAAGCATTGATTTATTAAAGATGGGTTTCGTAAATTGGAAAAAGAACTTAATTTTTTATGAATTAAATAACCAGAATACAAATTCAAATTATTAAAATTTCCGTGATTTAGGTTTTGTCTTGGATCGCAATCCCTCTTCGCAGCAATTAATGATAACGGTATTTAATAGAAAAATGATGGTAATCGTGACTTTGAAATCTAAAGAAAACGGGGTTCAAAAGCTTATCCCTTCAAAAGTCCCTTTGGTATGTACTCTGAATAGAGGCTCAGGGGTCAAACTAAGATGAAAATCTTACATACTGACATTCAAAAGTCTGTATTGATGTCATATGATATGGAATCGTGTGTGTGTGTGTGTGTGTGTGTGTGTGTGTGTGTGTGTGTGTGTG
>JAOUZG010025578.1:2943059-2956673 GCA_026289955.1 Argiope argentata
TGTGTGTGTGTGTGTGTGTGTGTGTGTGTGTGTGTGTGTGTGTGTGTACAAATCGCCAAAGCACACACATTAATCTTTATTATTTGAAGAAATAGCTATAGTGTTTTCATATCGAACGATACGTTTGAAAATTTGTAAAGCAGTTCCCTCATCAGACTATTCTTATACAATTCATATAAGGACCGTTGTGGCCTGGTGGTAAGATCTCGGTTCGTGAGCCGTTGGGTTTCATGTTGAAGACCCGAACCCATCGAAGAACCGTCGTGTAAAGGGGCTTGTTACACATTAAATACGTCTGGGCCAAACGTTCTCCCTCTGGAAAGGTAGGGTGCGGAGAGGGAGAGAGGGTTCCATCTCAACTGTCTTCCTCGTCATCTGACCACGACTCCAAGTTACGAGGTCCGTCCTGAAATAGCAGTAGTTTTGCTTTTCAACGGGGAGTTAATGTAACTAAAATTAAGCATTTTATACATAATTTTTAATATAGCCTAAGTCCAAAGTAACAGAAACATTGCGTACTCTATGAAAAATGCAATTAACACATAGTTAAATAATATCCATAATAGAAATTGAATTCTTCGATAACTATAAACAAATTCTTTTTTGTTTTACTTATATTTTTAGTAAAACGTTTTTGGATTAGTTGATAACTTGAGTTCCGCATTCACAAACATACTGTTTTAAGAACCAAGATATCTTAAGTTTATTTAGTTTTGAATCAAATATTTAAAATGCAATGTTTGAATTCTTAACTTAGAAGATACAAAAGTTATGATTGAGTAAAAAATTATTTTATTTTAAAAATGAAATTAAAAATTAGAATGAAAATGTGCAGTTATAACATGCCAAGCTAAAAAAATAATGTATATTACTTGTTTTAAACTGTAAAAGTTAGAAATAACGTAATAAAATGTATACAAATGAAAGAAAAGGAACAATCTTATAAAGAGAAACATCGTTCTCTCCTTATTGATCTTACTTAAATGCAATTTACATCTTATTTTCAACTTTCAAAAAGAATAAATAATAACCATATAAGCGGTTGCCTAATTCTACTATTTTTTAATGTTATTTGTTTATTTTGCAAACTTACCGCCAAAGGAAAAGAACAAACAATGTTTAATTGAAACAGGAAATACAATAAGCTAAATATTGTATGTATCACTAGAAGGTCAGACTAAAAAACAGTCATTAAAAAGACATATGATATGCCAACTTGGCGAATTAAAAATTTGCAAGTGCCTACATATGAAAAATATTAAGTAAATAACAAAAAATATATATATAGCAGTTTTAAAAACAGTGCTTAAAAATAAATATTTGAGCACTTATATTAGAAGGTGCTTATACTTCGAAATAAAAGCAAAATGTTAATCATCGAGGAAAATAATTTAATAGCAAAAAATGCGAGCGAATAATTAACAAGATTAAACAGTGAAGTAGTCTTACTAATTAAATAAGAAATGCATATTGAAAAGGGATTTAAATTAAATTTTTAAAAAAGATTTAACAATAAGACAAATAATTTGGTTTGCTCTCAAAAATTATGATTATTATTTTAATTTTAAAATAGTTATAAAAGATGGTTTGTGCGATAATGTATTCCAAATAATATATTGTGACTTATAAACATGTAATCATTTTACTCCCATTTTTAGCAACTTTTGGCAACAATTTACATAAATATTTTAGTTTGGCTTAACTAAGCCTTCTAATTGTTAAGGATTATATTCATTAAATTCTGTTCTAATTTAAAATTAAATATTTATATACCTTAGTCTTTTAATAGCCTCTTCAGCAAAATATTTTTAAACTTCAAATTTTGATAGTCATATAAATCATACTACCATAAGATTTAAATGTGAATTCGAAATATAAGAGATAAAATTTAAAAAAATACGAAAACTTTTTTGCAACAACCAAATATATTTTCTAAAAATATAACTATAGAAAATCGAATCCTTCAGCATTGTAATCTAATGTGCTGAATATTTTTTTAATAATTTTACAATATTTTCCAGAATTATTATTAAAACATTTCTGATTCCTCATAAAATTATGTTTAACCTTCAAAAAGATTTAAATTTAAGAAATATTACTTTATTTCAAATAGTAAATACACTTCTGAAAGCAACTATGAAATCTAAATTTTATGCAGTCCTTCGATCCTGTGAATCATATTCAGTAAATTATTTTGTACCGTCTAGTGTTTCAATCTTCAGGGATCAAACCTGACTGAGTCATAAAGTTTTGAATATCATATTTTAGAACAATCAACACTATCAGTTTTTCAGCCAATCAGTCTTGTGGAAAATCGAAGCTCTGATTGACATATTTTCTTCAGAATTATCGATGGCGGTTAAAAGTGTAGTTTAATGCGCCAAGGATGACAAGTCGCCAATAATGATGGGGTACATATTAACAAACACTTTAGCGAAACCGTTATGGTTACTACTTTCTGCATTAATGTTTTGACTATACTAATAATTTTTGGTTTATCTGATTTATTTATTTATTTTTAACTAATCGTATGACAATCACTGCTTATCTTAATAATTCGGAAATAAAGAAGTTTTTACAAACTGACTACGCTTATCTGTTCTGCACAGAGCAAAATTTAGAGCATTCGATAGCTTTGGCATCTGAAGAAAGCAACGGACAAAAATTTTTAACTTAAAAAACAAACAAACTACGCCTTCGCTAGCAACGGATGCGGGAACATAGAAACTTCCCTAGCACATTGAACATAAGGATTGTATAGGAAACAAGAACAGTGCATAAAGAAAAGAAAGAACGGTGGAAGAGGCAATCAAAACATTATCCATACAAAATTTCAACTAAGCAATCTTTCTTCAGCTTCTCATAAAAAAAATATATTCAACTCACCCATTCTGAAGGTTCAAAATATTTCATGTACCGGGCATCCATTCTTGCACAGATATCAACATAATAAATTATCATGTGAAACGTCAGAGAGCAAAAAGAATGACAAGAATTGCAAGGAATTCCATTGCAGAAAATATTTAAAGTAAGAACTCAGACGATTTTTTAAAGCTTATACCGACATTTAAAAATTGCAAACGAATAAATATTTTCTGTTCGTGTTCACATTAAAAATAATATTGAAGTGTCTTATTGATAGTTAAAAAAATTTTTTTAATTATAGTACAGAACTAAATTAAAATCTTTAAACGATTTTTGTAATTACTTTTAATTTAATGTTTATTTTTATAAAACAGTTGTAGTTCATGCACAACTCAACCATTGTAAAAAGCAGTAAACAAAACAGCGTTAGGGTTGCTAGAAGATCATTTTATTGTGATGCCATATTGGCGATAAACTCAAGGAGCCAACTATATTTCAACCCGATGGAGACTCTCAAATTTTCATAACTAAATCAGTTTCCATTGCAAAAGAGTGGAACGTTTTTTTTAAATTTTAGTCTTGTTAATATTTTAGTCTTATATATTTAGATTTTAAATATTTAGTCTTTAGAATATTTAATTAAATACGAGCTACCGAACAGAAGATCTGTATCAAAATTTAAAATTTGTAATTTAACAGAATATTTATTTATTAATAAACTTATTTACTTCATTTAAATCATTTTTATTATACACGCCAATTAATAAATATTTAGAAATTAGCTGTTCAGTCTCTATTAGATTGGATGTGTTGTGTATAATAACCAACGTATAACTTAAATAACACTGATTCAATGAATTAAAAATAAAGTATTTTAAATCATCACAAAAAATCTTTTTCTCGAGGTCACTTCTTTTTTAATATCGGATTTTATATTTATTCTTTTTCATATAAGCACGTGTTGAAAATTACACTTTCTTAGATTTAGTTTGCAATAACTGAATGTTTCAATTTTAAGTCTTGTCAACGTGATGCCAATGCGTCGATAAAAGATAATTAAATTTTTCCACTCTCTCATAAAATTAAACTTATTTTCATTTTATGTGAAATAAATTGATGGAAAATATAATTAAAATATTTTTAAAAAATATTATATTATCTAAAAACAGAAAATTAATTTATAAGTTGAATCATTTGTATCATTGAAAAGATTATCTTTTGAACTTACAGATAATGTAAAAATCAGTTTTTGTTGCAATATTTTTGGAAGTTGTCGTTTAAAAACTTCAGAATTTTATTTAATTTTTCATTAGTTATTTTTGAAAATCTCTCTGAAATACACATTCCCGTCCTCCAATGTATATACAAGTCAGGATTGATCGTTCTATAAAAAAAATAATCTAGCTTGTAGAGCGTCTTCTATACCTATATTTACTATCTATAACTACATTATCTATTACTACTATTATCTATAACTTATTATAGTTATATACAGACAGAATTTGAGAGTAAGTTTGGCCTATAACAGCTATTTTGAACTTTAAAGTTTCTTTTTTATTGATTGTTTCTACTTCTTTGACGCTGCAATTTCATAATGGTTATCGTAAATCAAAATTTGAATGATTTTCATGAGTATATTATCACACACAGAAATATTTTTAGATTGCTTTTATATGCAAAAAACAAGTGTTTTGGCGGTTCAATTATTTTTTCACTCAATTTTTCTCTTTTTTTTAAAGTATTTATTTTTTAAGCAACAACATTTTTCATTGTTTAGTACCTACTTTTTTTAAACATACAAACGTTGCATTAAATACTTTTATCTATGTACCTAAACATTGTTATGTAATTAATAATAAGACTTAAAAGTGAAATAAAGACAAAGGATGTAAACCTAAAATATTATTATGCTACCATGCTCTTTTCCAGTGGTTCAAACGTGACAACAATCAAACATGTCGAAAAATAGTTCAAAAACAAAATATTTGCTCCTTAAAGAGTATCAAAGAGCAAATGCTAAAATATATGAATCTTAGTATTTAATTTCTATTTTCCTCACAATTTTCACAAATGTAAACTTTAAAACTTTAGCATTGTGCTAAAATCGAGTTAAAAATTGTGTAAGGTTACCAAACTTCTAATCCATTCATAAAATGACAATCATAATTTTGAATTATTTCTCTGAAGTTATAGAACACAAAATGAATCATATTGTTGACAGTAAAAATAAATTAACGAATTTCAAAAATAATTTATTTCAAATAATAGAAATATTAACAACAATAAATAATAACGTTTCCTGAAACTTAAATTTCCATTTTTCCGACTTATTCAGGCACAACAAATGTGAATAGTTTTCTATCCAACCTGGACTGTCACAAAATAAAATTTTTAAAAATCATCACTTTATTATACTCTAAAAAATATTTAGATAATATATAAATAAATCAATAATAAAGGGTCTACAACAAAACCTACAATTATTTAACAACTTTCATTTAAAAAAATATATTAAATATTCTGGTGAAAATGCAGCAATTTCTGGGGTACCAACAAAAGATAGAGAATACAATATAAATGTTAGATCATCATGACATTTATAAGGTAATCAATCCAAACATTTTGACTCAAAGTCTTTTAGAAAAACAAATGTTTAATACTAATTTTTAAGATAATTATTTCATTTATGGACTAAAAATACCAGTTCGTGTTTCTACTGAAATTTGTCCCATTTGATGTTTCTTCTTAACAAATGATAATAAAATTGTGATTTTCGAATATCTTCTAATGCATGCTACATAAATATTCCAGAACTTTTCAAAGAAATCATAAGATGAAATTAATTTCAGCTATTTGCTAAAGTCTTCAGATGAAGAATTGCAAATGAAAAAAAAATCTGAATGTTTCCATATTTTTCTATGTGTAAAATTTCGTAGAAATATTAGATTATTTAACTTTAATAGCGTATATTGACTTACAACTATGTTGACTTATCGAACAGCAGTTCATACTGGCTAATAGAACTGCAAAATTTTAATATATTTTTATATAGCATTTTAAGATAGATATTCTATATAGATATCATACAGGTTTTTTTAAACTTCTTGTTTTATTTCGGAAATAGATAATTCTTCATTACCATCAGAGCTTTTTTTTCGTTTCGATAAATCAAGAAGCTCATCCGTCGAGCTTAATGATCTTTTTTTTAAAGTAAAAGGCTCGAATATATTTGACTGAGGAGTTTTAGAAGAACTTGGTTGCTGTTCGATTGGATCTGGGATTATTAGTTCTTCAGAAACATTTGCTGGTGCTGGCGCGGATTCGTCCTCTTTCTCTACTTTCAGCTTTCTTCTTCTGACGATGACCTGACTTCTTCCCAAATACTTTTTCAAAGCTTTCTGTGTGAATACATTGACAGGAAACCTATCTTTATCCGAAGGAAATACTCCCGTAGTCAGGAAGGCTTTAATGATGATACGTTTTCCAAAATGTTGGTTCCAAGTTATTCCTAGGAGTTGTCCGAACAGCTTTTGGATCGTTCCAAGGCTCTCTCCCTCCCAAGAGATGAACTGATCGTTCCAAGCTGATTTCAATACAGAGAGGCACGTTCTGCTCAGTGGTTGTAGATGTTTATTTAGTTTTGAGGGAAGTTTTACCAGGATGACATTGTGTTTCACAGCTTCTGCTAGGCATCGGATTGTGACGTGCAAAGAGTTTCCATCAAACAGCAAAACAACACTTTTGCCACCCCTGGCCAGTTTACTTGGTATTTGAGGAATGAATACATTCTCAAACCAGTAGCTGAATAAAGTTCCATCTTTCCATTTTCGGGTAGATGTTGTGTAATAAGTTGTTCCTGGGGCATTTTTATTGCTCATGCAGGAAGGCAACACACATCTACCTTGGAACATAATGAGTGGATGTAATTTTTTTCCATCAGCTCTTATGCTAACAACAACAGAAGTGTGCAACTCGCTATCTTTGCCTGCAGTTTTCGAAACACACTTTGCACATCTTGAAGGGAACGCGCATGTTTCTTTGAAATTGTTGCGGAACAGTACTTCGCAAACGTTATAAACTCGCTCGCCATCGGATTCGGTTATGTTTTCAACTTCATAAAGAACTTTCAGATCGTCGTAGAATTGATACACCGGAAAAGGATCCATTTCATTCAGATGCTTGTGAGTCCTATTCTTGTCTTTTCGAGCTTTTATTTCAGGATGCCGTCTCAAAAAGTTTTTCAACCATTCATAACCAGGTTTACCATCTTGCCACCGGGTCTTAATGCCTTCTTCCTTAACAAACTCGGCAACCAGATTTTTAATTTCGCATCGGCTGTAGCCATAGCCATATTTTCCGGCGATCTTCAAATATTCGGCAAATTTTCGTTCTGATTCAGTATTGATCTCAATGGGTCTTCCAGCACCATGCGCCTCAACGGGAGCTCGACCGCTGAGTTTTTTGTTTAAAGTTCCGTAAGGCACCTTAAAGATTTCAGCAGCTCTCCTTCCAGTAAATTTTCCTGATCTGACGCTCAGATATGCCAAACGCATTGCCTCTGCAGTGTAGCTGGAACATCGGATTGTCCTCTTTGGTCCTTTCCAAGACATTTTTATTTCTGAAAACCAAATTTTTTAAAGTGGAATAAGAGAGTTTTCAACGACGCTCAACGAAATCCGACTACACAGAGAAGGATATGATATTTTTTCTCTGTAGCCGCCTGCTTTTCAGTTGAAAAGCAAATGATACCACTTATTGTGAGGTCTGCCATTGGCGTCGAATTATCGCTCATTTCTGAGCCTAAGGCTATATCAATGCTTATAAGATATTTTAATGTTTTTGCAGATTACATTAGAACAATATTATTTATTTTGAATAATTACAATTTTATTACCTAATTTAATCTAAATTGCATCCAAATCTCTTAATTAGGGATAATTAGATGCTCTGTATTTAAATGTGAGCATGTATTGAATTAACAAGAAATGTATCTTTGGGATTTCTATATATGTATAATGATCCAAAGAAAAAAATAGAAGATTCTAATTTCTAAAAGATTTAATTTAATTTTTTATTACAAGCTTTAATGTAATAAAATTTTACAAAATTTTACAAATTCCAAATTTTTACAAAATAATATTTAATTAAAAATAAAAGTTGATATTTTTATGTTACACTTTTTTGCAATCTTCACACAGAATTTTCTAAAAATGATGTTTTAATAATTAATTATAAATTATTTTTTTATGTTTTATGTCATGTTTTCTTATATCTTAATTAGTATAATAAATTCTTGTTTAAATAATTTTACATTTGAAGAATGAAAACTCAAAATGTGGATTCGATCTTTTTCAAAATAATGAAAGATTTAGAATGATCGAATATCAACAAGGATTTTATGACTGAACTTTTTTACTTTTACATTACAATTAATCTAATAAATCTTCTTTTGAAGTTTCCTTTATTTTAAGCAACAGCTAAATTCCTTAATAATTTGTTGAAATAAACATTTGACATTCTAAAAAGAGATAAATAATTTTAGCGGTTATTGAACACTGTTTTTCCATTTTTGATTATCAAATGCAATTAATTATATAAATCTAATTATTGTTAAAACGTCTTTCTTCATTTCTGTTCAAAATAAGCCAGCGCATTATAAATGTAATGGAAGTATCTTATTTGGAAATATGTCTTATTTCTGTAGAATGTCTTATTTAAAACATTCTTTTGTAAAAAAAATCATATATGAAAAAAAAACTCTGTTGATGTTCATTCATAACTATATTTTTTGAATTAGACCCAATTGTCTTTAAACGTTTGAAAATAAGCATTAATTTACTATCTCACTTTAAATGCCTGAGTCCAACAGGAAACGACTTTAAAAAATAATTATTTGATAAATAATTTCCGTTTTGATTGCCAGGCAAATTAAAAAATTATTTAACGAGATAAATAGCAGTCGTCTTCAAAAATAATAATAGGTTAATTTCGTTCATCCACATTAATGTCCGTTTAAAAATTACGCCAGTGCTTTTTTCGGATGAACCCTGTAAATTTTCAGCTGCATTTGGAAAGATGACGTAATCATTTCCGGAGTTACTCAAAGTTTCCACATAGCGCCAACTAAAAGGCAATTGGTTCCGAATGACCCTCTCTTTTATAGAATCCGAACCTAGAAACGTCGATTGATGGGTAAGGTTCCGATTCCTAAACCTTACCCATCAGGCCCCCCATGAGATAATCATCTGAATACTGAGAAAAGCATTACTTGATACCATTTTGAACTGAACCCCTCCCCATCTTTGTTCAGTTTTGGATTAACTTTAATAAATTAGGTTCAGTGCAGTGCAGCAATTTCTAATGCAACAAAACTTGAATCTGATCGAAAAGCACTAAAAAATATTATCGGCTAAATAGTGAATGATTAATTATTTAAAATTATGAAAGAATCAACGTTTCCAACAAACGCTTAAATGTACTTGAAAGATCATTGATGTCTTCTGTACTTTTCTTTTTGCTACTATGGTGAAATGGTGTTTTAGCTTGAATCATTAGTTTCAGTTCCATAGCGCAATTGTA
This sequence comes from Argiope argentata, assembly GCA_026289955.1. Lineage (NCBI taxonomy): Eukaryota > Metazoa > Arthropoda > Arachnida > Araneae > Araneidae > Argiope > Argiope argentata. The sequence goes on from JAOUZG010025578.1 coordinate 2,952,504, forward strand.
GATCGAAAAACGATGAGTTAGATACACATTTCATAGACAAGATGTGACGAAATAACAGCTATGATGTCATAGTTCTACTTCACTGAATTAAATGCCTCGCTGAATTTAATTCAATGAGAAAAATTAATATATTATTCTAATTGTACTACATAATTTTATAAACTAAAACATTTTAATGTCACTTTTACTCTCAGCATTGAAATGACAAAACAAAAACAGCAATTACAGTCAGCTATAAATATTAAAAAAATTATCTTAATAATATAAATATTATTATCAAAATATTAATATAAATTAATTGATGATGAATTAACCGCTTTACAATGGAAGAGTAGCGTCTGAGTGCAGTAGCGTCTGAGGGTATAGACCCCTGAGCATCCGAGGGCAGAAGTCTGACTTCTATCTCATACGAAGATGATATACTTAACCCATTCGCTTACCCCCCCCCTTTCACAGGGGGGCGCATTCTCTCACCTCACAGATAGAACACAGAAAAGCAACTATACCCTGGCCGGGACTCGAACCTGGGTCACCCAGAACACAAAGAAGACGTGTACCTCTGTGCTAGGACGCCGGAAATGTAACTTAATAATATTAATGTAATATTTAAAATATATATAATATTTTTCAAAAAGTATAGTGTTTCTTTGTTCCATCTTCGGAACAATTCAGATTTTCAAAGATGATATATTTCATTTCTTTAGTCACAAAAAAAGAATCTCAATGGCATAAAAACAGCGTTTAAGAACTGTAAGTTTATGGGTTCTAGATCCCATTTCAATAGGTTAGTTGTATCATGAAAGTAAGGTCTATGCTTTTAAGTTTAATTTAATTATATTAATGTCCCGCTTTAAGGCAACACAAGGGCTATTTGGGGGAAGGACCTCGTAATTTTGAACCGCGATCAGACGACGAGGACGACACTGGAGCTGGCAGCCCTCTCTCTACACCACACCTCACCAGCGGCAGGATGTTTGGCCCGAAAATATATAGCGTGCACGAGGGTTTCTTACACGATGGTTCTTCGATGAAATCAGGTTTCGAACCTGAAACCCTCCGATTCCGACGCCAAGATCTTACCACCGAGCCAAAGCGGCCAATAAGATGTGTGATCATTGGTAGAAATCTTTTAATTGGTACTCCATAAAGTTTAGGCATTGGAATCTGGGCTTATAATAATTTGACAGTGGCTCAGCTTGTGAAAGCTGCGAAATAGTTTACGAGTAACTTAAAATTGGAGCATTCATCCAACTGAATTAAAACTATTCAAGAAAATATATTCAAATAGATATAATTTTTATAACATCTAGCATATAGTTTATAGGTAAATGTTTTAATTAAAGAACTCGTTCTCAGGCAATTTTCATAAATAAAGATATTGTTTTATAATCTGGAGTTAAAAATAAAAAATAAATAAATCATTTATAAATTTGGAAGTGGACAAAATATATTTCCTAAACTAACATAGTAATATTGCCAGTAACATACTAAATAAATGTTGCTGGTTTTAAGCAGCGAAAAAAGAGAAACGATAAATACAGAACACATTTAGGGTTGTTTCAATTTCAGGACTGTAAAAAATCGCCAAGCAGTGCAATTCCATACTCAAAATTTGAATCAGAATTACTTCGAGTACGAGTGGAGTTGTTTATTGATAGCCTTTGATATACAAATTTTTAACTACCGTATTGTTTTAAAATTTTAATTTAAAAAAGAAATCTTTAATTTTTAGCATATTTGAAATTTAGATATTAAATAGGCCTGTTTTCTAACATAAATTTTTCACCTTATTTGCTAAAGTAAATTCTTTTTAACTTAAAAAAGTTTTTAAAATCTTTATTATGCCATGTCAATATATTATTGTTTGATTTAGAATTAAATTAAATATAATTGAATTAATTAAATATAATTGAATAATTATCCGCATGTATAATAAATTAATTCGTAAAGAATTAAGTATCTTATCAAAATAATTAATTAATTCGTAAAAAACTAAGTACCTTACCAAAAATTGAATCTGGGTTTGAACGAAAAATTTGAAAAGTTCATATAACGTTGAATGCGATATTTATAGAAAAAAAATTTCAGCATATGAAGAATATCGTTGATTTCTAATATTATTTTTTTGAAAAAACTAAGGGATATCTTATTCATTTACAAAATCTCTAATATATAATATCAACTTATAATCGCTTGATGTGGAATAAATAAATCGACGAATTAATTCGTTAGAAATTAACAATCATACAAAAAAAATGGATTTGAATGGAAAACGAGATATGACGTTGATCACGGTATTCATAATATCATTGGTAATATCGTACTCATAATATCGCTAGTTTCTTAAAATTATTTTATTGTTCTATCCTTATTTTATAATTATGCTTTCTAATTTTCTAATTATATTTTATTTTATACTAACTCTTACCTGTGACTTCAAAAGCTTGAAAATTTTAATGCGTATGTGTGAGAATAGACGGTCTAATCAAAATGTAAAATGTTATCAAACCGTATGAATGCGCGAATTTTCTACGCCAATTGGGGTAACTCAATACAATTAGAAATTTTTTTAATATTCTTTATTCTGTTTTATTTGAATTCAAAAGTACTTCGAAATGAATCCGAAAAATCTATTAAGTAACAATTTTTAAATTTAAATGCATCAAACACTAAGAAAATAAACAATATCGCTTGAAATAATCGGTCAAAAACATGATAAAGCTAACCTCATTAGCGTGGTGGAAGAAAACTGAAGTCTTGCTCATTTGGCAGTGAAGAAACGAGGAATTGTGGCGGGAAAGTAATTTTTAATTAATAAAAAATTAATCTCTTAGTTAACCGAAATAAACAGTAGCCTATAACCTATTCTAGACTATAATCTATCTCCGTGATGAATTACATCCAATTTCGTTTTGCTATTCTTACGTGATTGACTAGCTTCATCCATCCATCCAAACTTTAACATTTGTCATTGTAGTATAGAGGTGCTTTATTTATAATATGAATTCGATTTAATTAATTTAATAAACATTAAAAGAACAATAAAATGGAAGATGGCATTTATTAAAGTAGTTATGTTTTAAAATTAATCACTGAACTTTTTTTGAGATTTGATCGTTTCAAATAATAAATTGGTTTCATAATCAGTAACCATTTTGTGAGTCCAATGTTTGTAATTTCAAGTTTCATACGATACAATTTCAAATTAGCTTTTTAGTTTCACTTTCGTCAGTATTTCTATTCATTTCATTGAAGATTTTGCTACTTTTTATTGTAGTTGATATGTATGTATCGTCTTCAAATTTCCTAAGAACAGTCAATTAATTTTTTTATGTAAAAATCCTTGCCTGTCTCTTCCAGAAGGTCATGAAAGTTGAACACCAAATTTTTCTTTAACCCATTTGAGAATCTAAAATTTAAATTAATGACAAATTCACTTTCTGTTTAGCTTCGAATTTTACTTCACTGAAATCTGATACAACTTCTATGGTCAACTCTTAACTAATAGTTAATAGTTGTATAACAGTAATGTTGAATACTTGGAGTTTTCGTCTAATTAATGGATTCCATTGACGAAGTGCAATTGTCCTTGAATTAAATCACAGTTAGCTTCCTGTTCTATGACATATCAGCTTGTAATGGGTATTGGCTTGTTCCCGTAAAAAAGCATCTGCGATAGATTGTTTATTTTATTTTTCCCTTGAAACTAAATAAGAGCTTTTCAGGATAGATTTCGGGTTTTATAACTATTCTTTAATGAAGAATAATATTTTAACTGGCAAATCACTGTACAAACCCCCCGTACAAGAGTGATATATGTCAGGTTAGCTAGCTAAAAATTTAAATATGTCAGTTACCCGAAAAAAATTAATATAAAAAACAATTTTTTAATCAATTCCTATTTTGGATATTAGGAAAAATTTCATTTTAGTCACATTTTATTCAATAATGAAAATTTTTGCCCTCGTGTTCTTCTTTAAAACGGAAGAATTGGTGCAGTGGTTTCTAAGGGCATGGACTCCTGAATATAACATCCGAATAACGATCACCTTTTACTCAGTACCCTCAGTGAAATAATTCCCGACGTGGAAAACTGTGTGGCCAGGTTGGAACTCGCAGCACAAGGGATGCGAATCCAACGCCCTACCAACCCAGCTATATAGACTTAAC
>JAOUZG010025578.1:2958648-2969476 GCA_026289955.1 Argiope argentata
ATAACACATAATTTTGTGTTTTAAGCAGAAGGCAGTTTCGAAGATTGAGGAGAGATTTACGAATTTTTTAAAGTTCGCTTTATTGCAACTCAAGAGACACGCATTATGTACAAACAACACGGATAAAGCACGCCTGCTCACAGCGCGGAACAAAATCAAAAAAGGCAAGAGCGTAAAGAGGACGAAATAATTTATCCTTTGTCATATATCATTGATATTCTAACACTTACTAATAAATCTGACACGTAGATTTTAATAGAAATTCTCATTCATGTTGACCTTGACAAAAGAAACTCAGGGATCCTTTAGAAGAATCTAAAGGATCCCTGTCAGCGATTCTTTATCCCTTGACTCGGCACGTGGAACTGATGACGCAGCATTTTTACAAAGCTTGAGACTATTTAATTAAATAGAAAAGGTCGAATGGGATCAGGAAATAAGAGAATATTTTAGAATGATTTTGATATGGACTCAGATAAGGTAAAAATTAAGAAATTAATTAGGGTTAAATTAAATTTTAAAATATCATTACATATATATACAAAAAAATGTGTGTGTGTATATGTATAAGAGATTTTATATTTTAATTCCAATTTAAATCTTAATTAATTTTCTAATTTTTATCTTGAATTAGCCCATGTTAAATTTATAACAAAATGTTCTCTTACTTTTTGGTCCAATTTTCAATCTTTATTTAATTATTTCTAACACGCTGTCTAGAAAGCCGAAGAATATTGCATTTTTTGCACTTTGGGCGAAGGAATAAGAATTTTTATCATCCACAAATACCTTTCAAAGTAATACCTAGGAATCCTTTTCTTAAGTCTACACATGTCAAAGAAATAACTATTAAATTCTATTAATGAAATAACTGAAGGTGAAAATTTCTGGCACTTTGCTTTTAGATATCGCTGTAAACAGACGTCTTTTTATCATTGCTTGTTCCTCGTACGTAATGTGCTTTCAATGCAAAATAAATTGAAATTAAAATTTTAAAATTTTCTTCTTTTCTGCTAAGGTTCGGAAAAATTATGGTCGCTTTATATATTAGTGGGTTATATATATACACACAATCGCAGCAAACATGTTGAAATTATGTTTGGGTGGTAGAAAATTGTCATTCAAATTAATGGGATGTTGCAAGAAGCATTTGGGGTATCTATTTTCGTATTTAAGTATTAGACCATCCAACTTTATTGTCAAATTTGAAGTCGTCGCGAATGAGTTGCTAAACCGCCAGTTATGGCAATCACCATTGGCAAACCACCGTTGATTTTTATCGATAAATTTAAATCCTTCGCCAATGAGTTATTAATCCATTGGCGATCATTGGCGAAGACGGTCTAATACGTAAATACCTCTATTTTTTCATAAAGTACAGTTAAAAGCTGTTTTAATTGTTTAAAGAGAGAAGACAATCAATTATGTTTGGGTGGTAGAAATTCGAAAAGAAAGTGGACTCAGCACTCTAGTGACTACACTAATGGACGTAAGTATCAATATCACTACTGAAATATTCAGGGAAGATCATCGGATCACATCAAGATATTCATTAAAAACATAAAGCTTTTTATTGGGTACCATTGATGAATACCTCATAGAAAAATTACGTACGCCATGCGTTAATACGCGGTGGATGCCTAGGCTTCTCAATATTATTTTTCAAAAACGAATTCCAAATGTGTTTTTCGCTCTCCTTATAACCCTGATTTAGTAGCATTTCATTTTCACTATTCACGAATATGATAAAACATCCACTATGTAAGTGTTCTCTATCATCAGAGGTAGTAGTAAAATCTGTGGAGGCGTGCGAGAAAGATGAATGGATGATCGTTGATGATTCAGAAGAAATCACACACCAGGAAATAGTAGAAACTGTGACGTAGCTAACTGATTTGATCGAGGAGCCTGAAATAGACGACGAAAGTCACAACTGATAGTTGGTTTCGATCATTGGTAAACTTATAAGGGCTAAAGGCCTTACAAATGGTTACGATATCAACATAATATAGTATGATGTTCAGAAAAGTAAACATCTTAAGGATAATATAAAATATCTTATATTAATATTTGTGAAGACTAATAGTTTGTTAAGTATTTTTCATAGCCTACTACAGTTTTAAAATGCTTTGTCATTATTTTAATATTCGCTAAAAGTAGCAGTTGTACCAGTTGTAGTATACTGTGAACTGTACATTAATATTTTTTAATAATTAAAAAAATTACAGTACATTTGTATTTGCTATTTCAGGTTGCCCTAAGGTTTGATGATGATGGTTGAGATCTTTTTTATGAAAGGATAGAGGGACATTGCCACATAAAAATGTTAGAAGAGTCTCAAAAAATAATCAAAAATTACCGAGTTTTTTGAATGATTTATTTCTACACATCCTTATTAATTATTATATATTTTAAGCCTTATAATGGAATTTAATTCGATCAAATAACTTAAGAGTAGTTTACAAAGCGAATACAGAATCCCTTTTGCACTCAAAACATTTCCGTATTAAATCCTTAAATAGATACCGAAGAGTAATAAATATTCACCGCTTAACCAGAAAAAAAAAATTGTTACCCGAAATAGTTTCTCTCTTTTAAGTTCAATTATTCAGTGTTATGTAGTGCTTGAAGTTAATGGATACTATGAATATTTAATTGTGCCCTAAGTCTATTCATTTCTTAATGCGCAAGAAGATTCAAAATATTTTTGATGATCTAAAGGCCATTTGGGTGAACTGACATAAGCAGATTTTGTAACGGAATATGTGTGTTGAACACAGAGTGGATGGCTAATTACGATGGCACGAACACTACAAATCTACATATTTAAAATAGCCTGATAAACAAATATTGTATTGATTCCGTACTATTACTATAATTGCTCAAAACTGTGACGTCTAACAATAATAGAAGATTCGAAACTTTAGTTCCTGAATTGGCATACGAAAAGAATGGCAACTATTTGTAACCCATTTCCATTAAAAAATGGCAACTAAATTTCATCGATCTCATTTTTTAAAAAATCTGTCTATTTTTTATTATAATCTCCTCCTCCCACAGAAAAATAAATCCGTGTCATATTTGAATTGTAAACAGGCTTTTAAGCCCTTCAACCACGATCATTTGATACCAGTCCAATGAAAGAATAGTAGAGTCAATTGGATATTACACTTTCCTTCTCTCGGCGTGTAAATTCTGAGCATTACGCTCACTTTCAAGTAAATCTTTCAAGAACAATCTACACCATGCTAATGGAGAGATGGCAACGTGCGTTTGATATCTATGTTTAAAGCATATGGTAAGCACATTAAGAATATTGTATAAATTTTAAGCCGGATATTCGCGATCACTTTACATTTCAGTTCTAAGCATTATACAATATTTTAAGATAGTCTTTTAAGATAACTCCACACGACGACACTGCAGAGAAGGCAAATTTGTGTTTCATATCCATATCTCCAATCTACACGTAGCAAACTATCAGCATTGTAAAAATTTATAAGCCAGGGATTCATAATCAATCTACATCAAATCAAGGAATGAATAGAAGCTTGGGTTAAATATCCATCTTTCCTACCCACGTTTCTAGCCCCTCCCCGGGGGCGCACTTCGTAATTGTGGATGAGATGCTTCCGGCATGGTGGTTGGATCTCGCCAACCCGGTGGGAGGCTAGAATCCTCCCATCGATGACGGGACGTTCTTTCTTTGGTGAGGGTTGTACCGTGGCCGGTAATCGCCATTAGGACTCGATCACAGTTCATACTAACTGCTGTTGTGGCAGTACGGGTCATTCAGTACATGTGGTTAATCCGTGTGCTTTCGTGGCGGGTCGGAGAGTCTGTTCTATGGCTTAACAAATCTAGGCATTGTGTGCGTTTTCTAAACCGATTGTTCATAATAACTCGTCACTACGCCAATGGAAAGGTGGATGTATGGGTTGATACCAAGCCCATATTAGTGCTAGCAGGGATTAACTTGTATTTTAATACCCACTCCATTACCAGTCATTCACTATGACTCAACACCATTTTAATGAAGAGATGGTAACGTGTTTTAGATATCCAACTTTTCAATCGATGCTATGCAAGTTTTGATCATTGTATACACTTTTAAATTGATCTTTCATGGTCATCCCACGCCACTACAACGGCAGGATGATGAAATCATCGGATATCCGATTTTTCCAGTTCATTCCAAACTAATTCTCAACATTGTGCGAACATTTATTCCGGCCCTTCATAAAATCCTCCCAGAAACATTACTTGAAACCTCTGTGAGATGGTCTCTCTAAAATAAACCACAAGTCCCTATTAAAGACCAAATCTCCCTTTTCCACCTTTTATATATAGTGTTGTGGTTGAATTGTAGCCGCATCACATAACCACTAGACAAAAGTGAACACTCGTGCCGGGAGGTTGCTAACTGACTTATGAAGTTACCATCGCAATTACGAGTGTCCAATCCAAATGCAGTAATATATTTCCGTCATATCTAATTGTTTGTTAACTCATAGTTTTTGAAATAGAAAATTTGAGAGGATTAAATACTCTACCGTCAAGTCATTCCTTACCAACTCTGAACGATTTTCATATTCACGTTAGATTCAGAAGTGCAGTTATTCGTTCACGTAAGTGGAATAATTTTCAACATACAATTTTAAAGTGAATGAACATTTTCATCAATAGACTTCAACGGTGATCTTTGTCATCTCAAAAACGCACACATGTCATTTTATAACACAATATTTTTTTAAATCATTTTTGCCTCTTTTGTCTTTTTTGTCAAATATTTTGGACTGATTTATTGTGGAATTTTCATTTTCAAAAGGCGAACTATGTTGTTTAATGGCCGAAATGTCCTGGTTGGTACAGCGTTGGTCTCGTACTCCTTAGATTACGAGTTCGAAACTCACCGGCCGAAAGATTCCCCCAGTGTGTGGCGGCTGGCTCTCGTAAAATATGTCGTGATCGCAAAGTCCTCCATGTCGTGAGTAATACCACTGGGGGTACTGAGTCAGAGGTGATCGTTCTCTGTTCCAGGTCTAAATTACGATCTGAGATGAATGAATGAATTTGCATGGACGAAGCCCACCTCCTAAAAAGGATTGTGACATGTGAGTAGCTAAGTCGTACTCTTGGCCCTAGATGGCGCTACTTGTGAACAAAGAGACGCATTTCTTAGGCTTAAAATCTGCTCATCTTATAAGCTGAAGCTTGTCCATAAAAAAAAAAGACAAGTGCCATTAGTCACAACATAACATGTTGCTTAAAATCTCATTCATTAATTATTTTTCCTATAATTACATTCCACCCTTAAATAAAATTTTTATAACGACATTGTTATTAAAATTTGGAAAAAGAAAAAAAATCCATGAAAATATTTGAAAGTTTTATTTCCAGAATTTGCATAACTATTAACAAAGAATATATATCGAATCTGGGAAATACATTGCATTTTGATATCCACTACAATTATGACGCTTATATAGGACATGATAAACAGAAATAATGAGGCATGAGTAACATTCCGTCATGCGTATTTTATAAATAATAATGCGATAACAGTTTCATAATCTTTTTTCAGAAAACGACTCAGAAATCAAATAAAAGTTATAAGAACATCATATACAGTTTGTTGATTAGATTCGTATTTTTAAGGTGTCATGTGGATTGATTAAGCAACGGCATTTCAAATGAGAAATTAATCCGTTTGCATTGATGATTATTGCGCAATTTCATTGTAAATTAAACATTTCTATCTTCTAATATTCAAAAATTAATAGAATTTCAGTGAATTACTTCAATTTACTTGATTTAACGTATTTATTACAACAAATGTATATCTAATTAATTATCGAGCTACACGCTTTTTTTAAAAAGCAGAATAATACTCACTGTTGCCACATTCTCATGACTAAATAAAATAATAAACAATTAAAAACAAAATTTAGCATATATCATTGAATGGAATGATCCACACAAGAATAATATCATTTTTAATCATAATAAATGTAATAAAATTAATTTTTAAACCCACTTTTATTAATATAATGTAAAGTAAAAACTTATATTAATTATTCCTTATTTTTCGTTCTTTAACTTACAATTTATATAATTCATAGATTTTTTAAAATAAGGTTTGCTTAAAATTTACAAATCGTATGGAATTAAAATTTAATAAATGTAATCAGTTAGCGGACAGTTTAGTTCTACAAATCTTCAAAGATATGTAGAAGTATAAAATTTTAAAACTCTACTGTAGCACGAAATAAGTAAAAAAATCGATTACAAATTTTACTCTCTTAGACATGAAACAAAAAAAGAACCAAATGTAAAACACAAAAATTATACAAAGGTAAAATGATTAAATACAAAAATCGTTTTCAAATAAAAATCGTTTACAATTTCAGTATGAAAGGATTTCCAAAAGTAAACATGAATTTACTTTGTATAAATAACATTTGATAAGTTTTCAATCATCCTTTTTTTTCTTTACAAAAAGAAATTTCGCAAAAACATGGTGTTATGCCAAATTATTGCTTATTTTTTAAAAGATGTTCGTTTTACATCCGGTTCAAGTGAACTGGAAAATTGCTTTTCAGTACTTCTATTGCAAATATCTTAACTATTTTCTTTCCTTTGCAAAAGCTTATGAAACAGACTTACAATGCTTGTTAAGGTAGGAATTATAGCTATTATTTTCTTTTTTTCTAAAATGTTATGAAATTTATTTCCAATAGCTCTTAACGTAATAATTAGATTTAGCTTATTATTTTTTATAAGAATTTTAATCAAAAGGTATGATTGATATTTAAATTTAAATGTTAGTCACAAATGACAAGATGATAGGATTTCCAACAAATAATATTTTATTTTTAATTCCTACAAGAACACATAAAATAAGATACAAATGTAATGTTGAAACGTCAAACTATGTTTTCTTTGTGTCTTTTGAAAAATATAAAACAAATTCTTCGTTAAAACTGATTATATTGCAATGTCATGTACTAATAAATTTTCTTGATAAAAATAGCTTCTAATGAGGTTCGCTATTTGTTGTAAAAATAAATTTGCCAAAGAAATACTTTTGATAATGTTTGATTCTTTTTGTTCGCGTACTGATATTTAGTCTTAACATTTAGCCAAACTTTTTTTTCATAGAACAAATTTCATCTAAGTATTTAAAAACCTTTTTTTTTCTAAACAATATCCACAAAATTCGTTAGCTCAAAAAGAATACAAAATCCAACCAATATTAAAAAAATCTAACAATTCAAAACGAAAAAATGAAAGAAAAAAATCACGAAACACACATCGTTATATCTATAAAAAAAGAGAGCATTTAATGATTCTTCAAAATTTTGATTATCCTTTTTTTAATAAATAAGAAAGAAAAAAATTCATTATTTTTTTGTTCATCAGTTATATTAATTCATTCCATATCGGTCATGTTTAATTATTTCTTAAATTTTATTTCAACTGTATTTCAATACAAACACTTGATTAAATCAATTCAATCAAGAATGTTAATTGTCGTCGATTCGAAGGAAAACATCTTTATTTAGTAACAATCTGGGTTTTTTTTTCTTTTTAATTCTAACTTAGAAGTATTCCGTTTTCAAAAAAAGAAGAAAAAATTGTTTATTTCAGTTGGCAATTGAAAGAGATTCATTAGCGATATCAGGCAAAAGAAATGTTTTATTTAGGAAATTGTTTCTGATTTACTTTGGAATTCTAAGAATCTGCTCTTTGAATTCTGTTGCCAAAAAGATAAGAATAGAAATAGTCTTGAGGAATCCATTACAGAAAAGTAAAAATGAAGTAATTCGAAGTAATATGAGGGCATTACAAGTACTTGTAAGTTTTTTTTTTTTTTTTTTTTTTGCAAAATATTATGATTTGCATTGATGATTAGTTCATATGCCTGACATTCTCTCATAATTAAAATATTTTCCAATCTTTTATTGATAAATTTTTTTAACTCTTTAGCTTATTATCATAAAATATTCATTAGAGATTTGAAACTAGATATTCAGGCACAAAACTTTTAGTATTTAATACCTAAAAAAGGCTTTCCCATCTCATATCAAATCAACTATTGGTGTTTACGCAGATAAGTTAGTGTTCCTTGAGCATATCAAAGCGAAATCAATAATATAAAATTTATGCAAACCCTTTTTGACTGCTTAAGCGTTAACGGACGAATTATATGCATACTTAAAAATCTAAGTAAGTGCTTGTGTATATTACTCTTCGTATAACTATGTACGCACATTTCAGCATCTAACGCCCTATCTATACAACATCTATTTCCGAAGTATGTACATATTTTTTAGTAAATGCTTGTCCATGACAAAATATGATTATTATTTATTATTGTCTATCAGTACAAACTATCAACATTAGACGAAATAATAATTGAATATTTATCCATTTAACTGGTGAATTTGTGTAGTTCCCATCTGGTAATAATGAATATGATAAATATCTTTATCGATTCGGTCAGTAAATACAGAACAGTTTTTTTTTCAGCAGTTACTGGTTAGAAAGATAGTTTTTCGTCGGAACTCCTAAAAAGTTGTTGCTGTTGTTGTTCTCGTGGTCCGCTTTACAACGGAAGAAGGGGTTCAGTAGCTTCTGAGAGTATGAACCTCTAATCATCAAATGGCAAAAGTCAGACTTCTAGTTCACACGTCACAAACCCATTTTACGGGGTGGATTTCATTCCTCCACAGATCATGATTTAGATCTCGAACAGATAACGATCACCTCTAACCCAGTACTCCCCAGTGATATTACTCTCGACATGGAGGACTTAGTGACCAAGACAGATTTAACTCGCATCAGCTACCACACACACATGGTGAATCCTCGGCTGATGGGTTTGAACTCGCAGCTCAAGGGATGCGAATCCGACGCCCTTCCCTCCAGACTATCCCGACCCTCCTAAAAATTGGTTTCATATCAAAACCAAACTAAATCCAATTTCTAGGAAAAAAAATTTACCAAATAACATTCGTTACTACTGCTACTAACTATTAAATATTTAATGTTGCTTAATTAGATATGTTATAGGATTATTAGAAAATAAAGCAGAAGATTGTCTCATTTGGCGACTTATCACCAACAAAAATTTACAGCTTGGCAAGAATGTTCACATAATTGCTCCAAATCTATTTAAATCGGGGTATTGGTAGCCTATCAAATGCTGGTTTTACACTCCGCTAGTTATAAGAAGGCAAACAGGCAGCGCATGCGTAGAAGGGCTTATAAGTTCTGTTCGATCGAAGACAACTAATTGTCCCCACTGGACAATTACATGACTCGGAACTGATCTTTTTTTCTTACTGCTCGTGCGTTTTTCGAATTTGGCTGGGTTTTTTTTGGCGGCAAAAAATTGATGACTTATCAGATTGATTTCAACATCTCTTTTTTCTTTTTTAATGCGAAATGGTGTTTTTTTTTTCATCCTAAGTGCCATTTATTTTCTATAATTTCTTTAAATTTACGTGTGTTGACATTTTGAAAAAGAAATAATCAGGAACGCCAAAATGGCAATTTATAGCCAAGCATGGAATCTTAGTATCTATGTTATGAAATAATGGCAAACATAATTCAGTTCCTTTCTACGAATCCGCTGCCTACTTGCCGTCTTATTTCTGTCCGGGTTTAAAAGCACATTAAATTAACTAAGACAAACAAAGCTTTAAAAATTATAATGTTCTCACATGATATCGTGAAATTTGAGACAGAAAATTCATTTTTTTATTATTATTTTATTTACATATGCATTTATTAGATTTGTATTGTCCTTTGCTAAGGCACCTTTGATATCCCTGACGCCAAGAAAGACATTATTTTCTTCAACATCCTGAAATTCGTATTTCTAGATTTAAAACATCGTCATCCAAAAATATTTTTTCCTTTACAGATTATGAGCTGATTTCTGGTTATTAATGCGAAAATCTTCCTTCTTTTGTTCCTAACTGATAAAACTCTTCATTTTGAACTTTTAATATCATCTCTAATAAATTTCGTAAATCTTTTCTCGCTCTGCCAACATCGTGCTCGTAAATTTACTGCTACACCAACTTTGCCAGAAAGAAATTAAAGATCCGAAACTTCTAACGTTTTCTTTTCTTGTAATCCTAAACCTTCTTTAGCACTCATCCGACACTTTTTTACTTATTCTCCCCTGCTCAAAATAGCTATCTGTATGACAGTGATCGTTGCTTCATCTCAGCGCTCGCCAAGGGAATCGCATTATCAAAAATGAGAGAGAGAGAGAGATCGTGTATCTGATGTCGACAAAGACCTCCAATAACGGAAAGTACTGAACTTTTATCTCATTTGAGAATTAATCATTATATGAACTCGCCTGTTAATTTAATAAATATTCAAGAATTCATCACATTTGCTGAACTTAAGGTAATTATATATAATAACCGACAATTATACAAAATCCCCGTATTAATCTCACGTACTCTAACACGCACATATTATTACGTAAGTGTATATGTTTCTTTATAACTTATGCATTACGTTTTTTACATACTTTTACAAATATGTTTAGAATGTTAATTCATACCAATCTCTTAAACTTTCAAGAAATCATTTTAGCTAATTTTCTCAGACAGCTGATTTTCATCCATACTTTTTTTATAAAACAGATTCTAACTAATAATTCGCATTATAATAGAAAATATTATTCACAGTACGTATCATGGTACTGTGAATAATATTTGCAATGAAACTAAACTTAACATATTGATATATAAATATTGCCGGGTCAGCTAGTATATATATATATATATATAAATTAAGTCAA
>JAOUZG010025578.1:2970816-3030652 GCA_026289955.1 Argiope argentata
ATATATATATATATATATATATATATATATATATATATATATATATAATCACCCTGCTTAACACTCGTGTATCAGCATTTTGTTCTAGAGAAAAATGATATTCTAGTTATACCGAGGAAATTTCTTGTTTGCATTCCGAAGCGCCATCTATTGTACGAATTACACAACTCAAATTTTCTACATTGGTTCCGTGTGAAAACGCGTTAGAGAACTTAATGGTTAATTTTGATACTGCTTTGAAATGATAATTTTACTTGAAACTTTTAACTATACAATATAATTGAAACTGTTAACTATATTATATAATTGAAACTATTAATTGCATTATATAATTGAAGCGATTAACTTACTTCTTTACTTTCTCTTATATTTACACGCCATTGGCTCAGTGGAGGTTATTTACGAGTTTTGAAGCCCAAAGCAGTGCATAATAAAATACTCCATTTTTAATAACTTATCAAAACATTTTATTTTTCAACGAATTTTTAACGTTAGTCAATATGTCACTCATTTACTTAGTTTTAATTGTTTATTTTAGTAACTTTGTAGAAACATAGTTACTAAAAATGTTTATAGCTTTATTTTTTATTTATATTTTACATTTATATGTAATTAAAAAAATGATGGAAATAATAAATTTTGTTGTTGAAGTGATAGTCATAATTATTATTTAATGATGTCCTTACTTTACAAATAAAAGCGTTAATTTTTTAAAAGAAATAATAAGCTGAAATAAAAGGAGACATCAAAAATTATTACTTCACAGTATCTATCAATGAAACATGAAATAACTAATTAACTGAATAATAATATTCCATTATAAATAAATAGTTAATTATACTTAGATTTAATAATACTTTTTTATAATCCAACATGGATATCCATTGCTATTTTATAATTCAGAAATATGTGCTTCTTAAGACTAGGTTATGGAAGGGAGGGGATGCTACAGACAGTTCTAATGTAGGTCGACCCTCACCCTCTTTTCTTCAACTCCACTCAGAGAAGGCAATTCTCTAATACGAAATTCTCTACTAATATGGATGTATTCTGTTAATGAAGATATAATACTTAACTTAATGAAGATAGAGAACTCATTTTTTCAAAAAATAATTTCTTAACGTTGACTGAATGGGTTCACAATTTGATATAAACGTCGCCAAGTGCTAAGTCGCCTAATGTCAGATTTTATTTGGCTACTTTTTTTCTTCTTCTTCTTTGCGCAAATCTAAATTATTTGGAGTTTTTGAATTTGCCTGATTAACCGAAAAATACCGATTTAAGATTCATTTTAATTTCAAGATCATATATCGAATTTTGTTCATCTATCTCCTAACTTTTATTTCCACTCAAGCATCATTATTAATCTTTTTATTTCTAATAAAGAGCCAATAGTTATATATCATCCCTTAAATACCATTTTTCAGCTTAACGCTTTCTTTAATTATGTTTAAGAGCTTTAGGTATTGCTAATAATGCTAAGGATGTTCGGATTCTAGAAGATTCTAAATATTTTATTAACATTTACAAGATTTATTTTCCATTTTATTCATTTTCCTAATAGATTTATAACAGATAATTTCGCATTAATCTACAATAAAAGATAAACTATTACTCATCTTGAAAACTAAATATTTAATTAGAAGATAATTTCAATGCAGCCATTAAACTCGTTTAGTGAAGTTGAAGTTTTTAAAATTCAATTCCAAGGAAAAATATACGTATATAGAATTTTATGTATGTTGCAAAGTCAGATTTATAGCAATATTTCTTTTTATTCTGTTAACCAAGTAGTTAATTTACATTCAACTCGTTTCGCATTGAAATTGTTTTATCACATCTATAAGCGAGTTTATCTTTACATAAGATACTAGCAGACACAAATTTCTTTCCAAAAGCTCTGTTTCAATGGAAATTATTAAATATTTTACTGCTTTAACGCTAAATTTTTTAGTATTTTTCTTTCATTGTTACTCGGTAGATATTCGTTCTTGCGTAACTTCTGTTATCCTCACGAGCGTGGGAAAATAAAACTCTACTTTTTTCATCCATTTTAATTTTTTGGCCTGTGTTTCCCCTAAAACCAATATTACTTTCATTTATCTATAATTGTTTTGTCATATTCCAATGGGATATATGTACCACTGTTTAGGTAACCTTGATCTAGCTCATTGCTCTTTTTCAATAATGTGCTCTTACAGAAAATGATAAGCAAAAAGAAAGACTTCCATCGAAGAGATTTCCCTCAAAATTTTAGATATTTAGGATTTTCACGTTCAGACTGTGTTCCGAATTTTATTTGTGTAGCTCGTTCCGTCCTATCACCACAATATACTATTTAATACCTCGAAAATTTTATTAAATAATAATATTTATGCGGTACAATATTTTAAAGATGTCCTAATAATACCATTTGACTTTTTAAATTGACAGGAATTTTGAAGTTATCTTGTTTGCAGACATAGATGTCCGTCCCCCTCCCCCCCCAAAAAAAGGTTTTACTGATTTGGGGGGGGGTATTTAGAGAAACATAAAGATATAGTTATTAAAAATTCAAATTTTATAATGATTGCAATGGGGTGTTTATTTTGTATTGGTGAATGCAAGATATTATACGGCATCACAACGTCATTCGACTTTATGAATACTAGACAATGTTTTGAAGGTATTGAAGTAATATCGTGGGATGTTTTGTCTTAATACAGAGAAGCAAGCAAAAAAAATTTTCTTTAAAAAAATAGTAATTTTAGTGCTGAAGTGCATTTTTATCTGGCCTATTTGCTTTCTATTAATTACAGATTTATTTCAATGGAGATGCACGTCCCATTCATTTCTCTTTCATTTAGTGAACTCATTTCTCTTTCATTTGGCAAAACAATGGAGAAAATCTAGCTTTTAGATTCAAAATTTTTTAAATAAAATCCTGGTAGTAGTACAATGATATCTCAAGGTACTGCAAAGATTTTTGTGAAAAAATTGAAAAATTATAAACTTTTGTAAAATAAGTGAATTAATTTTCTGTTCATATAATGTTACAAAAAATGAAACAGACTTCCTGGTACAGGGGTCTTCCGCGTGATCTAGGCATCCTGGGCTCAAACCCCGGTTCGGGCAGGGTTGTTCTTTTCTACCTGTGAAATGTATAAATGCCCCCTCCCCTTGTAAAAAGCACCTGAGTAAGCGAATGTGATGCGTGAATAGATAAAAGTACACTTGGTCCAGTTGGCGCTACTTAAAACAAGAGACAGGCCCTAGGTTTAAAATTGCTGACTGCGTCAGAGAGCTTGTCCATGTAAGTGCTATTAGAAACAACAACAAAAAAAAAGGATTTTATGTACATATATAATCATTATAACTGGAAAAATTGTAAATTACAAAGTATAATAATAATAAGGTAATGTTTTGCCAAATTTTCAATTTCTTCCTTTTGTATCCTTAATGATTACAAATACTACTACTGCAAAAAGTTTATATCTACTTCATTGCATCATTCAAAGATTTTTTTAATCCAAACTCTTGTATATTCACACGTTAATCAATTTTGCTCTTATGTATCCTTCTCTTGTGATTGAACCACAGATATTTTGAGTCTATTTGGCCACCAGTCACAATTTCTTCCCACTGTTTTCATGTGACAAGGAACCCAGAGAAAGTCTATAGCGGAGTCCCCTATAATATTTGATTCAGCTTCAAATACCTGTTGTACAGTCTTTGAAAGAGTCACTGGTAACATGTTTCAACAGGGAGGGGGTTCAATTACATCATTTACAAACTATGAGATCAATGTAATTCTTTGCATCGAGCTTTATGTTAGAGCTTTAAACCTTCGGATTCTGTCTTTATTTATTATCACGTCAGAACATGATATCGTTTTAGGAATGAGGCTTTCTGGCGTCAAAAAAATTCCGTAGGCGAAAAATTGAAATTTTATTATCTGCACGAGCATCTCAAAAAATCAGTTTTTAATAACGTGTTTCCGTTGCATTTACAAAAGTTCTGATTTTTAAAAAAATAAGTTAATGACTACAGCAAATAAAACCTTTAGAAAATGTCATTTTGAGCACGTGATTATATGAAACGAAATAATTAGGAAATGAGATATTTTTTTCAAACAATAAATGCGAGACGAAGTTTTTTTGATCGTTCGCAATACTAAAGTGACTCATTCAATGAAACCATTAGAATGAATAAAAATATAATTCAACTTGCACGAGCACGTGCTACTTGACCTTTCAAGGAATGTTGTTCCGACTTGATACATTGAAATATGCATAGCAGATTTCATTTTAATTTATTTTGTTATTTACCAAGACAATTCTTCCACTTCGTATGTTTCATGCACAAAAGCAATTCGCTGAATTATTTAATTATAAATTATTCTTGTCACTCTTTTTTTTTTTCTTCTTTTCAATATCCGACTTTTAAAATCCTGAACTTGTTGATTGAATTTTAATTTCTTGGTCACTTACTGGTTTTTTTTCCTTCATTATTTACAGATAATACTTGTTTCATCGTGCTTACTGATCAGTTTCACGAGAGTGGATATGGAATATATAGACTGTCGGAATGCAGTCTGCGAGTACATGAGTTGCAGAATGACGGAAAAGCTGTGCAAATTCCCTGGAGCAAAGAGGATAAAAAATGCGGCGTTTTGTGGATGTTGTGACAAATGCGTCATTGTTAAAAGTATGTTGTTTTGTTTACTATCCAATATGTATGACTTTTTTGTAGATTGTGGATTTCAATAACTTAGAAACCTGATTTTTTATGCAGGTGTTATAAATCTGTATGATGCTAAAAGAAGTTATTTTATGTTTTTAAATCAATTTTAAAAACAAAGTATATTAATTTTTTTTTTATATCTAAGTAATGATTTTGTGCTATGTATATCTTCTGTGTATGAAATTTTAAAATAACTTCTCGATGAAGTACAACCGATTGCAATATTTGAACCGAACATATAGAAGAAGCAGTTAATATTGCATCCTCATCCACTTCTGAGCTATTTATAAAATTTCGTCTGTAGCTCACCGGAAAGTCAATTTAAAATCGATAGCAAAATTTGTACCGAGCAGACAGATAGACAAGAAAATGATTTCCTAAAAATGTACTAAAATCCTCATGCTTCGAAATAAGAATACTGAACAAAATTATTATAAAACCAGCATAATATGTGAACAGAATGTTCACAGTGAACTTTTTTTTTTCATTTTAATGTAATAAAAAAATTAATTGCTTGTTTTTTAACTTGATTTATGATATTTTTCATTAAAAATAGCCTTTTAAAAAGATACTACTGAGTAGAAATGGGAAAAAATGGATTCAACAGATGCATAATGCTTATAAATATTGTTGTTTGAGATTTCAAAAGATTGCAATAAAAAGAAAATTTATTAAATAGAAAATGTATGTATCTTTACTAAAATTGAATAACAAGCATAATTTGAGGGGAAAAAACAACAAGGAAGGAAAAAAAACCTTCATGTTTCTATAGCGAGGATTTTACTCATTTCATTTTTTTAAACTTTATTTGTGAAGTTTCAGCTTTCAAACCTTTGCAAATTTTATTTTTCTGCAATAAATAGAATACCACTTTTTTTAAAGATAATTTTTTTAGTTGATTGTTTGTAGATGTAAACCGCCACAGTTCTGTTCTGGTGTTTTAATTTTTATACTTGTTTCATAAAAGTAAGAAACTTAGTTTGCTATACTGTGTGTGAAGGAAAGAAGTTATATTTAAAATGAAGAGATTTAAAGAAATAAATCCCGGCCTCTTGGCAGAGAGATAGCGCATCTTCCTCGTGATCTGGGAGTCCCTGTCAGAAAGCTTTTGTTCTTATGTTCACTATCTGTGATGTGTATGAATGTATCCCTTGTAAAAAGGGGCTGTGCAAGCGAATGTGGTGAGTGTATAGCTAAGACGTACTCTTGGCGCTACTTGAAACCAGAGATGCACCCTCGGCTTGAAGTCACTCACAGCATCAGCGAATTTTCATTAGTAACAACAACAAGAAATAAAGGACAAGTCGGTTACAAGGGTTTTTCCAAGGATTTTTTTTTCTCGCAACTAACATTTTATAATTTTTTTTAAAAAAAATGAAAGATTATTAATAAAGAATGATAAAAATTAAATTGTGAAGTATCAAAATTTTTTCGCAAGTAAATACGAAAATAACATACATGTTTATGCATTTCAGTTATTATTTTTAAGTTCCTGACATTTTTTACTGTACAAACCACAGTCAAGTAAATCTTAAGATTTAATTTTAATTTTAAATTAATTAAAAATTAATAATAATTAGTTTAGTTTTTTCCTTTAAAATTTACTAAAAACATATAAGATATTTATTTATTATATTTTATGAATTAATCATTACACTATTCGAACTTAATTAAAAAGGTGAAATTTAATTTAAAACCAGTCTCAGACGACTACAACCCACGAGGCCACATTATTCATGCATGTTTTTATCTTAGAAAGACTTTTAAAACTTAAGTAGAAGGAAAGCAAAGACAAAAAAAAAAAAAAT
The DNA here is from genome assembly GCA_026289955.1 of Argiope argentata. NCBI lineage: Eukaryota > Metazoa > Arthropoda > Arachnida > Araneae > Araneidae > Argiope > Argiope argentata. Next base: position 2,977,347 of record JAOUZG010025578.1, read on the forward strand.
CTGTACATGCCTAATGATTTAAATTTCAAAAGAGCTATGTTTATATATGTCGTCTAGACTAGCAAATGATCTTAAAAATAAAAAATATATATTCATGTTATATATTCATTATATATATAATTATAGCAGTATTTAATACAGCTTTAGAAAAATTAAAAAATAAGATATGATAAAACAAATTTTCTTTTTCTTATTCTAATTTATATGTTTATTCCTTCTAGTATTTCATGAAAATTAGCTCAAAAGAAAACATCGTCTGCTTAAAATATTATTTTTCTAAAAAATTTTGTTCATTTTTGAAATTACCTGTGTTTTTGCAATATTCCAGTTCATAAAACTAGTCCTTTTTGTTACGTTCGTGATAAATTATTTTGCATGTAGAGCTTTTGAATGCTTATATGGCGCCCGATTTGTGCTTTAATTTTACAAAAATTCCCCATTTATATCCTTTCTTCTTTATTAATTAGAAGATGATCAACATAATACTGACATTTTTTAAACAATTCCAAAAGAATTAGTTTGGGCATGTAAAAAATAGACTGATCAATATTTTTGTGAATATATAATAATCAATGATATTCAATAGCTCTATCAATACTTAAAAGCCCCAAACGCCCGTTCAATGAAACCACGGTAGATGTACGAGACATTAGACTGTCACTGCGGAACTCCACCCGCCTCTTTCGTCAAATGTGATTGAATGAATAGCTAAGGAGCGTACTTAGTTCTTTAGATATTCCCCTAGATGAATTTGGGAGACAAAAAAAGGTTTACTAATAACTTTCAAAAGATGTCTGATCAAATGCCTGTTTAATAGACATCAACTAAGCAAGGTCTTTTTCTTTTATTCTTTTCGTGTCATCACTACTAATTTTGGTGGAACCAGGTAATTCTCCTTATGCTTTAAAGAGACTTGTGGCGCTAGCTTCATAAGCCAAATAAAATCGACAGTACACAAGTAATACTTTTTGTATTGTGGTTATGTTTCTCGGCTACAAACACCAGTGGCGCGGGTTCGTACCTCGACCTTAAACTGCTACATTGGTGACCTTGATTATACAACCTCATGCAGCTGTTGTGGTGCCATCTACCCGCAGCAGAAGCCGTCAGACACATTTGAGGCAGCTGCCAAACAAAGTCGTCAGACTCACTTGACACATCCACACGCTCACCATAACGCTCGGTGCTATAAAATCTTTCATCTCTCCGCTGACTCACTGGTGGAGGAGTATTATGACGCGGGCTTCATAAGGAAGATAACATATACGAACAACAAGCATTACTTTTGTATTGTGGTTATGTTAGTCGGCTACAAACGCTAACGGTGCGGGTTCGTACCTCGATCTTCAATTACCACAGACTCTTAGACATTCCAGTATTTTTTTAAAGGTGATTGACTAAACTTAGAAATGAGGGGACTAACGGAAACTCCGATTTGATAAATGATTCCCGTTTTTGCTTATCTGTTCAATATGTGATAATGTGGACTTCATAACATCGTTACTTCACACATTTTTTTTTTTCGCATTTATTGGTGTACGAATCTTACATGGATTACCGAAAGATTATATTTTTTATTTATAAACCACTTAGAATGAAGATTACTATAATGCTTAGCAAAACTGTTTTGGTAAAGAAAGATGTACTTCCGGCGGATTTGGAACCTGTGATGGAAGTGGTGATAAAACACATTAATCGATTCGCGATTCGTCACAAGCATATCAAATTTCATTTATCTAGGCCAATTTATGAGGGCTTTTTATTTTTGGGGTTAAAATCTTTATAAGCCAGATAACATCTTACGGCCCGAAGTGTCACCTTTGGCCAAACAGATATGTTACTCAGCTTTACTCAGATATATTACTCAGCTTGCTTTGATCGTGCCCCGGATGCTATCAACGCACTTGAAATAAGCAACCTTTGTACGCAGCTTTGTACAACTGTTGTGGCGTCCTCTATCGGCAGCAAAAGTCTCGAGGCTCATTAAAATACAAAAGCTAACATTACCACCAACTCACATACGCACTCGCCATAAGCTTGGCGTACTGGTATTGTTTGTTTAACCATCGACTCACAGGAGTATGTGGTGAAAGTTTTATAAGCCAGATAACATCCCTCGGGCTGAAGTGTCACTTTTGGTCCAATGGATATGTTGATTGGTTACAAAACCTCAGATTTCAAGTTTTGAGCCTAAGGCAATCCACATCTGCTTTAGTTTTTATATATACAAAATATACATACCGAAATTGCATACCGAATATGCTTTTCGTTTTGTTAATGACTCGAATATAAGACTAAAACCCCTTCCATTTTATAGAATTGATTTCATTTGACAGAATACAGAGCTATGATTCTGATGTTAAATCTATACTCTCAAAGCAAAAATTATAGGCACTTTTTCGAAAAAGTATATTTTGAACATATGAAGTTCATAATTGAAGTTTCTTAATTGTTAAAAATTTCTTCATCGTTATTTGCTGTAATGCCACAAAATTACATATCATTTTATAGCAAATTTAAGCAAAAACGCGATACATTTAATCATCACTATTCTTTTAAAAGTTATAACTAAACAACCAGAACAAAAGTGCACATTTAAATTTCGTTGATAAGATATAATTTTCTTCATTTAAATGTAGCTGCTACCAATAAGTCGGAAAATTACCAATAAGTCGGAATCTAGTTATTAGTAGAATACAGCAAACGATAGTTAGTTTTTGAATTGAGAGGTCTTTTTTTCATAAATTTGATCATTTCTATATAAAGTTATGTTGTTGTTGTTTCTTATGGAACTTGTCAAATACGCTGATGAGGGCAGCGATTTTAAGCCAAGAGAGTGTCTCTTGTTTTCCAGTAGCGTCATCTAAGGCCAAGAGTACGTCTTAGCAACTCACGCGTCGCAACCCTTTCAAGAGGGCGGATTTCATTCATTCATCCATAGTTCGTAGTATGGACCTGAATCAGAGCACACTCACCTCTGAACCAGTACCCCCAAGTGGTATTACGTTCGACATGGAGCGCTTTGTAACCACGACAGATTTATTCGTGCATCAGCCACCAAGCACGCTCGCTCGCACACACACACACATACACACACACACACACACAGTGTGAGTCTTAAGTCAGCTTGGTTCGAGTTTACAATCCAAGGGATGCGAATCCAACCATGGCCGTCAAGAAACTATATCTAGAGAACTATTATCCAACACCCTACCAACCAGGTTAACCTGGCCCTCTAAAGTTATTGACTGATAATTTGTAATTTTTTTTATTTTGTGGAATTTTAAAATATAAGAAATACAACAAACGGGGTGAAAAGTTGATTGATCTAATAATGCAAGAATTCTGTGAAGAAAAGTCATTTTCTAATCCAGAACAAATTGTGAAAAGGTTAGACAAGGTAATAACCCAAGTTAACAAGATATCAGAATAATAGGATAGTAAGATCTGGAGTGATAAGGCTAGAATCCAACTATTTGGTAGAGCTGGCATAAATTAAGTAAAAAGAACAAGAAAAGATTTTCATTCTTATAGCATAATACCCACTACTAAATAAAAGTTAGAATCTGAAGGTTAATAACAGAAAGAAAAAAAAAGATAGAAAAAAAGATACGAGTAGAATATATGTATGATTATCCTGAACATAAAATCCCACCAATACATTAATAAAATTCTCATTTCTAAAATGCAAATTTCGGGGCATGCGATCGTTCTCCAGATGAGGATGAATTTATAGTTTAACAAGATTCCACTATGCCATGTTGCCACTATATACCAAAATTATTTTCCTAGACAGACATTTCACTATTATAACAATCTGGAAAAAAATTATACCTTAATCCAGGCAGAAATCTTAAAGAGTTGGCTAAAAAAACTTGTTACAAAAATGCCTCCCAAAAATAAAACCAATTAAGTAAAGCAATAAGTCATTTATAATGTCACATAGCTGAGTAATTAAGAAAATTGGTAAAATTCAAAAGAACGGTATTGTAAGACCGTAATTTATCCTATTAGCTGCCATCAGTGAGAACTTTTTTACATGTGTTATTATTCTTGTTTTCTTTTGTTTTTTCATAACTGCGTTCTAATTGAATTATCAATATTAAAAATTGTTCTATAAATTTTTAATTAAATTATCTTGAAAACAATAAAATATTTTAAGGTTGTAGATGAATGGGTAGGATTACCGAATGGCCAAACTCGCAACGTTAAAGTTTATAGCCAAGAAACATAACCACTAGACAAAATAAATATTTGTGTTCGGACATTGTTATCTGGCTTATAAAGCTATCACCACATACTTTCTCACAAGAGAGTCGGCGAGGAGACGAATGATATTAGAGCGTGTGAGTTGTTGGTGCAGATGGTTAGTGATGTTGTTTCTAATACGCCTGACGACTTTTGTTGCCGCTTGTGGGCGCCACAACAGCTGTACGAAGATTGCTTATTCAAGATCGCGGTTCACTTGTGGAGAATAGTGTATAAGATCGAACTAGCAATGTTACGGTTTGTAGTCGAGTAACACAGACACAAGCAATTACTTGTGCCTGGAAGTTTTATTTGGCTTATGAAGCTATCACCAAGAGGCATATCTTTTGATAAAATTGCTTTTATGAATCGATGAACCCACATATCTCAAAAAGTCTCGCCTTCTGAAAGATTTCCATAATGTTGGCCAGTATCGTATAATCCATCTGTATAAATCTTAGCGTTTATGAATTATTGAGCTAACACATATATGGATAGACAGGCTTTCGTAAAAAATTGATACATATGTACAAATTCGATTTTAATTCCTTACCCAAAATTTAACTGCTTTACGTTATATGTTTTTTGAATTCACAGACAAGATCAGCATAATTCCAGAATATATATATATATATATATATATATATATATATATATATATATTACTTACTTGGAGATTTTCTGTAATTTCAAGATTTAATGACTTTATACTTTCTTGTATATTTAGTACAGAGAAAGTATAGCAATCATAGATTTTTTTAAAAAATCTAACTCGAGATTTTGACGAATCTTAGCGTTTTAAACCTCCCTCGGTTAAAAAAAAAATACACTTTTGGAAAATGTTCGTCTGTCACAAAGATAAGCCAAAAACTCTGAGCTGGGAGATTGAAATTTGGTGTATAGTCTTTACACCAAATTTGCAGATTTCTGCCCAATCTGCTTATAAAAATGACGGCTGTTGGAATAAAAGTTAACATGATAGCTACGAAACGACGAGAGCTAGAATGATAAGATACATATGATTATAGATGGTAAATCTACCTTATAGATTTACCATCTATAAGGTAGACACCTAACAAAGTTGGAGTCACATCCAATTACGGATTGGTTTTAAATCGGTTTGTAGTTTCAGAAACATGCTACCGACATAATTCAAAGACACAATGACATAAATGCATCAAATTTGGCTTGCGATTTTGTGACTACAAGTGTAGTTTAGTGTATCAATTGATTGATAAATTTGCCTAAAACGTAAATTCAAATTTTGGTTACTATTAGCGCATGCCAGGGATTAATCGCCAAACAACTCGCCAAGTATGATACGGTTGATTTAGTAAAAATGCCAAATTCACACTAAAAGTTAATATTTAGTGACTGTTGTTCATCAATTCCGTTTAAGGTGTTTCCTGGTGTGACAAGTTTATTAGAAAGTATGTGAAATAGATTTTGAATATTCCATTTCCACTTTTTTTAAATCTTTTTTTCTAACGACAAAGTAAAAAACGGATGAAATTAAACAACACTTACTCTAATACTTTACTAACATGAATAAAATTTTATTTGACTTAAGCAGATAAATTGTCACTTTTCAGTAAATGAAATAACACATAACACAAGTTTTCCCTATAATTTGGGAAGTTATTACTTTTACCATGATTTATTTTTAAGAAATATATAAATTATTTTAATTTGTATTTGGCAAAATTTTAGATTTTTTATTTTATTTATTTATTTACTTTGCAGAAAAGGGGCAACAGTGCTTTGCAGTTTCTGGAGTTTTCGGAGTGATTGATATAGAATGTGAAGCTGGTACAACATGCAATGTAGTTACTTTTAGATGTGAATAAAGAATTATGATGATTTTAAACCTTCCAGTCATCAATTACACAACTAAGATGAATATTTATTTATAAGGATAAATATTTCTTCATAATGTGTTTTGTCAACATGTTTTTAAATAAATTGTTTACACTAAAAAAAAAATTAGACAGTAATAAATGTGAGTTTCTAAGGTAGATCAAACTATTAAACTTATCAATAAAGCCAATTATCTCAAGATATAAAATATTTTAAATAACAAAATATGATAATAAAATCAGAGGAAATAATAAAAACTACATATCTAAATGCTTTGTATATTAAATGGCATCTTTCTATTAAGTTAATTCCGATTAAGCTATTTTAATGAAAGAATAAATCTATATAATATAGAGCAATTATTCAAAATAAGGAAAAATAACAACAATATAATTGTATAATGAATTATATATTTATTTACAATCATAAAAAAATGTACAAAATATGTTAAGGATGATATTATATAAGGTAAAATATAACAGTAAATAAAATATTATATAAGTAAAGCAAGTAAATATAATATATAAATTTATTACTAAAAAAATTAACTATGCATAAGAAGGTAATAAATCAAATTAATGTCATTAAAAAATTAATTTCCATTTTTTTATCATATGAAATAAAAATTAAAACACAGTAAAATTCAACTTATATAAGTGGAAAAACATGCTTCATTCACTCTTTCACATATTTTCTCTTTCTCATTTACATGTATTCAATTTTTGTAGCATTATATCAAGGGAAAGAATTATCCTTTTTGTATGAATAAGATCATTTTTTCATACATCTACAATAAAAATAAGTATTTTCTAGCAACAATTGGTTAAAGGGATGAAAAAACTATCACTGAAATCTATGCTATTTTAAATTAACATTTTTCATAAAATGATATATTAAATATATTCCACAGCAATCTTTTTTCTCTCTATAAATATATATATAAAAGAATCTTATGAAGTATAAGAATACAATTTTATATGAACAGAAAACTTTTCAATTAAAACAAAATTATCAGCTGTTAAACTGAAGATAAATATATGAAATTTTAATAGATATCCCTCTTAAACAACATATTTAATGTCCATAATAATTAATTTATAGTAATTTAATAGCTCAATTAATTCTTTGTAATGATCACTTTGCATGAAGCATCTAAGTTATACTTTATTTGTATGCTTAACTGATATTAATATTTATGTTTCTTATTACAATTTATATTCATCTAAATATAATATAGAAAAAATTGTATAACTAATCAATTAAAATTTCATATCATAATTTTAATTAATAACTAAAGCAATAATTTGACCCATCTAGTTTAAAATTTTGAATAATATGGGAGAAAAATCAAGTAAAAATAATACTTGTATGTATTTAGAACTTTATCATATAAAATTTATTTTCAGTATGATAAATTTTACAGCATTCTCTAAACAACGAATCTTTTATATAAATATTTTATTATTTAGAACAAATACATACAAAATTAAACCAGTTTCATGACACAGAATTTTATAGTAATTTTACATGTACGGCATTATTATTACTAAAAGCTAAATTAAATTGCAGTAAATTTTTTAAAAAATGGGTTGGATGAGCAAAAGTACTATAAATCTTGCAATTTTTCCTGATTGCGTTACAGTAGATAAATTAAAATGAAAGTATAAAGTACAAAGTATTTCATTTATACTATTATATAAGTTACGGAAAGATGTATGCTTTTTAAAATTAAATAAACCATATCACAGATAATATAAAACATGATGTAATTAATACAACATGCGTAATTAATTGTTTCTATGACCTATCCTTCATGTGAAGTTCTTCTGCTGCTTTATTTCTCATACTGACCCAAATACAATCTTTCAGATAGAACCTAAGAGGCTTATTTGCCCATTCTTCACCAGCAGATTCAATACCTATTCTTTTGCAAGTTATTATATCACAATCAGGGATGTTTAAGCCATCTTCTAACCATAAATCTTCCGATGTGCAAAGATCTATTTTATTGAAGCTTTTTGTGACTTGAAAAGCTAAACACAATTTAGATGGTCCGTTACAAAGTTCTTTATCTTTTATAACAGTTTTAGGTTTTAGATCAGAATTTTTACGATTCTTTAAGCGGAAATCTTTCATTATCGGAATATTTTCTAAAGGTTCTATAGCACGTATTAGTACAGCTGAGCCTTCTTCCTCACTGGATATATTAAAACAAAAGTAAATGCCATATATTGAATACACATATGCAGTACCAGGTTCTAAAAACATTGCTTCATTTCTTTCAGTTCTTTTTCCCATATAAGAATGACTTGCTACATCAAAAGTGCCAAGATAACACTCTGTTTCAACTATTTTTCCTCTTAAAATGTCGCCAGTGGGTAGCTTTCTTACTAGAACTTTCCCTAAAAGAGATTTCGCTAAATGGATGCATGATTGATTAAAAAAGGATTTATTAAGTCTTTTTATATTTAATTGCGAACTATTTATATTTGTAATATGAGTAGTTTGAACAGAGAAATTTCCATGTAAAATTGATTTCGATTCAGTTTCCCCAATGATTTTAGTTTTTTTTAATTGTGACATTCTTTGAGATAATCGTGTTGATAGAGTTCTTTTAACTCCACATTTATTAACTGAATCCATGTTGTGAAGGTAACAATAGTAATAAGTTGAAAATAAATGGTGAATTTTCTTTATTTTGAAAAAAAGTTACTTGTTTTAGAACCCCTATGATTGGGAATAGAAAATAAACTTTATATTTAAAATAAATGATTTATGCTATATAATCATTGCATAAATATAATCCAGTACAAATTTTTGAGACGCTATCATAGCACTGAATGGAATGAATGAAGGTGTGTTCCCCGGCGTATGCTCCAGAAACGCGATTCGTAGCTTTTGCCGGGTTTAACAGAAACTAGGATCCCGATTATCACAAAAATATTTCAAACGAGCAACAGTGACCATAATATTGTCAATTTATAAATAAACATAAAATTTTGTTGCCATGTAACGAAAAATGTAATGTAATTTAAAAGCAGTTTATACCTTCTTTGAAGGCAACAAATAATTTTTTTTCTAATTTCGATCACCACTAAAGCATAAATATAAATGTAAGTTTCATCATTGTTTTTTGTCTTTCCAACAAAGAAAGAGAAACCTTTGTATATTTCTTCTTTAAAGCCGTTCTGAAAAGGTGCTCAAGGTATAAAGCCGTTCTGAAAGGTGCTTTGAAAGAACAATGAAATCTCTTACAGCACAAAAAATAGAATGAAACATATAAAAATTATTTCATCCGATAATAATGCAAATTTAATTTTTTTAAAGGGAAACCAGCAACACAAACCATATCACAGATAAAATAAAGCGTGATAATGTAGTTAAATTAAGTGGATGTTGTTGAACATATTATCTGAAGTGAAGAGAGTTTATCTTTTCAATTTTTGTTGAGAAACCGGTGTGTTCTGTGTTTGGGTAAATTTCTCGATTTTTCAAAAAACGTTTGATTTAACGTTTGAATAGCAATTTAAGCTTTTAATTATAATTCATACAAGCAATTAAAAATGGTGAAACTTACGGCAGAGCTAATTCAAATGAGTCCTCAGTTCATCAACTGTATAAGAGATCGCCAGCTGAATTTGAGAGGTATTTTTTTTAATTTTTGTAACTATTGGTCATTATTAATGATTTATCACTTATTCTTTTTTATTTCTTTGACTTTCTGTTAGTAACTGCTTATAAATAAATTTATATTTTGCCATTTTTAAATGTCTGGAAATGATTTATTGTTATGACGCATTTATCAAATTCTCTGAACATAAAATATTTAGTTAATATTTTATATAATTTTCTAAATGGACCTCTCCATAAATAATATGAAAATCATTTTATTATCTGAGCATTTAATATACTGTCAAAAATTAAAAGTTTTTTTATTTTATTCTGACACGTAAATGTAAATATTGGGCTTATATGTTTGGCGCCGAACTCGTGTCCCGTGCACTAATAAAGTATTGAATAGAAATATTTTCTCGTAAAAGAAAAGAATGTTGTATTTCAATGAACGTATAATGTTTTTATATTATTGTTATATGAAAATGTGGTTGATCCGGATAGAAAATGTAAATAGTAAATTAAATTTTGACACTTTGTTGTTGTTATTGTGATTAATATCTTAGAAAATGATTAATGTTTAAATAGGCATTTATCTATTATTTTAATCTAAGCAGACATGAAGAAATCGTTAAATACTGTAGGAGGAACTTTAGTTTATTTCTACATAACATGGATTATTTTCCGAAGCTGAAAGTAAAATGACCAAGATTCCTATCGTCGTATTTAACTTAACTATCCAAAATTTCTATGAAACCTAATGAAATTTATTTTTCTATATTTGATGTTCCCTTTAAAATTCTCTTGGGATCCTTAAATTTTAAAATTTCAATTGAATTTTTCAAGTGAAATTCACAAATAATTTTTTCATTTTGTTAATAAAAAAAATTATTACCTAAATTTTTTAATTCTAAAAATGTTACTGTGAGATTTCAGTTTGATTTTAACTCAGTTTTCAAAAAAATAAAAGGATGGAGGATTAAATATGAAACTAACATATTGTCTCAGTTATTAAGTCTGAATCTACTCCCAGATTACTTGTAAACTCTTCTATAATTATTTTTTTAACTGGTTGTCATTGAGTAAGATTTTTAGTTTTATTGCTTTTTTTTCTAACAATAACTATTATTTGAAAAATCAAAGAAAAATTGTTTTTGAATAACACATTTTCCAGTTCAAGTCAATTTTCAAAGATAACTTTTTCGTTTGATGGCAAAATTGTAAATTTTTTTTATTTGACAACAGATTTCAAATAGGAAATAGAGCTTATTATGATCCTTTTTTCATAAAGTTTTGGATAATTTCCACAACTTTGTGCTTACTAGAAGTATGAATGTTCATATCCAAGGAGAATAGTCAAAGAAGTCCTGCTATAACAAGATGAAAATTATTCCTCCTGTTCTTGTAAATTGAAGGATCAAGAACAGAAAGAAGAATGTGATTTTATTTTAATATATATTAACAATGTTTTGAGGTTTGCAGTTCTATAGAAATTGAGGAGTGTGAAGCATCTGTGAAATTTGCAAGTTTTCATCAAAATATTGAAACGATCAAAAATTTTATAAGAGGTTATATTTTGAAATCTGCTTTGAGCTGCAAGTTTTAGCTTATTAATTGAAGACAGAGATTAACAAATCTCTTTAAGAGCTCATTTCTAGAGTATTTAAGAGTTGTAAGAAGATGAATTTGGAAACTAATAATAAAAATGTTATTTTTCCATTAGACGAGCTCAGGGGAAAAACCACCAAATGTTGTAAAATTCTGCCAAATTTCTTTGGCTGTTTAGGCTTGCATCCAGCTAACGGAAAAGTACCGTAAAAATATTTAATTTAAATGTATTTGTTTATTCTATTTAAAATATAACATTTTATGCTCTTTCAATTTTTTAAAAAAATCTTTGAAAAGTCTTAAATTTGTTTCGTCCCTTCAAAAAAAAAAATCTGGTGTCTCTAGAAATGATTTATTTCTATTTACATTATTTACCTGGGCCATAATATCAAAAATATAAAATATTGAAATTAATGAATGAGTTTATCTATTTTGTATCCCACCATCTTTTGCCATGGGACAAATTTATGTATTTTCACATGTATTATAAATATATACTTTTCGATGTGAGAAAATTAATTAAAAAATAATTACTTGAATTTAAATATTATAATCAATATTAAATATCAATTCAATATTAAATATTATTGAATTTAAATATTTTTAGAAACAAAATGCATATACCTAAAAAGTTAATTTATCAGCATCTGACCTTTTAAATGTAAACATTTTCACCAACAACTTATCTGTTACTGAAAGAATTTTCTTTCTAGATTTTGGAGCATTGATGATGGATTCTTTCTCAAGATATCTTTCATTTCTATTTCTTATAAAATGTTTTATTTTCTCTTTGCTGTTTTTTAAATTTATTGTCTGTCAGATGCTTGTCTGATTTGTATCTTGATATTACACAACATACCCTTTTATTTTTAAATATTAAATTCCCTATTCCTTTGGCCCAGAAGCGATTAATAAAACTCAGTAACTCTTAAATTAATGTGCGTAAAATATGCAGGGGCTGAGGAATCGTCAATGAAAAGTATTGCTTCCACATACAGGTATGTACTTTGCTGTGATTTCTGTGTACAGAGAGATAGATAGAAAATAATTCCCTATAATCTTTATTTTTCTATAATGACAATTTTATGGTGTATTAATTTTTAATAATCAACAAAAAATTTAATTCAAAATTTGGGGCTCTGTGTGCATATTTTTTCCTCTTTTCTATCTTTGTTTGGTTTTCTTCTTCTTTTTGAATGATTACTAATATGATGAAGTGTAAAATAAATAAGTTCTTAGTATTTTATTTTTATGATGTATGTGGGAAAAGTTTTCAACTATTGAAATCCTTAATGGAATATTTTCATAATTCTAAATCTTTTAACAAACACTAATTTTTCATCCCACGAGTTATTTTTAATAACATTTAAAAAAAATGAAAAATTTTCTTAAATTGAATTTAAAATATTTAAAAGTATAAGTATACTATTGAATGATATGCTGAATTCCTTTTAATAATGCAAGAACAATTATAAAAGGATTTATTTCCAATTTAGTGTTTTTCATATGAAAACTGATTTAATATGTTGTTATTATTATTTTGATATTTTTAAAAAATTGCAATTTGGGTTCTATAGCTATTTTTCTGAATATCAGTTTCAACTTGATTAAAATAATTTTGATTTACCTAAATCCATACTTGGTACAATCTTTAAATTAATTCTGATTTGTAAGCTTTTTTTTTTTTTTTTTTGGTTACACATATAAAATTTTCCCTCTAAAAGAGTTTTGTAAAAATAATCTTTTATAACATTTATTTCATTTTATTTTTATTTAATAATTATATCAAATTTTTATTCTTTATTGTAATATAGGAAACTTTCTGTCTTTAATAACTGATATCAAAATTTTACCTTCAATATTTAGTAGCTCAATTTTTAAATTTTCTTAAGTAATAATTTTTCTAATTAAGGGAAGAAACCTCCTAAAGAGTGTAAGGTCTATTTTTTAAAAAAAAAATTTATAAATTAAGAACGGTTTTATAATTATAAATCCCAAAATTCTCTAATATTTATTTTAAAGTTATTACATTGTTTCTATTTTATAATATCATACAACCATATTCATTGAATCGAAACTCATAATTCAGGAGGGAAAGGAGGTTTTTTTCCCCCTTTGGACACTTTGATTATGAATAAAGATTTGTTCATCTTTTTCTTTAACATTTTTTTTTAATCATTACTATATGTAGTTTTCATGCTGATGTCAAATTAAATTTCTCTAAAAATTTTATTCAGGTTACAAGATTGGACAGATAGAAAATCTTGGTGCAACTTTAGTAAGTAATAATACGCTTTTTTTTTTTCATTATTCGTGATTTTATTTCTAAATGTCATGAAAATATTGAACCCCAGTTATCCAGCTTAATGTCACAAGAAAACAAAAAGCCAGATTTGTATAAATCTATTACTGCTCTTTTGCTAATCTGTCTGTATCTTTAAAAATTATTTTAAATATTAAAACTCATTTTGCACTTTTTATTTTGCTACAAAGCAGAATGGTATATATTTGTTTTAAATATGGATTAGAAAAGCAAAAAATGTAAGACTAATATTTCTGTAATACAGTATGAAAACATATACTTTTAAAATGAAAAAAAAATTGATGTATTCTTGAATGATGAAACATTGGCTGAATTTTTAAAAAAATTACTTCATTTTATTTAATAATTTATAAATAGGGAACTTAATTAATAAATGTAATATCTAGAAGGGCTGTCATAAGTACCTACATACAATACCTTGATTTTAAACAGGTCTGATGAAAACTGGGCAATCCACAGGTTTGGGGGAGTATATTGTATATTCAGAAATTATTCTTCTAATTCTTTATTTTTTATAAGGTTGTACCTAATTCTTATTTTAAAATTTTAAAAAAAAAGCATTTGTTTAATATCTAACTAAGCAATATTGTATTCAGTTTGAATTTATTTTACATGCTTTATTTAATAAACACACACCTTTTTTTTCTTAATAAATTTTATTTACAAAATTTATATTAAAATTTTGAAGCATAAAAAGAAAATTTGATAATATTCTTTTTATTTAAAAACAAATTCCTTCAAAAGTTATTATTTTTCCATTCCATTCGTAGGATCAATTTGACTGCATTGATTTATCAGATAATGATATAAGAAAACTGGATGGATTCCCTCAGCTGAAGCGACTAAAATATATTCTGATAAATAATAACAGAGTTTGGTAAATATTGCTTAATTCATTCATTTACTTCACCTTTGAATTTTATGAAATTTATATATAATTACAATGGCTAAATATTATTAAATTTCAATTTTTCTGTACCCATTCAAATATATAATTTCAGTTAAAAGTCATTTCACAGTTTCTATGCTGTTAGCAACAGTAAAGTTAATTAGTAGTTAAATATTTATCTAATTAATGTGAAAATCTTTTTTTGAAATATAATTTAATTTTATTCTTTTTTAAAAACAGATTTTAAAATTTTTGTGTTTGTGAATTTTCTATAAAATTATCTTATAGTTTACTGCAATGATATTAGATTATTTTATTGTGGCGAATGAGGCAAATTTTTTTACATGTATTTAGAATCTAGTATTTACAAGCTTCGTATAAAACAATTTTCTTTTAATATTAGTCGTATTGGAGAAAATTTGCAAGAATGTCTTCCTAATCTTGATACCATTGTTTTAACCAATAACCATATTCAAGAACTTGGTGATATTGATCCATTGTCTACTGTAAAGTCTTTAACATCTTTAAGGTATGTATATTAGAATTATTATTATTATTATTATTATATTTTTTTCTTCATTTGTGTATTTACTTGAATGGATTTTAACCATTTTATTTACTCAAGATTAAGTACTTAGCTCAATATTTTTATTATATTATTAAGTGCTAAGTTCTTTTCTTCCACCAAATACAAAACTTTGTTGTTTTATTATATGGAATTAAATACGTTTAAATATTGCTTTAATAATTTTAATTTTTCACTGCTATGTGCTTATAAGTTATATGTTTTAACTTGATATATAATTTAAAATTAATCAATGAAAAATAGAGTTAATAATTAAATGAATCATTTTTTAAGTTTTTTCTTTAAAAAATGCTTTTTTACTGCATTATTTCTTTTAATATCTATCAGTTTGAATGGCTTATTATTAAAATGCAAATTCATTTTTTTAATTCAGTTTCTTTAATCAAATATGTTAGTGTGCATGTGACTTAAAATCTTTTTTTTAATTGATTATTAGCACATTTTTGTCTAACTGTATGTTGTTATTTTCTGTTTGACACAATCCTTTTTCTTCCTTCTTTTCTCATACTTTTGAATGGCTGCACTTACACATTTTTTTCAAAATGCATTAAAAACATATAATCAGGCTTTTGTGAATGGGCTGTGTCTCCATTTGCTCTAATTTTATTGCTATTGTTTCCATTTGTATTAAGAATAGTAAAAAAAGTCATTTTAAATCATGTTTTGTTTGAATTTTGATGCTTCACAGGTAAGCAGTTGTTACTGAATATAACGATTGACTATTAGTGAACGTTGTAATTTATTATTGAGTCTATATAGTTAGAATTAGGGAAAAATCTATTTATATGTATTGAAAATTCTTTTATATGGTTTATATAAGAAACTGTGTTGCTAAGTAATGCAATCATAGTGAAAAGTATAAATAAGTTTAAAATAAACTTATGAGTATAGGGGCTAATGGGATATCAGATGAATTTATTTTTCAATTATTATTTTTAGAAAATCCAGTAAATATCTACTTGAGAGAAATTCAAAAAAAAAATATTCTTGTATTCACCCATCTACATTGCATTATTTGTTATTAAATTTGGTTTTTGCCTTGAACTTTCTAAAATTACACTTATCCTATTATTAGATTTGAATCTGATAAATGTTAAAAAATATGATAAAATATAATATTAATATTTATCTTAAAATATATAACTAAAATGTTTGAAAATAAGTATTTCAGATAAAACTTTAAAACATAGTTTTGATATATGAATTAATGGTGCTGCATATTTTTTTACACATATTCTAAAAGAAATAGGTTTTGCAGATTTGGTGTGATAAAGTTGACTTGCTAGTAATTAAAATTGACATGACTGAACACTTATTAATGACATATAAGGAATGCAAAAGTAGTAAAATATTAAGTGTTTATTTAAATTATTGCTTCTTGATTGAGATTAAATCTGTAGTATAAAATAATGTACATGTGCATTTGTTTCATGCTTATAATGCTGATATTAATGAAGCATTATTGTATGATGCTTCAATAATTGTTTTGTATTAATACTAATAGTCTCATTGTAATTTTTGTTTTTAGCTTGATAAAAAATCCTGTTGCTTCTAAAAAACATTATAGATTATATGTTATTCACAAATTGCCCCAACTTAGACTTTTGGATTTTCGCAAGATTCGTATGAAGGTAAGGTTTTATTGATGTAATATATATTCAAGCTGCCACTCTGGAATTCTTGTTTTATTATTTTTTTCCTTGAAATATTTTCCTATGTCTAATTTATATGTTGTATTGTTATGAATAATAAAGGCGAATGTTTGTGTTATTTGACTTTTATAAATTATACCTTATGATCATTACTTAGAGCTATCAAATTTGGAATGAATGTATTTTGAAATTTGAGATACACTTTAGTGACTTCTGAAATTTTATATTACTTGGGATTTAGCTGAATTTTAACACTAGGGGGAAATAATCATTAATATTTTCAGTAACAGCATCAGAAAATATTATTGCATTTTTCTTTGAAATTTTCTGTTTTTTTTAACTTTATTTTTTTAAATTATGCAGTATTTGTTATAATATTCGCATTGTTACATTGAAACTCAAATTTTGAATTTCTGTTTTTAAAATAAATAATCATATAGTTCTCTTTTATTAAAAGGGAAGGGAAGGATATATTAATTATTTGCTCCAATTATGTAAAAAATAAACTGAAATAAATTTCTCACAAAAATGAGTGATTAGATGATAGATTCATCAAATATTAGATTAAAATAATTCATTACAAATATATTTTTCATAGGTGGCAGAAGACCAGTATTAAAGGTTGATCTGTTTATTAGAGTTTCTGTAATATTTTAGTCTATTAAATACATTAAGAAGAATTTAGCCTATTAAATACATTTAGGATTTTTTTAAAGATAATTTACTTTTTTTTTATTGTACCTTCCTATTTACATCATTTCAGATTTAAAATGTTAGGATATATTTAACAAAAATTAATATTTTCTGATTGTATCGAAGGCAAAAATATTCCTAAATGAATAACTTTCCTTTCAAACATTATAGGAAAGGGAAGAGTCTTCAAAACTGTTCAAAGGAAAAAAGGGGAAGAAACTAGAAAAGGAAATTGGCAGAAGGAGTCGAACATTTGTTCCTGGTGGTAATCTTCCAGATACATCTCCAGAGAAGCCAAGTGGACCAACTGTTTCTGATGTTGAAGCAATAAGGGTAAACTAATATTTTTTCTCTTTGGTATGAGGATGGAAATCTTTTCTGGTAATAGTATAAAAACATTCAAAAGAATATACCTCAATAGTTTTTAATAATGTCATAAAATAAAGCTTCTAAATGATAGCTCACCAAAAGAATATTAACTTTATTACATTGTTTGATTGCTAAAATTTTTAGATATTCATTTTGTTTATGAATATGTGCTTGTGTATTAATATTAGATAGATTGGCAAACATAACCAACTGACTGACGTGAATTTTTTTAGAAATTAATTATGCAGGCAGTTAATACACAAAAACTTATATATACCTTACTTCCTCCTCAATAAAACTGATTAGTTATTTTCATGTGTTCTATAAATGTTTACAATATTTTTGAATTTCCTTCTCAAGATTTTCGCAGTTTAAAAAATATTAAATAAACAAATTGGGAAAATGCAGGGGAATTCGGAAACTAATAAAAACTAGGAATTGGGGAGTTTAAATTTCTTGATTCTTTTTGCCCCAATTGGAAATCTAATCTACTTCAAATCTCTAAAAGTTGTGGGAATTAAAGATCATGATCATACCTTCCAAGGACAAAACAATGCTATTTGCAACTGTATAATTTAAGAAACTCCTCCATTTTTCTCTCCCCTTCCCCAATATAGACCATTCCAGTTTCTATGTGTGATGCAACCCCTCCCTTTAAGATTCCGGAGTTGCAGCAAAGGAGCTATCACTAAACTTCTGTACCCACATGACAAGATAGAAGGCATTTCTTGGGTACAATTAGCAACATTCAGTTTCTGGATCCTTTGCAGTTGTTTTCAGTCTACCATACTTGAATTTTTTTTAATGGTTTGCTCATAAATTGAGAAATATTGAGCTTATTCAAAGAAGATTATAGAATTTTCTTAAAACAATGAATTGCTCAAAATCCATAGCAGAATTCTTATTTAATTAAAATCTGTCATGTTCGTGTTTTAATGCATTCATTAATGTAGCAGAGATTTTTCCACATATGTTCATTGAAAATTAAATTGCTAAAAAAATATATGCTGGAGTATTTCTAGAATGTTGCACCTTATTTGTGAAAGATTTGGCCCCTTGGCTCAATGAAATTGATGGCTAAAATATATGCAGAAAGTGATGCTCAAATACTTGATATGGCAAAAAATAATCTTATTTTGCTATGTTTTTATTAAGTTATAATTAAATGATTTGTATCATAACAAATTTTTTTATCTAGTTGATTTGTGTTTTATTGCACCCAAGTCTTTATAGGACTAACCTCATTGTGAAAATAGTTAATAATTGGACATTAATAAGATTCAGAGGGGGTACATAAAAATTTTCTATGGACAAATATGTTAAAGTCATATCTGTAGTTGTAATGTTATCTTAAGCATGACTTGTTAAATCACGAATATACAAATGTATTACTGATTTTACTTTCTATATTGTTTCTTATTTTAAGCATAACTTGTAAAATTATGAATATACAAATGTATTACTGATTTTATTTTACTTTATTCTTTCTTAAATAAGCATTTGATAATAAGTAAAAAATGTGATTGTTTTCATTTATTTCTCTTATTTATTAGAGAATTTATGAGTTGAGAAAAATAATTTAATAAAATTAATCATCAATTTTACAAAAAGAAAAAAAAATGTTTATAGTTGTTTAAACAATAATTGTAAATCCTTCAGTGTATTTATATAACTATTCAAATTAATTGATCAAATATTGAATGTGTATTCTAGTGGACTCCTTATTTTATGTTAATTTTTTAGTTTTTAAATTAGCTAATGAAATATATTGCTCATTTTTAGGAAGCTATTAAAAATGCTACAACTTTAGAAGAAGTTGAAAGATTAAAGCAGATGCTGAAGTCTGGTCAAATTCCAAGAAAAGATGGTGGTGCAACTTCTCAAAACCAAGGTAAAAAAAAAATTAATAAAAAAATGTTCATATCACCTTTAACCCCTCCGGCATGCAAACCAATTTTTTGAATGTTAGCACAAGCATAGGGTAATTTTGACCCAAAATTTTCCGTCACTTATCTTTTTTCTTATTGGCTATTTGTTTAAAAATAAATTATGGTCAAAGGTTTTAGATGTTTTTTAATGTAAATATGTCGTTACTTTTAAGATATAAATGTGGTTTTTAATATGTAAAACTAAAAGTAAACTTCAATTCATTTTTCCATAGATTTTTTATTCAATTTATTTGTCCCTTTTACATTCATAAAACACTTATTTTTTGTATTTAAGTAATTTTTTTCAGTTTTAAAAATGTTAGAAGAATAAGAAAATCAATATTTAGCATATAATTTACACTTGTTTTGAAAAGACACTTAAACTTATGATTTTTAAAACTCTTCACAAATTTTATCTTTCAATAATATAAAATTTTCTTTTTCTAATATAGTTTCTATATCTCAGAAATATATCTTATATATATAAATATATATCTATACTCAGAAAATACTTTTAACATTCAGAATAGAATGAATTATATTATAAATTTCAAAACAATTTATTCATCCTATAAAAGAATACATTTTAATATTAGATTTTACTGCTTTTTTGTCACAAAAAGGAAAAGGCTCAGATTTTGCAAAGTATTCTGAATCTGCATTTTAAAAAATTATTATTATTTATCATAATCCCTAAAATTTTGCGAGTATATGAGAAATTTAAACTATCATCACTTTGTTTAACAGTAATAACACTTGAGAGAAAATCTCTGAATTTGTGCTGTGCATTGTTATAACCTTAATATTAAAAGAATTTGATGTGTCAGTACATGCAGATGTCATTTTGATCCCATCCCTCTTGTAAAAAATAAAATACATTATTTCATTGATTTTTTTCTTCTGATCTTTTGGTTTTCTTATCAAATATAAGAAATAGCAGGTGCAAACTTTGTAAAATCCTAGAATTTTTAAACATAAGAAAAGATATGAGGCCAAAAAGATCCTATGTGCTGATTGGTTGTAAGGCTTATAAAATAACTAGATACAATTGTTTATAAAACTGCACAGATGCTTTTTTTTTTTTTTTTTTTTTTTGAAAATTTGATATGTACTAATTTATATATGCTCTGTCAAAATCATATGTGTTCAATACTTAAGAATCACTAATTAGATACTTTCCTTCTTTGATAATTTTTTAAAAAATTCTTTATTTCAATTAATGTCCTTTAATTTATTTATTTTTGCTTTGTTTATATTTATATATATATATAATGTTACCATTAAAGTATGAAATCCCTTATTTTATAGAATACCTAGTTATTCCATGAAATAGCTGATTGTGTCTGTTAAAGAGTTAAATAATCTATATCATATATCTCGCACGACAAATGCATTTTAGCAGCTCAAAGTTTAGGTACTGGTCAGGGATTTAAAAAAATTTCATGTAAAACCCAGTGTGCCAACAAAAAAATGTTTTTGTTTTAGAAATAATGTTCTTTGTAATTCCAAGTGTCATTTTAGTAATCCTTGTAACAAATGATTTTATGGTACGTTTCCATAAATACCATTTATATGCTGCATAAATTATATAAATTGCTTCTTTTCAAATTCATTCTTTCAAATTCAAAATTCATAAATTTCTTCTTTCATTTTAATTGTCAATCATTAGTTTATTAATAGAATACCTAGTTATTTCGTAGAATATCTAGGTATTCTATAAAATAACTGCATTATATACTTTAATAGTTATATATATATATATATATATATATATATATATATATATATAATATAAAATACTCAGTATTATTGCCTAAAGCTAAAACTAAATACTTTCTTTGAATTTCATTTTAGTATCGATATATGTTGGTTTTTATAAATGTATGAAAACAATTTATAACTTTCAATGAATGCTCTTATCTAAATCATTGGTGTTGATAACATTAGAATTACTGTCATAATTTGTTTTGGGACTGTGATAGTTTTCTGTTATATACTTATTGTTAAAGGTAGAATTCATTGCTTTAAATTATTATTAAAGTTTGTGCTGATAGTTATTGATTATCCTTGGTGTATAACAACACTTAGTTACTTATATTTTTGAGAATCCTGTGTCTTTTTGTTCTCAATCAATCCTAATTACTTTTCAGTTTTCTTTTCTGCATAAAGTAGTAGATTAAAAATATAAAATTTTATGAACATTTAATTTTTCTTATTAAAAATCACACACCTAATTTTTAATGCCATGAATATTAGAAATATATGAAACATTAGTTTATTGAACCAAATTATAGTAATTTTTGTATTTTTGCAGATGAAGAAGAGGAAGAAATGGACATGGAAAATTCTACCAACTAAAGGTAAATGCTATGAGGCATTTCCAAAAAATCACCTATGTTTTTAGATTAATTACAGTATTGTTGCATCATACATTTAAATTTATGGTGCTAGGTTAGTCACAACACAATTATTTAACAATTTCTTCTAATTTTTCAGTATTAACAGATTTTTTTTTCTCTAAATGAAAATTAATATAATTATCTGAATGATTCAATAGTTAAAGCCGAAACATTTTGACAAAATTTTATAGGTTATCAAACTTACTATATGTTTGTTTTATGAATTTTAATGCATTATTAAAATACGTTACTTTTCAAAATATGTTTAAAAGTCATTTATCAAAAACCTGAAAGTTGACATAGGATGATAAAGAAAACATCTGTATAAGATAGAGAAATTGTAACATTTATTTAAAATCAAACTATGTCTCTTAAATGCATTATCTCAACTTATTTGGTATATTTCAATACCTCAATTATTTTGAAATATCTCAATCTATTTGGAATTTTTTTTTTTTTTCTTCCTCAATCGAAATAATTTTTTCTACTTTAAGCTCATTGTTGAAAACCTTTTCTTTTAAATTTTATTTTGATATTGTGAATATATTAAATGTCGATTTCTATATGCATTTCAATACTCTTAATGATTAAACAGTTTTTTTGGAATTGATATTGGTTTGTGTATAAGAACATTTACTCTAAATCCAAATGCTAATGTTGGTTATTCTATTACAGATAGTATAAATGGATTTGAGAAGTTTGTAATTTTGGTGACCTTCATCAATCTTTTGTTGAGGATTTTTTTTTTCTCTCTCTCTGTTCTTTAAACCATAGCAAGAATCATTGTAAATACGTTTCATAATAAAATTTTGTATTTTCAAAGTCATATTTGTATATTCATTAATACTCCACTTTCTACTGATGAAAAAATACTTTTGGAGGATCATTAAATAAGTTTTCTCCAAAAAACAAAATATGGTTTCTGAAATTCATTTAAATTTAAGCTATTGATTGATATGTTTTTAGAGATTCAAAACAACTAAATATGAAAATAATAATACATCAAATCTGCTGATGAGCAAACTATTGTTTAAAAAGAGTGAATTTTGCTTTTTATGTTTCAATATTACTTAAATATAATTTTGTGTTTTATATATTGATATGATACATTTCCATTGAAGTGAGAATTTCTACACTTTTGGAATAAAATTTTATGGTTCCTGAGATTAATTTTTTTATAACAATTTTACGATATTTTTATTGTGTTGCAATTTTTGTGTAACTATTCAATGTTATTGCTCACATAATCGTATTTACTTTTCTCTGCTGTTAATGTTTGACAAAATACATTATTTTATGAAATTCTGTTTCTTCTCTCTTTGGAGTCTGTTATTTTTAAATGTATATCATAATAGTGAAGCTGATGATGATATTTTATATGTATGATTTCTTATATAATTAAACTAAGACGTTTAGCATTGCCTCAGTTTGATATTTAAAAAACAATTGCAATTTACTCCAATGGCACAGATATAGTTCAAATTCAGTTTACTGCTTTTTAGAATGGAATCATGAATTTGAGCATTAATCAAATGACAAGGATATTGCATCAATCAACTGTCTCACTCTTAATTTGTGTGCAAATGAAAGGACATCTGACCCTCTTGTAAAAGTTAACATACATTTTCCACACATGTGAAGTATTTTTACTGGATTCAGATTACATACTATGTAACCATTGATTTCAAAGATGTTATCTTATCTACAGAAAATCTTAAAAACATTTATCAAAGCTTAATAATAATAATGGATCTCAATAATTTTATATACATGCCAGTGAAATTTCTGTCGCTTTTCACCATCAATACTAAGAAAATGTAAATGTGCTCTAAAATTTCAGATTTTTTGTTTCTTTTTCTGTAGCTTAATTTTTTTAATTTATCTGGTCAGACTAGATTTTATTTGGTTTTCCAAAAGTGAGAATTTTGAGAGTTTTGGCTTCAAGTCTAAAAGGGTTATCTTTCTTTAATTAAATTTCAATTCCAAGATAGCTGTCATCTAGCAAAGTTTCCTTGAACTTGGTTACAAGATTTTGACATAATTCTATCTGGGATGAATATATCATCAAAATATTTAGCTGAATTTTGAAGATTTAGGCTCATATTTTCATGAATCTTCATTGTAGGGTTTTTTTTTTTTATTAGGATAAGTATGTTTTTCATGAATGCGTTAAACTTAAAACAAATCTTGGCAAGGTCAGTAGAGAAATTAAATACATTCCCTAAGAGATATGCATTCTTCTATCCTCAAGAACTAATTACATGTTGAGGGAAAAATCATTTATAAGGACCTTTGTATATAATTGCAAAAACAAAACTTGTGATATAAGTATAATAGTCGGGATTAAAAAGCTGTGGATAAAAAAAAATATCTTATTGATGAGTTTATTTTCACTGCATTCATTTAATTTTTAAAATATGATTAGTTTGGTTTAAATAATCTGAATGTAGGCTGTGTATAGAAGGGGAAAACAAGAAGATATATATATATATATATATATAAATATTGGTACTGTGATGGGACTAATAAATTCTTCCATGTTTAAAAAGCAATAAAAAATTATTTTGTTTTATTAATCAAGTATTGATTCAGATCAATATTTACTTCCTTTTAATAAGAAAAAGCTTCTAAAGAAAGCTGTTTTTTAATGTGAATTTCATTATACTTAATAAATTTTGATTATGTTAATATTTATGCATAGTTGATATGTGTAAGATATATTGACCTGGCAACTTTTCAGGACTTACTACAAATTGCCTAATTAAGGATTTTTTTTCTGTTACATTGAAAATATTTCAGATCACAAAAGCTTTCAAACTGTATATTATTCACTAAATGTTTACTATTATGAAGCTTTAACATTTTAGTTTTATAAAGATTATTTTATAAGACTGTTTTTTAAAGCATTTCGTTAAGTTTTGATATTGAATCTTCCCTGTCTATAGTAGCTGGCTAATTTATTAGTTGTACTTATTTTTTATAGGAGGAGAAAAGACAATATATTATTTTTATAAAGATAGTATAAATAATGTATAATTTCTTTATTGAAAAAAATTATAAAGAAATATATTACTATGTGAATGTTTTATAGAGGTAAAATAACAATAGAATGTTTTATCCTCTCAATTGTCATATGACTTTGAACATGTTATGTGTGCAAAAATATAATTTATTTATTAATCACTGAAGTAGAGATAATGGGCATTTCTTTCCGAAATGAGATCATCAACATATTGGGGCTCTAATTGTTGTCAAAGACATTCTGCAGAAATATTAGGAAAAGAAATTTATTATTTAATTTCTATTTCTTTATAAAAATAATTATAAATATTTCTTTAACAAAATGTGTAGCATGATTTTATTGTGATGTATTTAGATAACATTCCACATACAAAACTAAAGAAAATACTTAATAAATCTATTTAAAATATGTGAATTGTTTGGTAATTTGATCACAAATTGTTGGGGTATTGAAGTGCAGGACTAACTATTTTTCTTTGGTTTATTTTTTATTTTTTAAATTTCAAGTACCCTTTTCTTTTATGCTATTGCATTGTTACTTTTATATATATATATATATAAGAATACTCTATGACATTAGTTCTCAGGGTACTCCAGAAAACATTCTTCAGATTTGTGTTAATTTTTAAATTGCTCTCTTTTGCATATTTTCAAGTAGTTTTGAATATGTTGTTAGGAGCATGAAAATCTTAACTATATTCCCAGATTTTCCATTTAGTTCAAAGGGTATAAAAATGGTGTTAGTTTGGATTTTTATTTCTCTATAACTGCCTTATTATTAAAAATAGGTTATTCAAATAAGGCAAATAGGTGCTTCATCTTTATGAGCAACTTTTGTATCCAAACATATCGGCCGCTACAATAATTGAGAAATTAGAGGCTGAATAATAATTTGTGCATCTCCCCCTTCCTTCTATTTTTTAACTTGATACTTTTTATTGAAAAACTTTTATCACTGTCATTCTCTTCTACCCTCTTTCATCTTTATAGTTTCATATCTTATAGAACTAAAGAAGGAAATAGAGGTGTTGGTGGAGATTCTTAATATTTTTGGACAGATAAAATATACTGTTACCTGCCTGGCTAGCTGCAATTATTTTTTAATGATAAATTGCGTTTGTAAATACAATATTAGGCATTTAATAGCACTTTCTGATGTCTTATGAAAACTATTAAATGACCTGGAATGAATAACAATGTGTTCACAATTTTTAAATTTATTTTTATCTATAGATTTTAATATTTCTGGAGTATAAATATATATTTAATTTATAGCAATAAACGGTAGATTTACTTTCACAATGTGTAGAGGAAGTATTTCAATTATCAACAATAGTAATAAAGGAAGTATTGTAATTACAATTCGAAATTTTGAGGATCTCCATGATTCAGACATCTTCGATTGTGAAAAATTATTTTTTCTGCATTATATGTGTATGAACACGATAAGTCAAAAATCGAGTTTATGACCAGGTTCGTAGTTGTAAAATTTTGACCGAAATCTATCTGTAGGGAGTCTGTCTATCTTTTATATTGAGTACAAGGGAACTCAATATAAAATGTAAAAACTAAGCATATAAATTTGAAACACTAAACTATGTAAAAAAAATCTTTTCACATTTTTAATAAACTGATAATCTATTTATTTGTTCTTTCCAGTGCGTTAATTTTTTAAGATTAACGATTTAAATCAATGAAATTCATTATAGTTTTTATATCAAATTTCCGTGTCAATTATGTTATCGAGTAGGTGTCCAAAATATCTATTCTGACGATAGATTAAATAAAACGGTTAGAATCACCCCAGAGATATATATTTTCATAACTATCGTTCATGACTGTAGCGAATTCGTGGTTCCGTTTGAAATTCATAATTTTTTGTGTGTGGAGGGAGGGAAGGGGAACATATTTTTGGAGTGTAATCCGAGAACGTTTTGGGGAGACCATTCCTGTTCATTTGTTGTCGCTCAGAATTTCCGAAGAACGAAAGTAGCTGTGACACTTAGGTAATGGTTATTCGTAGGCTAAAAAAAATCGGTACACCTGCTTAAGAGTATCTCGCGTATAAGTACCGCAATACAACGTGGCATGAACTCAACTAAAGTCTGAAGTAGTGCTTGAGGTAACTACAGGGCTGTCCAGAAATCCGTTAGATTATGAGACGGTGGAGATCATCTGAAAAGCACGTTGTAAGAAATCCCAGATATGCTCCATAATGTTTATGCCTGGAGATTTAGGTGGCCAGTGAAAGTGGTTAAAGTCAGAAGAATGTTCCTGTAGCTATTCTGGAAGTGTGGCGTATTGCATTGTACTGCTGGAATTTCCCAAGTTCGTCAGACATGAATGAGTGCATGTGATCAGACAGGAGGCTTACGTGCGAATCACCTGTCAGATTTATATCTAGATGTATCAGGGGTCCCTTATCACTCCAACTGCACAGCTCCATACCATTACAGAACCTCCACCAGTTTAGACAGTCCTCTGTTGACATGTTGGGTCAATGGATGAAGACATGAGGTCGTCTTCATACCCGTACACGACCATCCGCTCGATACAGTTTGAAACGGGACGCATCAGACCAGGTAACGCGTTTGGAGTATTTAACAGTCCGAAGTCGGTGTGGATGGACCCAGACGAGGGGTAAAATTTTGTGCTGTGCCGTCATCAAGGGCACAAGAGTGAGCCTTCGGCTCCGAAAGCCCATATCGATGATGGTTCGGAAGCTGACAATTGTTGATGGCCTAGCATTGAAATCTGCAGCAATTTGTGGAAGGATTGCACTTATGTCACATTTAATGATTCTCCTCAATCGTCGTTGGTTCCATTCTTGCTCAACTTTTTCCGCCCGCAGTTTAGTTGGAAGTTTTATGTTTTACCGGATTCACGGTACCCTAGAAAAAATGTTACTGGAAAATCCTCATTTCATCACTACCTCTGGGATACTATGTCCCATCTCTCGTGCGCCAAATATTATACCACGTTTAAAGTCAGTTAAATCTTTATAACCTGCTATTGTCGCAACAGTAGCCAATCTAACATCTAAACTTGATTTTGTGGTTGATTTTCGAGGCGCCTAGAACCGCAAGGGGCTTATCCCCGACTTGGGAGATGCTTCATGAGACGCTGCAAACAGGAGAATGGCATGGACTGGAGCGATGCATTGAGTTACCCACGAGGGGTGGAGGCATGGTGAGGAGGAGAGCTGCTCTGCTATTGGCTGGCGGTTGGTTTAAGAAATGACTATTTAAGACATGAACACCAAAAAATTTATGGATTTGGGTTTTGCGATAGTGAGTTAAAGATAATGAAAAGTTTTTCCAAGGGGTCAGTTGCTGACTTCATTTCGTTAATTACTGTTTTAAGATTTGGAAAGGGGTTTTTATTTCGTTGCGGAGGTCGAACATGTCCGAAATATCAGATTCTGGGCTGTTAAAATTATTAGCAACGTGGGGGGGGGGAGAATTTATTTGCTTCGCTGGTTGCTGTGGGAGATTGTAAAAGTTTGGCTTGATGAAGTTAGATTTAAAGAAATTTTGCCTATTTTCCTGGGGGGTTGGAAACTTTGGGCATCCACGATAAGCTGCAGTATGACAAGGTTGGTTGCAAGTGGGGTTTTCAATTTTTTCTCCCTCTGTGCTAGACATTTGTTGTCTTATATAGGCGTTGGCGACCTCAACGCCGTATTCTGATTGGTTCCATTTCTTTTTATTCGCGTACGCATGTCTACACAAGTTTCCCTCCCCCTCAATGTATTAGTTAATGATAAATTTGTTAAAATTTATCGTCAGTAAATTTAAAACTTTTTAAATTAATAGTTACACAATTTTTCAATTAAATTTCTTCGGAGCTCTTTATTTGCTATGTTGGGAAAATACGACGGGAAGAAATATAATTGACTAAGATATGAATGTCAATTAAGTTAGTGAATCCTTCTATTAGTGATGTGTATTTAATGTTAAATGAAAAGCACACTAATTTGTCTGGACGTATTTATTTTTTATGAACAAAACAAACAAACAGCATGTACACAGTAGTAATGAAATGAGAGTAGAATAAATAGATACAACGCAGTACTTGTGACCTTTCGTGGACCGGAAAGAAATATGGAATAATGCATTGTTTAGTTAGCAGAAATACATCAAAGCTCTTCCTTCAACCTACAAACAAAAGTGCTACTGAAAACAAAATATTAGTTATAACTAATGAAACGTAAAAAGTATACTCATTAGCATCGATTTGAAAATTCCAAATGATGTACCAGACATCATACTCCTATTTTAAGTACTGCATTCTAAAAGTGGAAGTACTGCGGTAATGAAAAGATGCAAAGTAGAAAAACCTCTTCGAATTATTGCGTAAAATTAACATTTTAAGAAATAGTATATAGCATTTTTACCATTTTTCGAAACATATTCGTTTCTTTATATATATAAATTTTTGCCTTTTTTTTGTCACTATAATATTTATCAAAAAATTAATAATCTTTTATTGTTGCAATTTGCTTTTTTACGTTTAAACGAGCTAAAGAACTTAACAAAAAGACTGAAATATATTAGTTTAAAAGACACCTATTCAATACAAATATGCTAATACCCTTTAGACCGAACTTGTAGAATACATGATAAAATCGTAAAAAAATATATGCATAGTAAGCTATCTATGCTTTGCATGTTTATATAATATGTATATATATATAATAACATTTAAAAAGCTTTACAATACATTTACAATGCCTGTTGAGCAATTTATCTACAACTAGGCATGTATAAATTTCACCTTTCAAGAATCATCAATTCTTTGTATATTTTATATGGATACTAGTTTAATCTAAAGACAATAAAAACACAAAATTATTCTAATTATGAACAAATACATACAATCACTCTACAAAGAGATTATGATTTCAAAAATCAAATACTTCTTTAATTTTCTTTGATTTTTGAATCATAACTTCCCTGGCAGCCTTTGCACTGAATAAAAAAATAGTATTTAAATATATACTATTAAGGCCAAGAAGAGGCGTTCCCAATAAAAACTCTAAGCATTCGAGCATGTAAACCACTAATCACTGGGGGGGAAAAAGATGCCAGAAGAGTATAACAAATCCCATTCGAGTTCAATCTTGATACTTGAGTGTTAAATGTATATTCTTCCGGCTAATTGTTATTCACATATATAAAAAGATGAATTTTTGTTGAAAATGTAACAAAACACAATATTGAACGTCTCCTCATTACAGCTCAGTTAGGAACAGATGAAAGTGACTCCGTCCTCTTGGCCGAAGCTGGTGATATTAGATATGTTCATTTTAAATTTCGTTATTATTTGAATTTTCGAGTGAAACCTTTCGTGTTCAGCACTTAAACATTTTCTTGCACTTCCCTATTTCAGGTGAAAGAGCTCCGGCCTTAAAAACATTCATTTTGGGTCGCATATGCTTTGGAACCAATTTCTCAAGAACTCTGCAAAGAAAAAAAAATCTTTAATTCCACCAACAAAAAAATTCACTCATAATTAAGAAGAAAAAAATATAAAATGAAAGCAAATGCAAATAAATAAAAAATATCGTGGGATAATTATTTGGTATTAATATTTATTTATCAAAACGAATTTTAAAGAATTAACATTCAATTTCTCTCTGCAAAGGGGAAAAAAAACCTTCAATTCCACCAACAAAAAAATTCATTCATAATTAAGAAAAAAAAAGTTATAAAATGAAAGCAGATTCAAATACAAAAAAAATATCGTTTGATAATTATATAATATTGATATTTATTTATCAAAATAAATTTTTAACAATTAATATTAAATTTTATTCAGCAAAAGAATTTTTTTAAAAAACATAAATCATTTAGAAAGTTTTAATTTTAATAAACAATTTAATCTCGCCTGTGTATCTTGGCTTTTCTTAGTATTACTTTTAAATCAAATGCAATTTAAAATTTACAAATTATTTTATACATAAATTTTTATGTAATTTTATTGATGCATCATATGTAGCAATATTTAACAATATTTTGATTTTCGCCATTAAATCCACGACTGGTTTTTAAAGGAACGCAAATTATCGTTTGCTCATTTCCTTTTGGAAGAATAATATTTTGTCCCGCTTGTTAACTGCGACTGGATTTCTCATTTCCCGAGCTATTAGAGGAATAGAATATAGTAATCTTAATTTAAATTTGGAATTCTTAACTTTATTTGCTGCAGAACGTATGTAATTTAAGATGTATACTTAACGACGATTGTAATTGTTTTAGGTCTCGTTATTCTTCAAAGAAAAGTGTTTTATTCTTAAAAATTTTAAAAGAAATTTAATGATTTGTAAATAATTTAATCTTGGACACATATTTTTAGAAGAAATTGGATTTGGAGACAACAAATGGTAAGAAATATTTTTAAATGACTTAAATAAAATTCCAAATGAATTAACTTTTTATTGATTCTGGAATGTATTTTTTCCCTATTAATCTTAAGATTCAATTAATATCTTATTTATCATAATTTAATTTTTATTTTACAATCCAAAAAGGTTATCTTTTTCTTCGTTATTTGTTATATGTTTGTTTTGGAGAATACTTGAAATTAGATTGCGCGATACAAAATGCGTTTTAAAGGGAACCAAAGGCTATTAAAAATGAGCTTTCAAATATATATTTTTTAAAACTCTTCTGTACTTCAACCCGCATTTATTTACTCGAATTTGAAACTACTATCTACAACCAATTCTAAATTTAGACTGTATTTCTTAAGATTATTATTTTTCGCACATAAGCAATAAAATAAGTCATTACATTGTTTTAATATCTAAAATATGTCAAGTTTCATTAATCCTTTTTGGAATATATTATGTTTTTATTTAACCCTTAGTAGCCTGATTTACGAAAGTGATTTATTTTTAATATTACTGTGTTTGCTTGAGGGTCTAGATGAAGGGAAAAATAGCTAAAAAAATCACAATATTTATTTTACATATTTATTTAGAAAAAAAAACGGGTATCAATTTTGATACTTCAGGCATTAACGCCATAAAGAAATCAGATATACCTATGCATGAAATAATGCGAAACATTGATTGTTTTTACTATCGCATAACAACACTTTACACTTTTTACAGAACCAGGAGGTAAGTTTCCTACAATTATTAAATTTACACTTATTTCTAGAATCCATAAATATTTTTTCATGAATGTGTTTACTTGTTCACTTTGCCGCGCGAGTAATATGTCATAGATAAAATAAAACAATAATGACATTTGATTTTTTTTTTAAATTTCGTTGGAAAGAATATTATACAACAGTAAAATACGTACCGCCAACCTATAAAAAAAACTAATAGTAATGTGAACATTCGGTTTAAAAGATTGGTATCAAAATTGAAACTCTAGGTTATTAAGGGTTAATTGAGATTGCTTTAAATACTGCTTTATTGTTTTTAAGTCAGTTGAATATTTTCATCACGATGACAGCGGATGAGACTAATTCTTATATATTTATATTGCTCTCTAATTTCATATTTTCTTTAATTTTACTAATATCTTTTGTTATAATGACTTTTAAATAAATATATATATATATTAATATTCGAGATATATTCGTAATTATTTTGCAGAATTCTTCCATATTTAAACAATTACATTTTTTAAAAAAATTCAGGATTTTACAAATATATATATTTTTTCTTTTTCATTTTTCGATATGATAATTCATTTGGCTTAAAGAAATTGATTTTTTATTTATTTTGGTACTGAAATTTTAAGATTAACATGTATATTTTAAAATTGATAAACGTTTATGTTTCTATCACAGTTTTTTTGTTATTATTATAAGTAACACTCATTTGTTTCAATCATTAATCGCACCGCTATTCTAAATCGAATTAGGAAAATTGTGTGAAAGGGAATGAAATAGTGAATGAACACTTACAAAACTACTGCTCCTTTTCCTTTAACATCACTGACGGCGCTACCAAATTCGCAGATGATCCTATTCATGCATTCTTCTTTTTCTACAGCGGTTCTGTATAAGGAATAATATCTTTCAAGCCTATCCTTGTACTCGCTGAGCATGCTCAAAGGATGGCTTTGTCCATCAGTAGATCTCTTGTTTCTGCTTCCCAAGTTGCTAGTGATAGTGGGGACCAGCATGGTTAGACCTGCCAAAGCCAACATGGGCATGATCAAACTTCCAAGACCATATCTTCTGCTAGGGGTGCCGTAACCTTGAACTCCATATCCTGAATTTGCCATTGCTCCTTGTCCAGCATATTGTTGATTACCATAGCCAGTTAACTGGGCAGCATATTGGGCAAGAGTTGAACCTTGAGGGGCATAATTTGCTACTGCAGCACTTCCAGCCGGGTAACTTCCAATAGCGCCTGCTCCATAACCATTTCCTGCCATTCCAGTAGCTGCATAGCCAGTTGGAGATCCTCCATAACTTCCGAATGCATTAGCTGCTGCTGATAAACCCGATGCGCTAAGGCCACCTGTTCCCAAAGAATAGCCATTTCCGAGTCCATACTGGTTAAGCTGATTTAAAGCGTTAGCGTAGGCAGCATCTTGAGAGGAGTAAGCATCACTAGCCCCTGATGTATGGTAACTGTTCTGGGAAGCATCTTGTCCTTCGTAAGGATTAGCTCCATTGGCTGGAGCTGTGGCGTAATTGTGTGTGGATGAACTTGCATAAGCATTATCTTGTCCCTTTTCTTGTACTGGGTAATAGTAGTAGTAAAGATTGCCTTGGGATTGTTGTTGGGCTTTATAGGCACCGCTTGAGTCAGAGCCATCAAAACCTGAGCTGCTGTAGCTGCCTGAAGAAGCAGATGGTGAATATACTGGTTGACCAGCACTAGCGCTTCCAGTAGGATTGGATGGATCTTCTCTCTTTGTACTTGAAGACGAAGATGAGGAGGAGGAGGAAGAAGAGGCGGGTGCAGCCGCTTGAGCGGCTACTACCATCACCAATAGACAACACCAAACTGGAAGCATGACACCTAAAAATATAACAAGTTGTAATTCTTTAAAAAATTATACAATTGAAATAAATCAATAACATTAAAAGACATCGGCATATTACGATTTTCTAAAAGTTTAAATAGCATCTAAATTTTTAATTCGAGCTGAATGTATTAATCTTAAGCTGTATAAAAGATAAAGATTTTTTTCTCCTTAAAATGTGTGCTAAGATCTTGCATTCATTTTTCTTCTAATATTCAACAAACTTGGCATTCTTAGTTTAGAATTTAACTGCATTTCTTTCATTAGAAAAAAAAACTTTAATTAGGTGATGAGTTAGGTTGACGAAATTCTTGAACTTGAGAATTGTTCACTTTCGGATTTTGCCTTGTTGAAAAAAGAAGTAAAGTGGAATTGCGAATGCAATTATTTAGTAATTTTACAAGTGCTATGTTACTTTGTAAGATCACAAAATTCAGTAAAATTTTATTTAAAGTATTAGAAAGAGAATAAAAATAGAAAATATTTGAAAGTTTTTTTAAAAAAATTACGCTTTTAATTAAATGACGAACAACAAATATTCCTAACAACATACATCCTTAAGCGCAAATTAATTACTATCCGAATTACCTAGGCGTTTCAATACATAAAACATTATAAAGTAAAAGACCGTATTGTCCAGGAAAGAAACACAGCGTGAATCTTTTAAATAAGAACCAAAAACTTCAAAACCTCTTACGTATAACACAAACACCGTTCATCAGAAACATAACCTACTTTTCTAAAACCCCAAAAGAATTCCTCTTGTTGATAATTCCGACTTCTCTGACTGAGCTCAAGCATCGACTAATTCAATGTCAGGGTCTTCAAAGGAACCGGTCGTCTGTCTATTTTTGCCCCTTCCTCCATGACTGCTTTGGCCTAGTGCGCATGCGAATTGTCCTATCAATCGGAACGGGGGTTCGGTCAACTGGTTTCCAGAACTAGGAAGACAGTTTCCCAAATATGCGGATATGGCCTCATTACCCAGGATGGAAAAGATGACTCTGCTGAAGAAGGAGGGTGGGAACGATCTCATCTACTACGTGTAATAATGTCTTGTTCCAGAGACTGCTTGGCCCTCGATGAAAACATCTATTATGTCAAGGCGCCTGGAATACAACTATTGGACCTTGGGGCCTCTTTCAACAGAAATGCTATCGCGCTTGTGTTCAAGATCAGCATATTAATGAAACCGGAAGCGAAAAATCTTCCGTTTGTCTGGAAGTATTTTTCACATTTTATTTGTCCTAAGGTACAGAAATGACAAGATCCAGGCCATTGAGTTTATTTGGGGAAATTAATGAAGTAAATTGATTTGTACTTCTGATTGCCTTGTTTGAGAGGAATTCTCTCTCTCTCCTAGCATCTTTGATTGACATCGTTGGATGGAAAAAGTTATTGCTTACATCGTATTTTGGGGAGAAATAAAGCTTTTAAATTATTTACCAATCTGAACGATTTCTCTTAATTTAAAAAGAAATGAATAATAAAAAAAATATGATAAGCGTCTTTAAAATTTTCATCTGGGTACACATATTCATAGATATCATAATGAAAACCTTTTAGACTTTTTCTAAGTAAAATAATCCTTAAATCAGCTGTTTATATGATTTAGTTAAATACTTATTATCTAAGTAGTGATATTAGTTTTCCCTACTTTTAGAAAAACGCTTAGAGCACACACAAAAAAATGAAATCTAATCTACAAGAATAATTATTCTTTCTTTATTCAAAATAAAATTGGATCATTTATAATATTTTTAAAAAAATATTAAAGAATCTCTAAAATCTATTCAATATTTCAAATTCATTATATATATGAGAGAATGTGAAAAACTTGAAACTTTCAAATACTTTCCTTTTAACGACTGATTATTTATCCCCTTCCATTTATTTTCTACTTGCATCAAGATATTTTCATTAACTAGTTCTGAGCAAATTTCTTATGCGGGAATCAAATTTGAGATATACATGCCAACTAATTAAATAATTATCAGTTTTTAACAAAACTTTATGGATTTTCTATTTAGTTATTTGGAAAGTCGTCAATTTCCAACTATCATTTTAAATTGATCCTAAAAATAACTAATTCACTATTGAAAAATGAACTGATTTCATTCGTATTTTGTTTGTTTGCAATTAATCCAGTAATTAATTTGTGAAGACTTGAATTTTTTTTCAGTGATGGTTTATAAAAAGCTTTAGTTTAGTTCTATTCACATCTTGTTTTAAAACAGCACTAGCAATTGTACTTCAAAATGTGAACTTTAGAGAAATTTTTTAATTTCATAATTGCATCCTATTATCATACGTTTCTAATAATGATTTATGTAGAAAATGGTGAAAAATAACTTGGTTTTAACAAATATGAAGTTTTTTTAGATGATAAAGTGTGTTTGCTTTCTAGATGATTTGTACGATTATGACTATCATGACTTCTCCTATATTCTTTTACTTGTTTATACATACTAAAGAAGAAAATTACCTTTACCATATATATTTTAAATAAGAGATGTAAGATTTTATATGCTAATTTACTCTGTTTGTTTTTATAAGCCTTATATTCCAAATTATTCTTATAGAAAAATGCAACTATTATTATATGACTTACATATCATATTGTCTATAATTTCTTCAATATTTAAGAAATAGATCTTGGGCGGTTTCTTATTTCATTTCAATAAATCTTTCATAGATTTAATGTATGAAGCAAAAGATAATATTTATCTGTCGTTTATATATAAATTATTTAAATGTACACCAATGTATTAGTCTTCAAAAAATACAAGCATATTTGCATTAATTTTGTAAATGATTTTGAATTTAATTGAGGCCACAGTCGCCTGGTGATAAAACCTCTTCTTCGGAGTCGGGAGATTCCAGGTTTGAAACCCAATTCCACCGAGTTATGAAACCCTTTAAGAGGACCTAATGTACGCTGAATCTGTAGTTGCCAAACGTCCTTCTACTGTTGATGTATGCAAGATTGAAGTGTGGGAGACTATCCCATATGTTTCCTTCATCATCCAACTGCCATTCTAAATTATGAAGCCTATCCCAAAAATATATCTAAACTTAAATTTAATAGCTTAATTTTAAATTAATATGCTTTTTATTTTTTTGATTTATTAAGTTCTCCGAAAATACGATCCTTCATTATGTAATTTCTTGTGCAGGCGTTAACGAGTTATAATTTATGAATTATTATGACATTTTATTAATTTATTTCACGTTTAAAAAACAAATGGATTTTCCCTTGTATCGGTATTTATTTCAATTAATACTTACTCGTATTTTATCTCAAAATGAATTAACTATGATATTTTTCTCCACCTTTAGTTCACTAATACAGATAAAATCTCATCTTCTTTGTTATTTTATTAATTATTAAATTAATCTTTCGTCTGGTTGCAAGTTTTATTGTCTTTTTTTTCTTTAAGAAATTTTTAAAGATTCCGACAGCTAATTCTTTTTAATACGAGAAATTTAGATTTTATTATCAATTATATAATGCAGTAAATAGATGTTATTCAAGCTTCATCTTATTATAACATTTAATCACAATTTTTATGATAATTAGCTATTCATAGTTAAAGGATTGCGGTTTTCCTCCCCCTTTAAAAAATATTGAGTTAAAAAGGGTTTTTTTTAAAGAATTGTTGAGATTAAATTAAAGATATCTAACAAAGCATTAAAATGTTTGAAATTTTTTTACTTATAGAAAAGTGAATTAAATAAATAAAAAACAGTAAAGTTTATGAAAATAATTGATTTAATTCCTTAATAGGTAAATTTTAATGAAAAATTTAAAATGTAGTCGTTTATCTGATTATTTTAATTGATTAATAACGAAGTATGCGAATTTGTATCTTACCTTTTTTAAACAGTTATTAAAATATGTATATTTTTTAATTCCTTATCTTTTTTAATTATTTTCTTTCATTTTCTATGCCCCTTATACATTTCCTTAGATATATTATAACTTCAAACTTCTTTTATTATTGAGAAAAACATCTAAAAGGTTTTTTTTATTTCATACCTGTAAGAAAAAAAATTATATAAAATAGTATTGAACTGCAGAAATGTGATTAATTCTCTACAGTTTGATCGCTCCAATAATGATAGCTATTTTTAAATAATAATAATTAAGGATATTA
The DNA here is from genome assembly GCA_026289955.1 of Argiope argentata. Classification (NCBI taxonomy): domain Eukaryota; kingdom Metazoa; phylum Arthropoda; class Arachnida; order Araneae; family Araneidae; genus Argiope; species Argiope argentata. The sequence goes on from JAOUZG010025578.1 coordinate 3,015,688, forward strand.
AAGATCATTAAGAGAACCACATTTGGGCTAAAAATTATCACCGTAGGTTTCTGTAATCAGAGTCAGGGTATTTTGACCTGATAACTAAATTGCAAACTTTTTAAAAACCTTAACATTCGTTATGCTTGGTTGAGTCGATATTAATGGAGCCTTATTTAAAGACACTTTACATTCGGCTTCGGCACTGGGATTTTCAAGTGCACGCTGTCTGCTGCAGCTTCAGTCACGCGGAAAGCTGACAGTTCGGATGAAACCTGCAACACTTTACAGCACTGTGTTCGTTGAACCAAAGAAGTGATGGAAAAACGATAAGTACCGTGAACTTCAATGGACGAATGTTTGAATCTACACACGAGCCTTAACTTTATTCGCGAGTCAAGTTCAGTGGAGAGGAAATAGTGTTAAAGGCGATAATATACGAGATGCAAACAATGGATCAGGTAGATTGTGCAGGCCAAAGTAATAATAATAGTTATAATAATAAGTCCGGGAAAATCTCGAAATTACATTCGCACATTTGACACAGTTCACATTGTTTTCTTCTATGATTTTTCTTCCTAAATTTGAAACAATTCTTTAGATATTGCGTAATGTATAATAAATTCTTTATTTAATGAATAATACAATTTATTGCTGATTAATTTTTTCAAGCAATTATAAATCACCAACCAAAGCAATCAGTTACTTTTCCTTTAAGTGTTATTCGTTTAAAGAATTGTACTTATAGTTTTAAAAAAAGTTATAGTCGCATGATTGGGTGACAACTGTTTATTGGTAATGTAAAATTAATGAAGGAGCTACAATAATAAAGCTTAATAATTAAAAAAAATCATACAATTTACTTAAGTGAATATTATAGTTAAAGTAGATTTGGAGCTACGATTAAATTATTTTAGGACGAAACTGCTATTTTAAGTTAAGGATGTTGCCTAAAGTAGCAACCTTCTTCGAGTTTCTATTAAATATCAGTAGGAAGGCATTTTTAGCCCGTGATAGATTTACCTCAACCACGTATATAAGATGGATTCTTTGGGAATTCCAGTCCCGGTTGTATGACCTTCTGGTCAAGAGTCTAAAATGATTTCATGAGAATATTTCATAATGAAAAATAATATGCTAAGAGCAGTTAGCCTAAACTTATTTAATTTGGAAACAATTGTTTGTTTAAAAAATTTCTAATTCTTATTATGAAATCATCGATTTTTAATATTTCTTCTTCCTTTTTTTAAATACATACTTATATATTAATAGATATTAATTATATAGTTTTAAACTCAATTTTTAAAATTTATGGCAAATTACCCTTATAATAAAATTTTATTTTTCATGTTACATTAATTTACTCCAAATTAAGAAAAATAGTTTTATCTTCCTCATTAGCGTAGTGAAATTATCCCATGGTATAGTCAGATATCAACTGTTTTCAGAAATTATTTTTTCAGTAATATATCGATTATTTCTTTCATGTTAAGTCTATATCAGTGAAATCAATAGAAATATTTTAAAAAAATTAATGTCACATTTTAAAGGAATGGTTAATCAAATTGATCAATCGGAGACATGTGAAAACTTAAATATGAATGCAGGAGTAGATATTTAAGGGAAGATTTTAATTCGAAAAAATGTAAGTGCTATTAAGAACGATTTTATCGTTGTTAATTATTTAAAAAATATATGGCTGAGAAATTTTCATGCAGAATTTTGCATTGAGGTTTTTACATAGTTAGTTTTCCCTTATATAAAATTTATTTTTTCAAAAACAAATAAATTTCAACAAAGGAAATTTAGATAAAAAAATAAACAAGATTCAAATTATTTGTTGTTTTAAAGGAAACACTCTGAAAAAGCTACCCAAGGTATGTTTATCGATTTAAAAATTCCTCGAATATTTCTTTTTATAAAATACACTCCTGAAAAGATTTTAGAAGTGATTTTTGGTTATTAGTTTAATAATTATTTTTTCTATTACTTCCGAAGTACAAAGAAAAACTTTTATGAAATTATATGTCATTATGTTTCATTTCATTCATGTCTCTGTATTTACTTTTTTAATGAGATAATAACCCAACCATGGGACAGATATCTGCTCTTTGGTTGCCATCATCATAAAAATCCATATTTTTGGTAAGATACCTTTCAGATTTACTTCTTTTTTCATGCATCTGAATGAATGAATCAGTGCTTAACTTAATAAATTGTCAATAAAAATAATGAACATTTTTATGTTATAAACAGATGAAATATAGAGCTATCTTAGCTTAAATACTGCTTTCAATCTTATTTCAGTGTAAAATCTGCAATATTTAGTTATTAATTTACACGTCATTGTGATTAAAAATAAATATTATTTATAAGCATTTGAATATTATTTATAAACATTAGAATAATTATAAGCATTAAATATTATTTATAAGGCGAAATTTATGTGGCTGCTTACTATCCACCACCTTAAACAACAATTATTTACTGGGTCAGATTTATTTATTTTTTTTGTATTTATGCATTGAATGTATAAAACTTGTATTTTATCACTTTGGAGATATTTTTGAGCACTTTCCAGTGGATGACTGTTAGCAATCTGAAAAAGAATAAACCTAGAAAGCGAAAGATTGAGGTTTTAGTTGCGTGTCCGGTATGTTTTAGTTGAATTAGCAATAACTGAATTTATCTGCTGTATGCTCAAAAGTTATTATAAACTGATTTTTTTATAACTCAAATGATTATGTAATTTTAAATTAATCGTGTGCAAGTCATATTATTTTACAGAAAATAAAAAAGTGTGACTTGCACCTCTGCAAGTTGAATACGGCCATATTTCGATCGACTGATTCATGCTTAACATCTAAAAACATTTATGAATATTACTCAGTGAAATAAAGTTTTATAATTAGTAAAACTTAAAAATGATCTTTGATGACTCCCTACTATTTTTAATAAATAAAAATAATCAATAAAAGCATATGTGAACATTTCTTGATTATTCAAAGTATCCATGAAATATCAAATCATTACGAAATGAATGTTCCGTTAAAACGCTCTTTTTTTCTAAAGCTGAGAAAAATGTCCAATTAGTCCAAAGATTATATGCGCATGGATTTCTTTATTAAAATATTTTTAAAAAATGTAATAATTCTTCTAGAAGCTTAGTTTTGATCTGTAACGGTAATGGAACTTCTTAACAACTCCGAGATTTATTTTCCCCTTAATGTTGTTTTTCGAGTTGATTAACTACTCAAGCAGTGAAAGAACCTTCTGGTAATTGTTTCCCAGAAGTTCTACTTAATCACCGTTATCATTTGTAGTTGATTTGATTATCAAAATAAACTGTGAATATATTGCAAATTAAATATAAGTGCTATATTTATAATTCTAAACAATAAACAGGATGCATATTTTAAACATTTTTCTGAACTTGAGAAGATCGCTCTCATGTTCAACTACATAGCAGTTAATTAATGCGAATTAATGCAGATCGCATTAATTCGAATATATTGAAGAATTAATATCAATGATTTTCATAAAAATAAATAGGCACATTAAACTTTACCAAATTAAATAACAACTTTATGATTTTTGAGAAATTGTAGAGAATAATATTATGAAAACTTGTTAAAAATAATTTCTCTTCGTGCAGATAATTAGTATTAAAAAGAAATTCTTATCCAAAAGTAAGAATTTAAAAATTATACATTTTGTTTTATGAGCATGATAAAATATTATATGAAAATTATGATATAAATATTAATACCGGAAAAATTTATAAGATAATTAAAGATAATAATTCAGCAAATATATAATTGTGTTAATTTTCAAATAATATATATATTAATTAGACAATATTGCATAAAAAAATACTTCACTAAGTTTCTATTTGTTATAACTTTCATATAATGCCTGCTTATCTTTCTTTTTTTATTATTGAGCCGTTGTATAAAATAATTATCATACAGACAAGGAATCATTTTTAAACTTTTGGAAATTTTAAGCAATCATGAATTCATTGATATCTACGATATTTATATTTAATATATAAAAATATAATTAAAACATTAATAACTTTTCTTTGTTTAGCTTTTTTATAATAAATAAAATTTAGCTATATATAATTTCCAACATTTAATATTTTATGCTTAAAAGGTGCGTATTAAATTTATATTTTAAAAGAGAAAGCTATTAAAATCTTTAACATGTTAATCAAAATATATACGCTCATATACAATGATGAAACGAATTAAATGAAATTTATAGTACTTTCTTTTTTCCTTAAAATTTATTCTTTTGCTAAGTTATTCTTTATTCTTAAAATCAAAACAAAAATAATAATATTAGAGCTAAGCTGATTAGAACCAGTATATAATTTCAAATAAAAAAATCATTCATATGCAGTTATATATCTTTTCATTTTTAAAAATTTCTCTTGTTTAGATTATTTTTATACTTTCTCTAACTTAATGATAAATATCTTAATAAACTAGGAGATACAAATTTCTACTTTTGAAAGCTTTAAAAATTGTGTATGAATTTAGAAGACTTTGATAGAGATAAAAAAACATTTGAAACATTCTTTTTATAGAAACTTTAAATAAATAAATGGTAAGTTTAAGAATAACACGCATTACAGAACTTTAAAATAAGTTGACTGAAAAAGTTTGTGAGCTACTTTGAAATCCAATAACAATTTTTATAATCTACACAAATGCTCAGGTAAATATTTTCTTCTCAAGTGAACTTTAAAGAGCATTTTTCATTCTTCAGGCTGTATCATACTTTTCAAGAGCATTGAATAATAATCAAGAATAAAACAAATAAGATTAGAAGTCAAAAAATCTAACCTTATGATTTATTGCAAATTTATCTGCTTTAATCATTATAAGATTTTTAAAATTTGATAAACTCAATATAGCAACAACATTTAAGAAATATAAATATTTTTAAAAAAGAATTTTTTTATATTAAAATAAAATTTAGTCAAATATTCAGTTACTGAATCGCTATTGGATTTCACGATAAAAAATTTACAGAACATCAAAGATTTTTTTAAAAAAATTAAAAAGAGCTCAGAACATAAAAGTCAACAATGTTCTGCAAGCTTTGTTATTCGAAAACTTACCACTGAGAGAAATATCCAAATCCACGAAATTTCACAGTTTGAATATAATCCAAAATAGTCCAAGAGTTAACACTTCTTGTTCATCTTCTAACAAATGATACCTACCTCAAATTTTCTTAACGGTACCTTCAAAAAACAATCCCGATCTTTCCTTACTACGTCTTGTTTCTTCTGAGACAGAAAGTTTTTTGTTAGGCTGGTTGCTCGGGTTGAATTATTATTTAAACCGACCTCGGGAATTTGGGCGTGTCTACGGACCACGTGCTCGGTACGTCATGCATTAAGGTTGCTGGTTTACACGTTTGGCGGTTATTGGTCAAAAGCACTGCACTTGAGGAGGGGCTTATGAGCCTTGCAGCTCACTTTTGGAAAGAAGTCCCGAATTTTTTTGCACATCCTTAGGCTATCCGGATGTTACCTAGATCGGATAAAAGAAATCTTCATACTCCCTAGTGGAAATGAAAAGAAATTTGGTTGTAATATTTGGCGATTTATCCTTTTCTCTGTGCCCAAAACGAAAAAAAGAGAAAGAATGGTGTTGATTGTATATTTAAAAATAATAGTTCTGTTATATACGTACATAGATATTATTTTAATGGTATGAATCACCAATAACTCTCAGAAATGATTTTTTTAGGCTTATATATATGATATAAATAGAAAAATGGAAGGAAAGAATACATTTTGAAATTAAAACATAGGATAAGGGGGTGAAATGTTATTCTGTATTTACACATTATTTTTTTAAACCGGTAAATTTCGCAAATTTAAAAAATAAGGGGTTTTTTTTAAATGTATTAAATTCTCTTTTTCTAAAATTTGATGGGAATGGGTCGGAAAAATAAATAACAGAATAAGAGCAAAAATAGCTTTTTCAAAAAAAAAAGTATTAAGCAGTTTTTTTTTTTTTTGAAAAAGCTATTTTTGCTCTTATTCTCTTATTTATTTTTCCGACCCATTCCCATCAAATTCAACACTAAAAATATTAATATGATATTTTGTGCTCTATATTTATTTTAACTAGAAATTTATTATATTTAATCTTAGTGAAATCTAAGATTAGCCTAATCTAAGATTAAGAAGAATTGTTTTGATTTAAATACACCCGTAAAATGTTTACAATGTATGTCTAAAGAACTTCATTTTTTATAATAAAAAACTAGATGCATCATATTTTAATCTAATTACGCTTTTCAAAAATATAATGAGAATTATCAAATAAGGAGTTTCGGATCATTTTACAAAATAATATCCGTTAATACCCATTGTACTCCCTTTACGTTTAAAATATTTTTGAAAAGAAATATTGCTGGGATTCTATCTATATTTTTATTGCCTTTTCTACTAATAAGAGGCATATAATATTTTTCAAATGCAGAAAAATGTTTTTAAAAAAAACCATTCTCAATAGAGAATTTCACTGGCATTCAATTCATACTGAATGCAAATATAAGTATATAATGACATTTTAAAATTAAATTAAACCCTAATTAATTTCAAAATCTTTATCTTAATTTAACCCTTAGTAATATCATTCTAAAAATTATTCTCTTATTTCCTGATCCATTCCACTTGATCTAGTAAATTGATTCAATAAAAGTTTTGCAAAATTTCTGAATAGGCTAAAAGTCGACTACTTCCCACAATCCGAGTGAAAGGATAGAAAATGTCCAACCCAAGCACATTCCTTTAAAAAAAATCCTTATATTCCCTTACACTATACGTACATGGGATAGCCATGTGTCAAAGATCCATATTAAAATCTAAAAGCACATATTCACAGCGATAAAAGTTTCATCATTTTCTCTCATTCCGTTTTGTGTCATTCTGTGATATTTTCGTCTCTTCTGCTTGTACATAATGCCTGATTCCCGTAATGGAATAAAGCAAACTTAAAATTTCAACGTGTCATCTATGTCTTCGAAACCACCTTCTGCTTTCAACAAACGATAATGTTACAGATATATAAAATAAAATAAAAAACGTGTTAATCTGAGATTATTGGAATCTAAAATCAGTTAAAAAGCGACTAAATGAAATTTTATTCACATTTACTCTACCGGTAATAAGATGCACAAAAGTATGCTCCAAATTATCTTAATTATTTATTTCTAAATAGCCAATATTTTATAGCTTAAAATTGTAGAATGCACAATTAAGTTGTCTTTGAATAATTTATTGATTATAATAATAAGTAATATTAGATGTTTCTCTCATTTTGAATAAAAGAACAAATTATTGCCAGCATCTTGGCACAGAGGAAGCGAGTCTTCCTCATGATCTGGGCATCCCGGCTTCGAGTCCCGGTAAGTGCATGGTTGTTCTTCTGTGTGCTATTTGTGAAATATATAAATGTGCTCCCTTTAAAAAGGAGTTGTGCAAGCGAATGTGATGAATGTATAGCTTAGTCGTACTCTTGGCCTTAGTTGGTGCTACTTCAAAAACAAGAGACGCTCATTGGCTTAAAATCGCTGCTGGTCGTTAACGTGCTTGTCCATGACAAGTGCCATACTAAAAATAACAACAACAGAGCAAATTATTTATACGGTAATTATATAAAATATTTAATATTACTTTTTACAGGAAATAACATTCTAAAATTATCTTAATTATTTATATCTAAATAATCTATCTTTTATCGTTTAAATTTGTAGAATGCACACTTAAGTTATATTTAAAATATTTATTGATATCAATAATAAGGAATATTAGATGTAGCTAGCATTTTAAATACAAAAACAAATTATTTATCCTAGGGATGTATAAAATGTGCAATATTTTTTTACTTAAAATAATCAAAAATTTTCATAGGATTTATAGAACTAAAAGCAAATCTACAGTATAATTGAATAAAAATATAAAAAAGTTCATTGGTTAAAATATTTAGGGCTTTCAATTTAATCATAAATTAGTAAACATTGATGAATTTTAAATACCCTTAAATAAAAAATTTCTCTCGGTCTCTTATGAATAAGTAAATTTTATTCTACGTTAATTACATTTAAGAAGTAAGGAGAACTCGTTGTATGAAAACAAATATTTTCTATCTCCACTTTTGAATTTTAAAAATAAATTGCAAAATTGACGATCAAAAATAATGCTTTAATATTCAGCATACTCGGATATTCTAAAATTTTAATTAACATGTTACAATTTCCAATTAAAAAACGCTCTACAGAATAATTTCATAATCTCTGGAATTCCAGTTTCATCGTAATTACTATTCATTTCTCCTTGGAATCAAAACTTTGAATCGACCATTTCTTTTCTGAAATTGTACAAGGATTGAATTATATTTCACGGTTTCTCTTTCCTGCATTCAGTCTTTCTATTTGGTAAACAACTTTACTTTCTACATGGTTTAGACAAAAAAATCTTGACAAGACCTGAATTCTTCATGATTCTATGAACTTATGAAAAATTAAACTCGTTAAAGAACTTCCATAACTGTTCCTTCGTATTTTGTTTTCCAACTGTGTATTTAAAACTGATATATTTCCTTTCTTAATTTAATAAATCTGAAGATATTTTTATAAACTTATACTTCTTCAGCCAATAATTTTTTTCTTATTTTTCTCATAAAAAAGCGCTATATTTTGCAATCAGTAAATGTAAACTAAGGATACATGAAAAAGAAATAAAAGTAAGAAAAGTGTTAATAACGTACGAAAAAAAATGGAATGCTATATTTTCCCCAATACTTTTTTGTCATTTTTCTTCAACCATTAGTGCTCAATCGACCTTACAATGTCCTTCTTCAGTGAAAACCAGCTATTTATTGCAGAGAATTTGATGACCTAACATATTATGTCACAGCAAGTAATAAAAACCTATTTAAGACCTCATTTTAAGATGCTATATTGAAAACGACTGAGAAACAAATACTTCGTTGGAAAAAAAATCGAGAGAAAGAACTTCAGTTAATAATGGGCCGTGTTTTACATCAAACGACGAAAACATTTAAAGTGTTATAAAAAAGAAAGTAATGAATCGTTGTAATCACTTTTTTTCTGCCATTCTGCTCTAAGAATAATGATAAAAAAAAAGAATAATGATGTATGTTAGGAATTAGCAAAGCATGACGTTGTCGACTGAAATTAAATTAATGGGCTTGACAGAAGATGGCTAAAAATGAGAAAAGACGAGCTTACTCGAGCGTATTTAGAGCGAAGAAATACTTTGCCTAAAATATTATTAACAATTAGTTGCACACGTCCTTACTGGATATTTTTTTAACTTTATAAAAACTCATTAGGGTTTTGGAAATATTTTACTTACAATTTCAATCAGTTCCTTGGAAGAAGCAGGGAATATTGTTTTCTGTTTTCTTTTTCATTCAAAGATATTATGTAGAGCAATCAATTAAAATATAGAGATTATAAACTGCTTTCAATTTAAAGTTTCTAACAAAACGCAATTAAATAGAAATAACTAATTCTATAGAGCAGTTAAAATAGGCTTTGAAAGAGGACAAGAGCATTCCGATTTGAATTTCAAAATTATTTTGAAATGCACCTTGTAATTTTGTCTCTTGCCAGACGACGTGGAGGGTTTATGAGCCGGTACTCTGATTTCCCAATCTTCAATCGTAACAATGCTAGAACGTTAATCCATCATAGGTATATTTAATATGTATTGAGCCCACACACGATATAAAAAAGGCATTATTTAAAATATATTAAGGGAGAAGGATGAAGGTTTCTTGTTTAAAAAGATAAATAGCACCCCATTTTACCAGCGTTATTGCAATTAGTGATTATTTCTATTTTATTTTTATTGTCTCCTTTGTGATTGATTCCTGAAATATTTATATCACTTATTTTTTCCCATAACCTCTGTTTTTTATCCGGCTCTATTAATTAACTGCTTTGTAATGCCTCACATTTAAAACACTGGGAACCAAAAAATATTTTATTCATATAGCCAATTATTTGACTAAATACAAACTAATGTTGTATATTAATAGGCTGCATATTACCGTATATTTTGCTTTATATATTTTTTTCAAAATTTGTTAAATCATGTTTGGTATTGAATATATTATCAAATAATTTGCTTCTATTTTATCACCTTTTAAAATAGGCTTTTAAATGATATAATTATATTCAGCATTAATACATTGTGAAAAAAAATGAAAATTCTGGTCTGAAAGAAAATCGACAGAATAATTATGTGATACGAAAATTAATTTCCTATAAATAATAAATTATTAGGGATAATAAAGTATTTATAATATATTTTGGAACTTCATGAATTATAACGTAAAAATATTTAAAAGTTTAAACAAAAAATTTCATTTGCCATAAAAACAACAACAAAATCCCTAAAAAATGTGTCATTTTTTAAAACTATTCCAGTTATTTAGTGTTAAAATAGGTAGTTTAGCGTCTTTAATTGTGAAGTGGCAGATACTTTATAAAGAAGTAGCTGAGACTTTCAAAATATTATTTCAAATGCATTCGTGAATGAGTAACTACGTTCTTAATTTCGAAAAAAGAATTCATTCTAAAAAATATATTTATTTTCGTCTTCTGATCTCGACACTTGAGAGAAACTTTTGGTCTCGCTTATTAAATTCTGGATAGAATTTGAAATGTGTAAAAAGTAACAATGAGCGTGTTCAGTAATTACGTATGTTTTGTAGATAAAAAAAATTCTAATTATGAAGACTTATAAAGCAATTTGAAATAATTTTTAATAAGCTGTTTTTTGTCTTTTATATTTTAAAACTAACTTAGATAATCGAAATTGAAATAATTTCAAATCTAATTTTACAATGTAGAAACCATTTTTGAATAACATATTAAAATACCCAAAATCCTTTAATTGTTTTGGAATTAAAATGTAAATGCTAATTAATTCTAATGGTTTTTAAAAACTTCTGATAACTAAATTTTCCCGAAAGATATAATTTGTTATATACGTTCTTTGAATTTTCTCTATAAATACTGAAGTTTAAAAAAGTTTTAATATCCGTTTTCAGAAAATTAGAAAGTTAAATTTCCGTTTATATAAAACGAATCAAATTAATAGTTGTTCCTTATATGAATTATTAATCGCCAACTTTTGAACTTTTATTTTAGGGATGTATTCCAGAGTTCTGCTATTACTGAATTTTTTTTAGGTATCATTCAATTATTATTACAAATTCTTTTCCACTCGTTCTATACTCTTCACAATTACAATATTTATATATTGCATCATAATAGGCACAAATGAATATAATAAGAGGCTTTAACAGTAAAGCATTTTTTAATCTAATTAAATAACTTTAGAATTTTTTTAAACCGATAAAGAACATTAATGTTAATTGATGTAAAACGTTTTTTTTAAAAAATAGAATGATCAAAAATTGAGGTAAAAAAGTACAAAGCCATTGCATAGCACCGAATTTTTTTTTTAATTTTAAAATCGTCTTTATGTATTGAATTACTAACAACATAAATGCGTCTCTTCAATTATTTGGAAAATTATATAAAATCGAAGAAATTGTTTTGGAATAAAATTTATGCATATATGAAAGCAAAATTTATTTAATTAATAATATAATTTTAATTACTTATATAAAAAGAAAAAATGTATTTTACATTTGAATAAAAAAAATTTATTGGAAAATCGAAGTTACTGCAGAGAGACATCAGAATTTTGATAGATTTTTAATTTATGGGATATTCCATTAATTGTTTTTGGAAAAATTGATAGTATATTTTCTTTTATATATCTTAAATATTAAGAATATAAAATTTGGTTGAAATTAATTCATTTTCTTAGGAAGAAACGTGAAATATGAAAACATAATAATGAAAATAACTTCTATTGATATTAAAATAGATTTAAGCTTCCAATTGTTTTAATGAATCTATATTTATAATTTTGAATTTTAGTACATAACCTTTTAAAACAATAAAATCTTTTTGTGCCAGTGATTCTTAAGAATTCAAAAATTAGCTGCATGATTGTTGAATTTATAAAGCGTTATTTTATGCTGTTAACAGTTAGTTTTTCGAAAGTTGCCTTTTTTGAAATTAAACTTTTATGAATTAATTGTATTTAGAAGAATTCTGAATTTAAATTGTATGAGTCAACTAGATTTCGATTTCTTAAAAACAAGATATAAAATTGATGCAAAAAATAAAGACCACAAAGGTATAGAACTTAAAAAGATTTCAAGATTATTTTTAAAACAGTCTGATATTCAAATATGTATGTGCTAATTCAGTCGCTTAATATTCTTAAATATTGATTCAAATGTTAAAATTGTTATCTTTTTTAAATTCCGGTTATTAGTTCACACTCTCCCTTTATATATTTATATGTCTTGTTCAAATTTTCAATCGTTAATAAAATGCTTTTTATTCATCCACTAAAGTTCAAATACATTATTTAAACTTGTAGTGGATGACACTTGATGCTGATACCGTTTTTTCAAATATAAATTACTTCCTTAATTTTTAATACTTTAAATAGCTTTAGCAATTTGTAATAAAAATTAAAATCAATAGGCAGTAACTCAATCGATAAAATGAAAAAATTTCAGTATTTTTCATATGAAGGTGAAGAATTCGAGTTCAGTTCTTGAAAAAAAACCCAATAATTTCTTTTGATAAATTTTTGCTTTAAGTATACGCTTTATCCAAATGATTTCCGTGAGTGAGTTAGCAGTTGTGGCTTAGTGGTTAGAATAAAAAAAATTCTCAAAAAATAAAATTTAAGAAATTTTAAACTATTGGTTCAATGCATATTTCTCTCCTTAAATTATTTGCTATCAATTGTTGTTTCCTTCTTCTACCTAACCTTACGATTGAGTTAAGTATCGAGAAGAAGAATGTGAAATTTCTAGGAAATTCGCTCTCTGTTTTGGTACTTAATATTGTAATTCTATTATACGTATATACATATTTATATTAATTGTAATCATTTCATAAAAAATATTTAAAACAAAAATTTTCTTTGTTGACCTAAGTAGAAATTGAATTAGATTTTTTTTATATTACTTGTTTTCCTAAATTTTATCTTGTTATTACTCTAAAAAATAAGACTTTATTACTGAATCAGTATATTTGCGAGAAATTTCCACTTTCGACCTCCAATAAATATTAATTTAGTCTTTTGATAGGCTAATTACTATCATAAAAAGTAATAACGTCTTTTACTTTAAAATAAAATACAATGCAGTTTAGGTACAAAAATGGCAAAGACAGTTTTATTGTTATGAACGCATTTACAATTTATACCACCTATTCTATGAATATTTAATTTTTGAATGTAGTCATCCTTTATCCATCATTTTCGGCAAATGATATAAAATATATATCATAGTACTTGTCAAATACTTGTCATATTTAGTACCCTTTGAAATGGCATAATAAGTTAACGCGAATTATATAAATTAGCTTTATAAAATAGAAATTAAGTTTAGAGAAAATCGTTAATACATAATGTTTATAGTATTTATGAAAATGACAACAAGAAATTTTTTTCATCGAAAACAATGGATTTCAATATTTGTGATTGAAGAATGCTATAAAAAACGTACCTCATTTAAAGAATATCATAAAAAGTATTACGGGTTACATAACTATTATGTACACTCATGCAAGGGGATGTTCTGATTGGTTCGAAAAACACAAGTTAACAGAATTGAGGAAAAACCTCTTGTCTACGAGATCACATAGCATTCATCTTATTAATCGCTTAAACATCGATTCAACAAAATACCTATTCTATGTCCTTCTATTTTAAATTTTAAACAAGCAATGTGTTTTAACATGAAATGAATATACTATCCCAATGAAAATAGACTATTCAATTAAAATAGACAATTCACTGACATTTTATTCTACTCTGTAGGCTTTATAACTGTTGAATTATATAAATTAGGAATTGATCGATTTCCTAGCAGCAAAATTAGAAAAAAAAACTGCTTTAGAAGCAATTTATTCTTAATTTTTTATAAAATATTTAAGAGTTTATATATTTTTTATTTTTTTGTAGCTAAATCAGAAATAAGTAGTCTGTATAAAAAATGATATAAGATATTTATAATTAATCTCTACATTACAAAAATATTTCAATATATCTTTATATAATACATAATTTTTTTCTTTTTTGTGTGTTAATTTAAAAGAATTTTTTATACACATAGTTATTAAAAAATTGTTCAACTATCAGGTTGACTATAATAGATTTTGTCATTCATTAACATAAAAATAATTCTTAATAGAATGAATAGTATTTCTTGTTAAAATTATTATTCATAACAGGAAATTATTATTTTCACAGGAAAGATAAGTTGATCAAAAATTTATTTGACTTCCAAAATGTCTTGTTTTTAAATGCTTTTGTACTTATAATGTATATTTGGCAAAAATTATTTAAAACATTCATTTTAGATAATAATTTTTCCCTCCATTCATAAAAATGTTGTTTGACGTTATATCGGAAGCTGTGATCAGAATCCGTATACTTACGGTAGTTTAAAATCCTTAGTATGAATGAAATTCTGATAAAGATAGATATTACAAAATAAATATGCGATTTTAGACACTATGTAATGAAACCATTTGGAAAGAAGATTACGACAGATAAAAAAAGAAAGAATGTTGTATAAAGCTTAATCATAATGTTTTTATCTAGAAATGGCTCTTTAGATACATAATAAGGCTTAAAAGCTTTTTTTCCTTGTTTTAGATTATTTTTTTCCCTTTTCAAACTTGTCAATTGAAACAAAAAAATTCGTAAAAATCATAATATTAATAAAAAATTTTAACAAATTATGTGGTTGTATCTAAATGTAAGTATATATTTTCTTTTCTTATAAATAAATGAGTTAAATTCAATCGCATTCTGTGGAAA
>JAOUZG010025578.1:3030752-3065828 GCA_026289955.1 Argiope argentata
ATATACGAAATACTGTTACCAGAACATATTACAGAATTATGTAAGAATATTTGAAGAAAAGTTCTGGCCTGAAGATAAAAAGATATATACGAAAAACTGTTATTAATTAGCTCTATTATCATTTTTAATTATTAAAGCATTATTTAACTGGAAATTTTTTTAAGTTCACCAACTCAATAAAAAATTTCTTATACTTTAGAATTTGTGAAAAAATCTGAAGTATTTGTTTAACAAATATTAATAACCTATGGAAAAAATTAGCAATAAATGGTTTATAAAATTCGTCTAGTTTCATTAATATTCCAATTTTTATTTAAAAAAATTTTTTTGCACTCAGTTAAATAATTCTCCCCCACTTCAAAAGCATTAGTAAAAGAAGCCACTCACTAAAAAGTAACATTGACACCGACCGTGAATTCAAATTAAATTATCTTGGCGACTAAAATTCTCCCATCATGTAACCCTGGGTGGAAATAGGTGACGGTGCCGAATGTCGTCTGCAGCCTTGACCGAGACCGTACCCCACAAACCGGAAGCCTTGCCCCAGGGCGAATGAGGAAATGAAAAAAATGAGCAGGGGAATTCAGTTCACGGACATTAAGAAATTCTCTCTAAGAAGAATTGTATCTTGTAATATTATAATATTTCCTTTTTACAGCCGATTTTCACTTTTTTAGTATTTGACTGTAAATTATATTTTCATACTATGTTTTTAGAGAAATAAATTAATATTATAAATATGAGAAAATACATTAATTAATATGGTTAATTGGATGCAAATCGATATTTGTATAATATTGTATCATATTTAATAGGTTCTTGAATTTTTTCAGTTAAATATTTAGTTCTTTGCTTTTTTTATTTTATGGTTTGGGAACTTTAATTTTTTTATGTAAAAAATTCGTAATTGATAGAAACAATTATAATTTTCTAAATTCATTTCAAATTTTAAAAAAGATCAAATTAAAAATATCTTTATTTTGTTATTTAAATTAACTATGATATAAAAATGTTAGAATTTACAAGGCTCAATGCATTTTAAAATCTTACTATTAAAAATATTATTAGTTTATTTTATAAAAAATATTTGTTATATTATGAAAAGAAAAAAAATCTTAGAATTTTTCAAGGAATTCAAAATACCTTAGAATTTTTTTAATATTTATATAACTTATTCATTTTAATCTTAATTGCGTGAAATTATGGTTTATTTTGCTTAAAAGTGTTATAAACCTTAATTAAAGTTATGGTTTATCTATATTAATAAAAATGCTTCTCGAAATGCGTTGCTAAGCGCAAAACTAGACAACGGCCCGATTTGGCTAATTTTTTATAAATATTTTCGTTAAAACACGGGGATGGTACTTATGGAGAGAAAAAATGGAAAAACTGCGAGTAAAATAGTTAAAACGACACTTTTCTTACTTACCCGCCAAAAATTTTCATTTCCTTCCCCCACACCAACTGAGTAAGATAGCAGGAAATAATAAATTATGATTTGTTTAAAAAGAAATACGCGAAGTCAGTTGGTTTTCATTTATAGATAACGGGATGTGTAAAAAAGAAAGAAAATAGTTGCTTTTATTATTAGTCTGTATGGATATTTAATTTATGCCTGCTCAAAATAAAATCTGGGCAGGGAAGAAAAAAAAAGAAAAGAAAAGAAGGGCATGTGTGTGTCACTATTATTTCCTCTGTGAGCGGCATTTCCCTAGCTGTTTTTAAACTTTCGCATCTCTTGAAAACCAATTGTGTCTTTATTTGTTGAGTGTGTTTAAATTTATGAAAATTTGAATCTCATTATTCTATAAAAACGTAGAATTTTAGACCTTTCCCTCCACCATGTAAGTAAAATATCAATTCTGGGACAATCATTGCTCGGATAGAAACAGAAAGATGAGTAGTACAATGAACAGATCATCTGAAGAAAATAATACTATAAATGAATTATATGATTATCAAAATTTATTTGGTTTAAAAATATTTTGGTGAAAAACCTGCTATGAGGCATAGCTACATAAAATATTATGTGAAAATTTTAGCGAGCATTAATACTGGCGAACCGACTGGTCGCCAAAGGCGGCTAGTATTAAATAAAATTACATTTATGGTTATAATAATATAAAAGCGTTATAAAACATAAAAGAACGTTTTTTTATTAAAAAAACGGCAATTTTAAGATTTTGTTACAGTGGACTGATTGATAAAAAATTAAATTTTCAACTGGTTCATTTAACGATAACATTAATCAAAAAATTATACAAAATACCTATTTGCTGAATAATTAAGATAATTGACAAATTTTCAGACGTGCTTTTTTTTCTTCATCGAAGACTGACTTTATTAATACAAAAAAATAATAAGAATTAAGAATAAAAAGAATTAAGAATATTTTTGTGCAAAAAGATTCATTGAACTAAATTGACCATTTAAACTGTTTATATTTTAAGAAAAAAGATGTATTTTATTTTATTGTAAGAAATTTTACTGCGATAAAATACTGAGATAACGTAATAACTATTCAAATCCCATATAAGACATTAAATTTGGGTGATCAATTTACTTAAGTCAAAGGAGTTTTAAATAATGCGGATAAAACAATTAATTTTTTTAATATTACTTCCGAGATTTATATTCATAAAAATATATAATATATTTCGGATAATGTCATTTATAAATTTTCTGAATATGAAAGAAACACTAGTTTTGTAAAGAATTAGAACTGAGGTCGTTAACATCGTATATTGACATGCTTTTCACTTGAGCAGTTTATGTAAATTCAATACTCCACAATGCTTACAAAGTAAATTCAGCATAAGAGCTAGAACATCCAAATTATAATTTGCAAAATTAATAGCTTTTTAACTTGTTTTAGCGAACAATCGCCAAATATAAACCGCAAGTTCGGAAGAGCATCTCTACCTTAGAGTTGAGGCGAATCTTGCGGCTTCTGTGAGGGATTAGGAATTCTTCCGCGTTCCCTCTAGGTCATTCATCTCAGCGCGGGTCAAGGCCACTTAAAGCTACCCAAGAATTAAGTGTAAATACCATGTGGAGTTCGATACATCGTCAGCGTTTTCCATTTTATGACTTTAATGACATGTATGGTGCGGATACTTTCCGCTGTGATTTCTCTTATCTACTTAGTCTGTTCTCTTTTGCTTCGGTCGATTCTTCTGTATCTTATACCACAGAGTTTGGACCTACAGAATGAGAAAAACATTTTGATGGATAATAATAGCTCGAAAGTTGTTCTATTGTTTTCAATGATACCCTTATTATTAAAAGTCGCCTACTTTTATCATTAAAAAATAGTACTTAATATTTTGTAAGGGAATGTAGAGTTCCTGGTAGTGCTTAAAATAATCGTTTAGAAAACGAGAAGTTTTTAAACTATTTAAACTTGTTTCTACATCTGAAGAGCCCTAATTTCTTTCGTAAGCATATCACGAGGCATGCCTATGTAGGTCAGGAACAGAAATAAAGTATCAATTTAAGATAAAGATGCAAAGTTTGGAAGACTTGCGTCATGCTATTTCTGGATACGTTCATGTATTACACGTCTCATAGTTGGGTTTTATGCTTATTGTTGATGTCATATAGGTTACGAACTTTTGGTGTCATAACAGAAAAAGAGACTATCGGTTTCGTCGGAATTTCATCTAAACTGTCTTCGAAATCTTTGATTAGAAGAAGGAGCTGCTGTCTATTTATTTCTTAAAAACGTCTTTGTCTTGCTGTTACGTAAAAATAAACGTATTTGCTATTAAATTAATTTATTGTTATGTTGTTATTTCTTGAAACGACTAAAAAAATTTGATAATCAATATCATATGAATCTAAAGTCTTTGGGAAAAATTTATACGTTTGTAGTTTTTGATTATAAAGTTTGTTTTTTATATTAAAATCACCTATAAATTTCTTGAAAGTAAGTAGATGACCAAGAAATTAAATGAAATTTTATTGAAAATCTATCAGATAAAATTGCCTTTTTTACTTTTTTAGCTTTGACATAATTAAAAATTAATTATTTATTTATTATTTTTAAGAAATAATTCTATAGAGGTTTAAACCTTATGAGTGTATTTTTAGTTATAAATTTTTTTATTTGATAATATACAGTTAGGTAATTCAATGCATTCTTTTAATATTTAATGATTCAGAATTCGAATTTAGTTGCGTTTTTCTTGTTTATATTTCTTGTCCCCCAGCATTTTAAGATTTCTGATTCCATTATTACTTAATGCAATTTACGAAGAAGAATAAAACTCTTTCCCATTTAGATTTTTTTCCTCGTAAATTGAGTTAAAAAATTAGGTCGAATTACACTATCATTCGTTAGTTTTCAAATTCAAATTCTGCAGAATCAAGCTAATAATTAAAGATTAATTTTTTTGTTTCATAAATGGAATTTAAAACTATTAAAACAATTGATGACTTGTTGATAATCTGAATAAACAAAATAAACACTTTTGTTTATTCCTTTTAATACATCATTAAATAATGTCAATCAAAAAAGTTATCAGATTTTAATTTTTTTAATTCTTAAATAATGATGCATTTTGTTGTATAATTTATTTTCATATATATCCTAGAAAAGTTTTATTTGCATTGATAGTAATAGTGATGAATTTAATTCTTTTAAAGTGTTTTTTTATTGCAAATATGTATAAGAATTAATTACATGTGCGCTGAATGTATTTTTTAATGCTGAGTTAGCAAACAGAGGCCAACGGACTATCTACTCAAAGAAAGTCGATATGAAAAATTGCGTCTTCATTTTAATAAGGTGACACCCAGATTAATGCCCCTCTAGTAGAAACAAAAAAATATAATAACTATAAAAAGTACTGGGTCGTTTTCGGGATACGTTTTGACCTCCCATACTCATCTGGAGTGAAACTTCGTGTGTCCTTCAACCTGCAAAGGACCGCTATTATCTTGATCTTATCTTGCTTTTCATTGCCTCGAGGGTCGTCGAATCTTCTCACGTGGCTGACCTCGATCTGTCAGATGACGATTTCAGAGTTTAAAAGCAGGTATTTATGGTAGAAGGTCGCACCTTTAAGGTCCTCTCTGTTACCGAGAATTAAGATAATCAAATTAAATTCAGCTGAACACTGAATTATTTCTGATGTAACAACTTTGTAATAAACTGGTTTCAAGTCTTGATACTATGAAAAATTCTAAAACTCTCCAATATTACAATTTTAATAAAACTAAAGTTTAATTGAAATTTTGAATTCAAAATAAATAATCCATTGCAGTAAGAAATCCTTTTTAGGGGAGAGGGGTGTAACGAATAATGACCATATCTTCGAGGAATTTGAAATTCTAAGGAGATTCTAAAATAATTTAATAAATAAGTCTCTCAGATATCGAAATATAAAACTGAGTAATCTTGTATCAGTTAGTTAAAAAATTCTGTTAATAGAAATTTTAATAGACATAGTAAAAGTAAAAATATTGATTATCACTTTTTTTGCCAAGTTTTAAGAGGGTTTTTTATTAAAACAACAGATGTAGTGAATAACTTTGATAAAAATTTATAATTTTTTTAAAAAATAATTATTTTAAGTGCTGTTTATCTAATTATAATAAAAGCTCGTCTGTTTTATGAAATTTTAACTAATAATACCATATTAATCAGAATTTATTATCCGAGATATAAATAATTTAGAAAATATTGCCAAAAATTTACAAAATACAGATTAAAAAAATATCTTTATTATATAATACTGTAGGCTGTAAGAATTCATGAACTTCTTTCTAAAATTTTGGGTGCAGATTACTCTTTTACCTCATCTCTTGATTAAAGTTTTTAACTAAGGACTCTAAAATTTTCTTTCATGCACCAAAATAGAATCAGATCATTCATTTCATTCTGCTATAAATATTTTCAAGTTCGTATTCAAAATCATGTGATGAAACATTATTTTTATCAACTTGTCAAGCATAAAACAAATTCCAGTTACAAAAACAAGTGAAACTTCCTGATTTATATAATCGAAATACTTTTATCTCAAATAGGAAAGCAAATAAAAAAATAAAATACCAATTGATTAAAGCTGTCTTTTTATAAAAGAAATATACTTTTATTTTATTACAGTAATCGATTATATTAAGATTTTCATTTTCTTCTTTTAAGCTTTTTGGCTTTGTGTCTGTGTTCTGAGTTGATAACTTCTTAATGTTTGAAAAACTCTTCACAAATCCCTCTCCCTCTCTCTTTTCACCATCATTATCTCTGCAACACCCTCAAGGGATGCTGTGTCCTGAAGAGTTCATTTCCGTCTATGTGCGCCTCGAACTTCGGAATTTGTTCGTCGTAGCGCCCTTTCTAGGTCACACACGGTTGAAATGTTTTTTATTTCTACTCCCATCACCCCTCTCTGCTTTAAAGCTTATAAGTGGCTGATCAACTAAAGGTTTTCTTGCTCTTCGTAGAGATGAAATTCAAGCCCCTTTATAACGAACTTGGTTTAAAATAAGTTCGTAGATGAAAACATCAAAAATCCTGCTTTTACCTTATTTAATCGCACCTAATGTCATTACTTATAATTAAATCAAATTCATGAAAATATGAAAGTCAGATCTTATTAATATATACAAAAATCTCATCGAAACTGTTCTTGAATTAGCTATAACGTATCTTAAAACTATATTAAATATTATTAGTAGATAAATGTATGTAAACTTATCTATGAAAATGAGACTTAAAGATATTAAATAATGGTATGATATTTTTTTGATTTTCGCTTTAAAAAAATATATTTTAGGTCTTTAAGTATGTTACTTTGCAGTTTTTATGTATAAAGCAATCATTAAATTAAGAAAAAACCCCATTTATTAAAGAATCTGGAAGAGTTATGTATTAATTAAGATAAATAAATCAATGTTTTGAAAAGGGTTTTATTTCCGTGAAAGATAAGAAAAGCAATCTAACCTACGAAAAGTAAGCTTATCTCCACATTTGTTTTATGCCACGCAGAATATTTGGGTTACAGTAAAATTTGAAATATATATATAATTTAACAGTTACTGTGCATAATTATTTTGACCCACTGAACGGTGTTTTTCTCTTTACATGAAGTTTGGAGTAATTCTGTTTTCCACTTTTTTTTTCTAATTTTTTTTCTTTTTCTACGGTATAAAAAGAATTTACATTTATGAAAAAATGTTCTCTTAAGTCACCAACTTATATAAAAGCTTTAGTTTTGACTTTTCAGCAGTAATTTACATTTCAAACTATATATTAGAAAAAAATGTGTATAAAAATTATTTTTACAAAAGATAAATGACGCGTCAAATTTTGAATACCTTTTGTTTTTATAAAAAAATAATAATAAGTAGCATATAAATTTATAGATAAATAATTGAACTATATATTTATCGTATAATAGTATTTTAAAATATGGTTATCAGCGCTCAAATTTTATTCACTTATCTTTAGCGCTGTCTTGATGAATAATAATATTATTGTAGATATTTCTTTGCACATATTTATATTACGATTATTTCCTTCATAATAGTTTTTTTTTGTTTTATTTTAACCATAAACCTTTTTTTCTGACCATTCTTGTCTATCAACATGCACATTATATATAAAGTAAAATTAAATTTAAAAATTTGAATTTGTTACCATAGAGAACACATTCAGTTTTAAATCTAAATACCTTTAGATTTAAAACTGAATGGTATATTGTAGCAAATTACCCATCTATTCTACCAGATTGTGATCGTTCAATCGATATTTAAAATTTTTAGAACTATTCCCAAATGATAATCAACAAATTCAGCAAGATTTTATTTTTATTTAAACGTTTATTTTATGCATAAAGTTTTAGTGTTCTTATATGCATAATTGTTTCACTTATGCATAAATTTTAAGTGTTTGCAAAGTTCTAGAGTATATATATATGAGGTTATAGCCCAACGTCAACCTTTTAAAAATGTATCTGCTTTCAAAGAAGCATGTATAATAATAATGCACTATTGATAAAAGCAGGTAAAAAAATATATGTGATTAAAAGATGTTAATGAATATTTTCATTTATGCTTCATTCATTCTTACGCGAGTTCAAACTTCAATTATTCGTTGACTTCGATTATTCAAAATCCCTTAACGAAAAAAATATTATATTCTCACAGGCTAAAAATTAAAAAAAAAAATTTTAAATTAATTTCGGATAAAATTAACTATATATTAATTAATGACAAAATTTTAATTGTTACCGTTTTTAATAAGAGAAAAAAGTTCGAATAATTGCTTAAATTATGTGAAAAATAGAATGGAAGTAGAATATTGAATAAAGTAATTTTAGTTTTAAATTTCAAAATTTTTCGGGAAAAATGGTAAGTTTTAAAAATAATTCTTAAAATGCAGCTAGCTACGTTAAAGAACAAAAGAAAGTTTCTTTAGAACGACAATTGTTTTTATTTTAATGGCACGAAGTGGGTTTTGTTTTGTTTTGTTATCACTAGAATCCATGCTACTGGAAAATGCACGCAAAAAAATCAGCCAAATCAAAGCAAAATTTTAAATAGAAACGTTTCTCTGAACAATTTTTTAATTTGAAATTCGTGGCACATTGAGTCATCATTGCGACTACCTCATTGTGGTTGTTAATGCGATAGTTTTGTCTCCACGTCAATGGCACATAACACCTCCCCATGCCCCTGCAACTATGATTGTTGAGATCATTTAAACAATTTGATGGTCATGGACGTCAATGACACATAGAAAGACAAACTGATACACAAACATTTGCATGCATATATTAGTATAGTATAGGTAAATAGTCGATTACTTTGGTTCCATTAGAAATCTAATTTACAGCATAGATTTCCCGACTAATTCTTTTCTGCAAACAATGTGAAGCATAAATAAAGATTTGTGGATCATTTTCCAGACAATTAATGAAACATTTAATTTGTTTATTAATTGAAAGCTCTGATTCAGTTGCGAAAATAACGTGGAATAGAAACATAAGGAGAGCAATACCATGATGGGATGCGAGATTTGTTGAGTAAACTGAATTTAAAATAGAAACTGACCAAAAACGAAAAAGGTAGACATTCAAGTAAATTTAATTTTATCTTATTCCTTATGAAAAATGTTAACTAAATGATTAAAAATGATTAACTAAACTTTTTTAACGTCAATTGGGATTAAAATTCACTATAGAAAATGTCTAAATTCTTATTTCATGCTGTAATCTTATGCTTCAGTTGCCACTGACAATTTTTAACTCAATTTTATGCTCTTTTTAAATGTTAATTACTTCGAATAAAATTGCCTTTTTGCCTTTTATAAAATTAATTGTGACAATCAGTATTTTTTCAAATTAGATTTAAATTATTACAAATCTTTGGTGCAACAGATTTTTCCATTTTAATTTGAAAGAGTTGCAGACGATAACATACGGTAAGGTGTTGGCATCAAAATTAGCGACACCAGAGTTCGGTACTGGGTTGATGTTTTTTGTCTTTGTTATCCTTCAAAATTACTTCATATTGATTAAACAATTTACAAATAGTTTTAAGAAATGTTCTTTTCCTTTTTTAGGTATAATAAATGTTTATTCCATATTTCGTCAATTATAGTTCCTTTTACAGAAGAAAAATAATTATAAATGTATATGCCCTTTTTAAAAACATATTCAAAATTATTGAAATTAAATTAACAGTTTAAAAAAAAGCATTTTAAATTAGTATATTAAAATTTTTTGATGCACCAGCCCATTTCTGTATGCAAAACTAAATGTTTTATCTCTTAATACTTGTATTTTAATTATATTTTTAAAAAATAATTATAAATACAAATGCATTTTTCATAGAATTTATAAAAATTATTTAAATTGCAGATAGTAACAATTGATATGTAAGTAATTTTTATGTAAAAATTATATTATTTCATTCGATACTTCAATCATAATTATAATTTCTATTTTAAAATAAAATAAAAATAATTTTAACAATAAAAATTATTTTAAATAATTATTGCTATCTTAAAAACTGTTAAAGGTTAAAAAATCTTTAATAATTAAAAATATTTATTTAGAAATTTATAAAATGTCAAAATGTATCCTGTTTCCAAAGCTTTCACGAAAACTACCAATTTTTTAAATGTAAATTAATGAAACATTTAAAAAAAGGGCGAAGAACAAGAAGGAATAGTTGGTTGACTGATTTTGAAACAAGCAATTTTATTTCATTCTAACTTTAAGCAAAAATGTCCCAAAGCTTTAAAAGAAACTAATCACTTTAACTTTTTTAAGCATTAAATTTGTCTTAATGCTCATTTTTTAAAACAAACTTTATTCAAAAGGAATTTTCCTCTTATTATGTCCTTTATTTTCTTAAATAATTCTAATCAAATGAAAAAATAGCTACGTTTTAGTCTCATTATACATCTAAATTTAGATTCAAGAAACGACAGCAAGAAAACGTAGTGAAATTTTCACCGTTAACCTTACGATATATATGTGAGTGTGTAATGATATTTTTAAATTAAATTAAACTCTAATTTCAAAAGATTTATCTTAAACCATAAACATCATTCTATTAAACCATAGTAACATCATTCTAAAAAATATTCCCTTATTTCCTGATTCATTCCACTTGTTCTAGTTAATTAATTCAACAGAAGCTTTATAAAATTGCCGAATTGGCAAAAATATCGCAAATCTCACACTCGGAGTGAAGGGATAACAATTGTCAAGCCAAGCACATCCCTTTAAAAGATCCCTATGATTCCCTTACAAGAGATGTACATGTGATTGACGTGTGTCAAAAATCCCTATTAAAATATTAGCAGTATATATTCACAGGGATAATAGTTTCATTAGCTTTTTGCCATTCCAGATTTTGTCGTTCTGTGTTGTGCTTGTTGCTTATACTTGTACATAATGCGTTCTTCCGTGATGGAATAAAATGAACTTAAAAATTCATCTATGTCTTCAAAACCGACTTCCATTTTCACCAATGTGCTGTAAAATTTTAATAAGTTATAGCAAACGCCTCAAAACTGTCTTGAATTCTTTCCAGTAAAGACCTTATCTCTCTCTCCTTTCATGAAATTGTGGACACTTGGATAAAGACGCCAATGCCTTTCATGCCATTGACCGACAACAGTTACGACATATCCTGCACATGAATCGAGTATTTTTACTGAATCTGTCGTGCGAATATATATTTCGGATGACTTTTTTCTAACCGAATGAAATCAAATTTAAACAGTTAAATCTGTTAGTCACCTATCCAATTTTAGCGATTTAAATTATAATATTTTAAATTATTGTTATTAAGTGCAAGTGAAAGCATAGATTGGTAAACCCTTTCAACAAAGTTCTTTCAAAATTTGACATACATTTAAATTTATTATTAAATCTGTTTACCAAACGTCATCCATTTAGTCGTCTTCATTTTATAATTCTCGCTCTCGAACGGCCAAATAGACAAACTTCCTCTAAAAGAAGTTCTTTTAAAATTTGATTGAAATCTGTAAACCTGATTTTATGCTCATTTACCAAATTGCTTTCGGTTTATTTTGTTACAGACATAGAGTCATAATTGCAAAAATGAGTTTTTTGGAATTAGGAAAATTTGAAACGTGAAGTTTTGTCAACATCTTGAAGTCTGATTTTTTGGTTATTACAATGTTTTATCTATATTTTATGCACGAGGAAATAAAATAAACATTTGTGAATTCATATAAGTATTTATTGCTGAAAATACAATGATAAAATCTATTTCTATGTAATTAGCAAAAACTTTTTTCAATTCCTGAGAATTTGTCTCTATTTATTTCTAAGGTTAAAGAATAATAATAAAAAAAATTTGGATATGAAATAAGAGTTCTAGTTCTCCCAAATTCAGCTCACCAAGGCAATATAAATAAACTCATTAGATTCTTTTATGTTTTGAAAAATAAACCGGAATGAGTGGAAGTTTTATTTTTACTCAGTATTCATAAAAGTGCTTTGAATGTATTTAAAACTATGTCAGGAGATTCTTATTTTAATTTCTATGGCGTGCTCACGTGTTTCAGGTCATGCAAGTCCGTTGTTTTTTGGGAATGTTGACAGAAAAGTGTCTAGCGTCATGCGAGAATCAAACAAGCGTGATGCCGCATCAAGAATGAAAAATGTCATAGAGAGCACGAACAGCGGCATAACGTAAAAATTATGAGTAAAAGATCAATTTCTAAGTATATGACGCTTTTCAGATTATTTGATAATATACAAAATTATTTCAAACTTTAAATGTAACGTTTTAAGCATAATACTATATTGAAGCAAATGCATCAATTTAAAAATTAATATTGGTTAAAAGAATGAAGTTTTTATAAATTACTCAAAATTTTAATCTGAATCTTATGATAATATATTAAGGTTAGATTATTGCTTGTTGTTTGTTTAAAATTTATAATAAATACTGCTAAGTAGTTGAAAAAGCAGCTGTATGTATTTACAGAATAGCTCTGTGTTTTATTGACAGTTTTTTCATTTTTAAAAAATTGATCGATTGAATTGAAAAATTTGAATTACATGCATACAACCTCTCAAGATAACAAAAATATGTATTGTAATTAAATATTTTCTACCCAATCTTTTCGATTGATATTTCTCTTAACTAATGACGGGGTATTTATTCTTAGCAACTAGAATAGATTTGATGAAACTTAGCATGCTTCATATAATTGGTTACATTTACTTTATTGCGAAAAAACTCTAACACATTGACCCAATAGGTTGGATAAGGTTTACAATTAAAAGGCATTTAAAAATAGGACAATAAAAGAAAATTTTTATGTTCATCATTCCCAAAGAAAACTTCTTTGGAAATTTGTCTACCATTGTCAAAAATGACATAAAGAATAGTTTTTTGTTATTTATTTTATTAGAATTTGTGCAATATTACAACAGTAAAATATTACTAATAAATTTTACAACTAATTCTTTTTTCTTTCCTTCAAAATATTTTACAGAAAGACGAAAAATCGCTAAGTAACATTTGAATGTTTGTCAGTTACCGAAAAAGAACCCTATGCCTTCCGACAGTGGATCCATAGACACCTTATGTGGATCCATTGTCAAAAATGAATATGATATTATTATGCAAGTTTTATAAATCCGGAAAGTGAAACATAATGAAAAGAATTTGTCTAATATTATTAGATGCAGTGATCGGTTACTTTGAACGAAATTATTCCACTGTTTTTTTTTTTTTTTTTTTTGGATTTCTGTTAACATACACCAGAATAAAGAAGTTGTAAAATAAAAAAAAGAAATTTTTATTTTATTTTCTCTTTGAGGTTGCACAAAAGTTGCACTAGTGGGGAATAAACTTTTGTCTAAAGATTTAATATCTTTTTAGGCCAATCCAAAAAGGATGAATGACCACAATTCATCTACGATCGATGCATTAAACAGTTTTGAAGAAGGTCTTAATACAGGTCTGGTCTCAACTGAAATAAGAAGAATTTTTGTAAGTTTTGGTAATATACATTCAATATAGTTGATATTAAATACATTACAAAATGTATTTGCTAATTTTTTTAACGGGAAAAATTATTAACTCTCGATTATGCCAAAGATATACTTTTTTGAGTTAATCAAGATAAAGTGTTGACTTCTTGCAATATGGAATCAATTAATGCTGCGATATTTATATTCAAATACGGAAGAAAAACAAACAAAAAAATATCTTTGTTCGAGTACCATCCAGTAGGCTCATTTTAAGTACAATCACATCAATTAATTTTGAATGTTGTTTGAACACGCATAAAGTTCATCATTCGGTAGTATTTAAATTAGATTTTCTTTCTTTAAACAATCGTTATGTCATAATTTTTAAAAAGTGTACAATAATAGAGTGATGTCATCATTAAGCCGACCGAAAAGTGAAATAAAATTAGCCGCTGACATAACTCAGAAAGAAAATTTTCTTTAATTAACTGTCGGTTTTAAGCGCTATGACTTAACGGAACTTATAGCTAGATTTCTGATTCTGAATAATTTGTAACAAATGAGAATGAAGAATTATCGTTTGTTTCTAACTAGAACGGATAAATTGTTTGTTATCCTGAAAGACGTATTTTTTAATGCTTTTAAAGGTGGTTATTTTTCACCTAGATATTTAAACTAAATACTTATTTTAAGATAAAGAAAAAAATATAAGTGCCTTTTTGTTTTTTAAACTTCAATAAATTATAAAAAATTAAAATGTGCTGAAAAAGGAATTTATTATCAGCAGTTTTTCAGAAATATGGTTAATTTTCGAATCAATCGTTATTCGACTAGGCATTTTTCGTTTGTCATATCGATGGGCCAGACTTCGATTTTATCTTCGCAAAACTTTGCCACAGGTGATATAGAAAAAGCCTTAATGTTAATTTAAACTCTTCATTAATGTGGACACTATTTGAATTTTCTTTTATTAAAAAAATATCGAATATAAAGGTTTTCAATTTCACACCCCAGAGCCACAATTTCGGCATTCTAGTCGCCCTGCTAGTTACTTGGAATTCCAACAACTTCTCTTCCTTTTGAGCTTTTTAATCAATTTATCGATCAAGATCTGTGACTACAGTTTTGGGCCTTTGTTTCCTACTATGGATAATACGGCTTAGAGATGAGTGATGTCCATCTCCTTCGTGAATTGAAGAAATAGCCAAGATGCCAAAATAAAACTTCCAAACAAATGAGAGCTTTAAAGAAATTCTTAGATTCCTTTTACATTATTGGAAACCATCTTTTTCAAAGATGGTATAGGAACCCGGTTTTACCGATATGGCAAAGGTATTAATTTTCACGCTGATTAAGGAGAAAAGTAACTCTGATATACATAACTTTTAATGGTAAATTCATTTTACTTTCTCTTTTCTTTTTTTTAATACATCGAAGTTATAAAAAAACTGCTAGTTAAGTTCATATTACAAAAATATCTTTTTCAACAATTGAGTATCATATTATAATGTGATAAAAATTATTATGGAGATAGTTAATGTGACTTGCAGTCACTTTATTGAAGCTATTTCGTGTTTATCTAATATTAAACAGCTGTGATCTTCTGCATTTCCTTCTACAAAAAAACTGAAAATTGCAATGACTTTATAACATGAATTGAGCTTCGAAACCAGAGGGATGCAAATTTATCACCTAATTCCATAAATAATTCATCTTGCATATTTAAATCTAACAGTGCTTTTTAAATCTGTTGAGCACTAAACTTCCAGCTGCTGTAGAAATTTGGGGGATGAAAGTGTTGGCAGAACTATCATTCTCCTTGTTTGACCACTTATTAAAATTACTAAGTTTTCCCTAAAAAAATATATTTGTGAATTCAAAAAAGACTTCAATGAAGTTAAACTAGACTGAAATGTACGTGACAAACGATAGATTCCGAAATTAAATTTCCAGGGCCATTCGAATTTTATTTCCTGGACATAAATTGAGCATTTACATCGAATTGCCGTAAGTTACCTTACTCTGCCTTTCATAATCCTTGCTATTTTATTTTTCTCTCTTAGTGTTAAAATTTTATGTATTCCATTTAAGTTTTTTATTAACTTATTATTAATTGTTATTATTATTTCCTTTCAAGTAAATTTTTTTTATCTTCAAACAAATGTATTAAAATTGATGGATCTTAATGCTAAAATGTGAGCCAAAACACGAAATCGATAATGCTTCTTTTCCCTTTAATTTTTGAAAAAAGACCCGTTTCGGATTTAATAAAAAGCGACAGGAGGCTTTTAACTTTTTATATGTTTGTTTGTCCTTTTAGTAAATCTAAAATATCGAATCTTGTATACTTAAAAACTTTAAAAAATGTTTATTTGCTGCCTAAGAAAAGTAATGGTAAATAGTGATACGTATAATTTCTTTAGAAATAATAATTATTACCATCATGAAGAATTTTTAAAGGCAAAATTGATACTTTCTATATAGAATTCATGAATTTTTTCCTTATTTTAATGTTGTTTCTTTTACGCTGTATTTGCGGTTGTAATCGCCACTTACTGCTGTGTGCTTAAATTAGAATTCTTAACAGCATTCAGAGTCCCAACTTTCGAATCTCTATATAACTTTTACTTAATACAAAATTATTTAATTACCAATAATCTACAAAAAAATATTACAATTTAACAGGTTTTAATTATTATTTTAGTTTCAAGGAGCAAGATGATTTATTTTATAATTATTTTAAAAAACGATATAAGATTTATTTTTTGCAATCTAAAAGTATCTATCAAGACTATTTTTTCTACCTTTTAATTGTATAACTGTATTTATTTGAGAGTATTTTATAAATCATGCATATTTTCTTTAATTAAACAGCGTGATAGTATTAAATATTTAGTCTCAAAATACCTAAGAAAAATTTTTATACAAAAAAATTACCCATGTAAGTGTTTATATGCTGATCCTCTTCTTTTCCCTGACTATTATTTCCTTGCAAACAAATATGACCCATTTTTGAGTTTAATTAATATAATTTCAACTACTCTCCATTTTTTTACAATATAAAATTAATTTTAAACCTTTCATGGATTGAGTTCAATGTAGAGTACACAAATGACTGAAATGGTTTCTTCTTCATAAAACATTGTAAGCTAATTTAGACTCATCTTATGACATAGTTACGCTTTAAGTTGATGATCAATTATGCTGTTTTAAGTTTTTGTTTCAGTGCGTTATGTTTTAGAGTCTGATCGTTCTTGGTGTGAATTATCATAATTGCCACACAAGTATCTTTCTTAAAAAAATAGGTAAACGGAACCAGACAGCGCGGAGTTTATTGAATAGCTACTACAAAAACGATTCTTTCTTTTCAGTTCCAGTTAATCGAACATCGAAAACAGAGCCTAACGATTCATATGTGGGAGAGGAAGCATTATGTTATGCTCGGAATGATTCTAGGCAGGTGGTAACGCGACTTTGATGCTAACATTCGATGAAGTTTCCGCTTCATTGAAATAAACCCTTTTTTTTTCATGGCCATCATCCTTTGCTATTAATGATTTTCCATCTCTGCCTGGTTGGAAGATTGTTTGTTACATAAGTATGATTTTTTTTCTAGAAGAGCATGGAGTTTGGAAAATTCTGATTACTTCTTAAGTGAAAACTCACGAAAAAAAGTTTGAAAAATCATTGAACAAACATTTGTGCTATCCAATTATTTTCCGAAATTCTTCTGTAGCATATATGGGGCCATTAATTCAGGGGAATATTAACAATTGGAGAATCGGTCACTAAAAAATCGATCACTAAAGATGGCTAATTATAACTATATATGCAATTCAATATTTTCAAAAAAACACAGCATTGTCTATTTTATTATCTATTTTGCATTTATAATAAATAATTTTTTGTACTTTAATCTGAAATTCCTAACCATTCTTTCAATTTTGTAGAAAAAATACTCATTTTTCTCTGATCTAGTTAAATTTTAGATATATTTTATTTTTAAACTAAAAATTCCATAAATCACAATATTCACTATCCCACAATACAAATTATGTAAATATCCTTATCCTTAAAAAGTTTTAAAATTAACATTTTTTACATCTGTTGCTTCATTTTTTTTAGTTTCTTGTATGCGAAGTACACAGCAAATATAAACGTCAAAAACTTCGAACAAGATTTTATGGATCTTCACATTTAGACAACCGAGAAACAGAATAGTGGAAAATACCTGTCTGTTTGGGACAAAGATAGCAAAGAATTCTCTTTGAGCTAGATGGATGAAATTTGGTTCACTGTTATTACTCTAAATTTAAAGATTTCTATCGAATTTTAAACAAATTCCGTTCGAAGGAAATCTGTCTATACGGATATTAAAATATAAGTTTAAAAAAACTGCAAAATGAAGAGAGCTGAATGGATAAATACAGTACACAAATTTAACAACATCTATAGTGTTGATAATTATTAAAGTTTGTGTCAAATGCAATAAGAAGTTAGCTGTATGTCGATCTGTACTTTCAGAAGAATATAAGTTTGATAACTCAAAAAACGCAAAGACTGAAATGTAGGTTATTTTGTGATTATAAGTACAATACTTTGCCCTTTTCGGTTCAATCTGTGTGGAAAAAAGCGTCCCAAACACAAATTCGATATTCGGATACTGTCAATTACATTCCAAGAATTAATCTTAAATAAACTCCCAAAGATAGATTCAGCATAAATGCTAAATCTACGTCGAAAATTAAAATCTCGTTAGTATTGTACGCCATTACCATGCAAGGTGTTCTCTGGTATTGGACCTTCATTAAAGAGTGCGCCAGAAATTTTTAGAAAGACCATTCCTTCTGGTTTTATTAATTTTA
This sequence comes from Argiope argentata, assembly GCA_026289955.1. NCBI lineage: Eukaryota > Metazoa > Arthropoda > Arachnida > Araneae > Araneidae > Argiope > Argiope argentata. Next base: position 3,049,090 of record JAOUZG010025578.1, read on the forward strand.
TTATTATTTTTAAGCTTCTTTTACTATTATACTTTTTTATTGTTTCAACTTTTTCTTCATGTGCGTCTTATTATGAAAATATAATTGTTTATATTTCAGGTATTTTATATTTTACATGGCAAGTGTTTGATAACCATTGATTGATTCAAATAATTACAATCTTTTTTCTACTTTTGGATATAATCAAAAGCATATTTCATTTCTAAAAAAATGATAAATTTACGTATTTCAAAGATTAAAATAATTCTATCATTTATTCTTCCTTAGTCTGTCCTCATTAGCAAAATCTTCAATTTTGTATTTTATAAATCAATATTTTAATTTATATTAAAACGTGATATATGAAAAAAGGGGGGAAATTAATCTTTCTAAAATCTCAAGTTTGAAGATAATCTTTCTGGCTAGTGTTTTTTAATCATCGAGCTTACTCTTCTATCTTTGGACGAACTGCAAATCGCTTTAAGGTTCTTAAAGCGATTTGCTACCCAGTGTACCATGTTTTTGTGACATAATTTTCGAGTGAAAATGTAAAGGCAAATGCTTGATGAAATTGTAAACAAATGAGAAACAAAAGTTTGGGAAAATAAAAGCTTTAAAAAGGGAAAGTTCCAATTAATAGGTTTTGTAAAAAGGGAACAATTTTAAAATATATGAAAACTTAGCCCTTGTCTGCTATGCGAAAAACAGACTTTTTTCGTCTCATTTTAGATGCAGCAAGTTTCACACGTGGGAATTTTTTCAATAATCACTTTAAAAAATTACGTTCAGTGTACCCAATCCTTTCTATATATTTACAACTCTTCTTTACATCATTGATAGGATACGAAATAAACATTCTCATTGTATTGGATATAAGAATTTACGCTTGTTTCCACCGGAATTACCAGATTTAATTTCCTTTGATTTTCTCTTATAACAGTATTGAAAGGAAGTTTCACATTGAATCTCAGTTATTCAAAATATAATTTAATTGCTCGTGCTCACTTTTATCGACACCTTCGACTTATATATTTAGTCACTGTACAATGCATGCGAATGTATCTTGAAATAAATTGTAGTCATGTGCAGAGCTATTTATGCAAAGTCTATGTCATATTAATATATGACATGGTTTTTCAAATTAAAAATCATTTCATGCGTGGGTTTGACATAATATTTATCTTTTACATTAAATTTCATTTTTTATATATATAGGCTTTTTAGACTAGTGTTAAGTATTCAGAGTGAGAATTCTAATTTGACACAAGTGGTTTGGGAAGATCTGAAAATCTTGTGTCTAAAAAGTATCTTCGTTATATGCAAAACTCCAAAGTGTACCTAACCTTTTAAGTCTATGTATGCATCAGCATTTAGTTCAATTACTGAGCAATATATATAGTATAATATGCTAACATTTAAACAATAAGTAGCATTAATAAAATAATTATATAACTACAATCGGCTTCTCCGCTCCTCTTCGGAAGTATTCGTAAAAATACTGAAAATTCCGAATACCTCCACATCACTAGCGGGAATTAGGTTTGAGTCCTAAAAGCCATCACTATCCACGGTACCTCTCACTCCTCTTCCGAAGGAGGTACATTCCGTCATTGGTAGAGATTAATCATCCCCACACTGTGCCTATAATTTCCAGAGCGGCAGTAATCTACAATTATGCCCTAAACCTCTTATCATCATTTTTGAGGTGCCCTTACCGGGAGGATTAATCTATAAGTAAAAAAGAAGCAATGGAAAAGGAGGTATATGTGCATTCAGCATCTCTTGGTTGTAACGACGAAACAAAATAGAAATGCTTTTCATAACCAAATGTTATATGGAAGCAACCTGGGGACTTTTACCCTGATGTGTTACATCGAATATCTGAAAATCATGTTGCCGGAAGACTGTCGTAATGTACATAATTTGTTATATTATAAGCGTGTATATCTTTTCTTTGAGTGAAGGAATCTTTCTACCTTCTTGAATCTTTTTCGTGAGATTGTTGATTTTATTAAAAATGGCGGAGTTAGTCAGCTGACACAGTGCTTCCGAAAATTATGATATGAAGTTTCCGTTATTTCAAAACTGTACGGATTGAACTTGTGCACATTTGAAAGCACTTTTTCTTTTCCAATCGTAGCTGAAAATAAACAAATAAAAATACATCTTTAGAGTATAATGTTCCATATAGCTGTTATTATATGCTTTCATAAAAGTGAATGCGGTCAATATTTGAAATTTTTAATTCACTCGGTTCAGAAATATAATACTATGTTTTCACTTCTTTTAAAGTCAACAAAAAAATTTCAAATAAAACTTTTCCCAATAGACTCATGAGAAATGAAACATAGAATTTTTTTTCTTTTCTTTTTTTTAAATTCCGTTGATGTAATCTACAATTCATGGGAACTTTCCGATCGCCATAGTTATTAACTTTCAAGGATCGTTTGCATTCACAAGTTTACTGAAAAAGAAAACTTCTTATGCAAATTACGAGTTCATAAACCCGAACAAAAGGATGGAATAACTGTTCCGCAAACATTGAACAAAATGGAAGGTGTTTTTAATGATGCTCTTCTCTCAAGAAACCACTGGACCGAAACACACCGGGAACCATTAAAGGAAGATGCTTTCCGTAAACTTTTTCGCGAACTAAGGGTAAACGAACACCATGAAAGGTCGCATCGATTCCATTGATTTCCGCTTCGTTAATGCCGTATAGACAACGGGTAAAGATATAAACCAACAGCAACAATTCCTTTTTTTTCGTTGGGAGATTTTTCATCAGATTTCGTCGAGATAGTGCTGATAATGCATATCTTAAGTCATCTTCAGATCGGATTAGAGATTAAATTTCCATATAAATGCCTTTAAACAAATGAAATGCTGATTTATGATGATTTCCATCCTAATTTAAATAATCCGAGGCATTTTCATTTCCGTTATTATATATGGCTTCTAAAATCTCATAATGGGTCACTACAAATGCTCAAAGAGGGTTGCCAATTTTAAATTATTGCATTTGAATCGTAGAGCAAGCATAATATTAGCAAATCTGTAATCACTCGGTTTTTCTTTTGTCGTTTATCTGGCATTTATATATACAAAAGAAACTCTTTTTTTAAAAAAAAAGTTTGAATTAAATAAAGTATTTAAAATTTTTCTCAAAAAAATATGAAACATGAAAAGTTAAATATAATCAATCAAAATTCTTGGGATAAAAATAAAATGATTTTTAGAAAATCCAAATTCAGAATTTATAAAGCATTCTTTAATAGCACATAAAAATTAGTAACACTTCTTTGACTATTTCAAATAAGCTCCAATTTTTCGCAATTATAATTCCCACCTTAATTATTTTAGTACTCAGATATAAATTTTAATTTTTGGCTATAAATTTCTTGGTTTGATTTTTAAATCTTAAATTGTGGTTGGTTTATTTATTGTATTTTCTATTTGCACAAGAATCATTCGTGCTCAATGGTATTATCAAATTAAAATATAACTAAAATATATTGAAAATTTTCCATACATTTAATAATAATACATAAACGACAATTTTAAATAAATACTTAATAGGTTACTTTTTAGTTTTGTATATATTTATGAAACACTAGCTGAATTTGTCCACCAGTTTGTTTGCCTAGAATATTAACTTTATTTACTTTCAATAATATCTGTTATGCCTAGCTTATTCAGATATATATAGTCCATGCAGCTTACTACACGAAAATATTTTACATGATTACTACACGATAATATTTTTAAGCATCAAAAAGGTACAGATCGTAATATTTTAATATTTTTATATCTCTTTTGTTTATTGCGTACAATGACCATCCTAAATGAATTCAATTTTTTAATATCATGAGGCTATTAAATCATAGCTGTCAGGCTCATCCATCTTTTAGTCTTCTCGGCACTGTATCTGGTGCTTACGTATTACATCGTCTTCGCCAACGGTTTAGTAACTCATTGGCGATGGATTTAAATTTGGCGATAAAGGTCAACATATTACACCATTGCCGGAGTGCCATAATTGTTGGTTTAGCAACTCATTGGCAACGACTTCAAATTTGGACACAAAGTTGGACGGTCTAATACATAAATACCCTGTATCTTCACATTCAAATATTAACATAAGCTACTATATATATTAAACAAAATTCTTCGCCTTTTACTTCCAAGAGTATTTCAAATATGTGATTAAAAATATTCAATAAAACCCTGAAAGATATTTTTAACTTCTTAATAATAATAAAATCTATTAATGAAAATTAGACAAATCTTTTTTTAAAAAAAGTTAGAAAATCTATGAAATTTTGTAAGACAATTGAATTGACATCTTTATAAAAAAAATTAATACGCCTTTTAAGTAGAGTAGAAATTAGTTTCGCGCCATAATGATATCGAAAATTACAACAGAAAATGTTAAAATCTCAATTAATTTATAATTAATTAAAATTTTGATTGAAATTCAAGACATTCATAGAGTTGTGCACTTCTTTACTCTCCACAGTATACATGTGTCCAATTCAATAGCTCAAAGTAAATTAAATATTAGTCTTGTAAAGTGTCATAAAACTCTTATATTATTAATACAGATAAGTAATGGTCCATAAGTAATGGTAAGTTCATAGTACTTTTATTTCATTAATACAAATACGCAAGGATACATAAAAGAGTGTTAGAAAATTTCACGTGTATGAAAATGACATGTAGAATTTTTGATATAAGTCTTAAAAATGTCTCTTCAATTTTTCATAGTCAATGTCTTTAGTACCAAAGGAATGTGAGGTGAAGATAGGAAAAAAATTTTATACGATTGTTGACTTTTGAGTTAAAACTACCAAAAGATGATAATGCATATTTAAAAAGCCAATTTGTCAAAATCTGAACAAAAGAAATCTGATTAAAGAAAGAATCTATAAAATTGATTTTATATAAATAGCAAATTATTTTTCAGTATGCGCCAACTTGCATGACATAAAAATTTATATATTTATTTTTAAAAACGTTGTCCTAATTATAGTTTCTTGAAATCTGCTGTACTCACAACGCCTGTGATCTTTTCAAAAAGAAAAAATATACCTGATACTATTTACTTTCAAAATGCATAAAAAGGACAATATGAAGAATGCCTAACAAGTATTATTTAAAAGAATGGAGATCATGAATGAAAAAGAAAGAAAGAAAAACAGATATGAACTTATCTTGGTCGTGCCTATCCTTCAAAAATGATCTATTTTTAAATTAGATTAGTTACAGTTATGCTTTCCACTGTAAAAAGAGGACAAATTTGCCAAAGTGTGTGTGGTCTCTCCTTTTTCCCGATGTCTATTATTACTATTGTGAATCCTGACATCTTTTTTGACTTTCTTTTTCTTTGTCAATCAAATATATCATTCATTGCAAAAAGTTGATTCACGTTTTTCAGTTTTTAAGATGTATTATTCTTATTATTCATTTTTCTGAGCACAGTTTCGTAACAGTGTAATTGATGTCACTTTTTTTATTCAAGTAGAAAAATCGTGCTTTTTTTATTTATAATTTGGGAGGCTCTTCTTTTCTGTTTTTATGATTTTGTATGATATGAAATATTTCATGTGTGACAGGTTTTCTATTTTGGGAAATAATCGCTGGTATCATATGTAAAGAATGCTGTTTTCTCATAAGCGTTTCTATTACCACATTATACATTTTTGGATAGAAAAATTATAGTTTGTTTTGTAAAGATATTTTTGTTATATTTTCATATACATTAAAAAATGATGTTATTTAAAGATATTTTTATTTTATCATTCACAACCATGTTTTTAAACACGCTTTACCATTCCCGTTATTCAATTTCTAAAAAATGGAAGAAAACAAAAAAGAAAATTTAAATTGTTAATTATTTTTAAAAATATAGTTTATAATTGGCCGCAAAATATAGTTTATAAATTGGATAGAGGTATGTAATAGATATTTTATTAATATTTTTTTACATTCTGCGATGCATTCTGCAATGTATCTTCTAGTGAAGTAAAGTTAACATCGAGCTTTTAGTTTTGTAACAAGTGTTTAAAAAATGTTACCAAATAATTGCGATGATACAAATGTACAAAATAACAAGTGGCACTTCAATTCGTACTGTTTGTGGTGCTTCAATCCATGGTACAAAACAAGTCTCGGTAACAACATCTGCTTCTAGATTATAGAACAAATAAAAGGTCTATTTTAAGATTAAAAAAGAGTAAACAATTTTTTAAAAAAGAGTAAAACAATTAAAAATGGAATTTAATAAGAAATTAAAATATATTTTTTTAACTTAAAGACTTGAGATTTAAAAAATTTACAATATTATAATAAATAAATAAATATTCTTGGTCTTGATTGTTCTAGTATTCGTATAAATTAATAGGAAAATTAATTAGCTTAAAAACTCGGAAGTACAAATAAAATTATAAAATCTTTAAAGATGCAAACAAGGTATCTTACAACATTTAAAAGACATCACATGTTTATTTTTTATTTTCATGCAATAATTTTTTCTCAAACCAGATCAGGTATTTCATAAGAATACTTTTAATTGGAATGCAGCCACTTTTCAATAAGGTGCTAAGTATGGCAACTTTTGAGTTTCGGCAATAACATTTTCATATTTAAAAAAAAAACTCTTAAACTAGGATATTGTTTCTATACGGCTGAAATTCCTTTCTTTCTTTCTTTTTTTTCGCTTACTGTACTAATTGTAAAGTCTATCAGTTCTTTTCTCATGTTTTCTTTAAAAAGTGTGACGAATCACTCCAGTTAGAAGTTTCATTGCATCTGGATTCTCTGAAATCATTTTCAACATGGATTTCAAAAAAAGGGAAAGTTTACAGTAGTCAGAAGTATGCAAACTTTTAATTTAGTGATATATCTTATACAAATGAAATATCTAAAACGTTATTTTATTTATCAGTTAACTTATTAATCTATACTACTATTATAAATATGAAAGTTTGGATGGATGGATGATGTTACTCAATTACGCTCGAAAAGCTGAATGAAATGGGATGAAATTTAGTACATAGATAGATTATAGTCTAGAGTAGGTCATAGGCTACTATTTAATCCAATTAATTGAGTGGTAAGTTTTTTTTCTAATTAAAAACTAACTTTCCCGCCAAATGAGTAAGACTTCAGTTTGTTTGTTTTTTTCCCTAATGAGTCTTAACATGTTTTTGATCGGTTATTTCAAACGATTCTATTTATTTTCCTAGAGTTTGTCAAGTTTAAAATTAAACATTATTAATTAATGATTTTTCGGGTTCATTTTGAAGTACTTTTGAAATAAAATAAAACATAATAAAGGAAAGTAAAAATTTCTAATTTATATTGCGTTTCCCCAACTGGCGAATAAAATTCACGCATTTGTATTGTTTCAATTGGCTTTGAAAATTCACGCATGCGCAGTATATTGTAATTGCTGACAAATTTATTTTCATTTTTATTAAAAATTTTAAAATTATGTGTATAATACTGTTGTAGTTATCACAATCTTGACTGATAAATAAAATACACTTGACTTGATTTTAAAGAAATACGAACTTGATTTGCTATTTTGCTTTATTTCAGGTACACATTGTAAATAAATTATTTTTGATTAGTTGTTTCAAAAGTCGTGGATAAAATCTAGTTTATAAATACTTTTCTTAGCAACAACCGCTACCATCTTAAAAGAGCTATAACGAGCAATTGATGAAAATGGGACTAATAAACGCTCATTTGATGCACAGTATAATCCATCATACAATTTCGTTTTTGTATCGCCCATGCATTTGTAGAAGGACATAACATCTCAGTTTTAGGTAACATGCCATTTATATAATAGTTATAAAAGGTTTTTTTTTTGTTATTCAGTATTACCCTCTAACTGCTTATTTTTTTAATTGCTGTTTAGGTACAATGTTTACAAACAAGTTTAGATATTTTTAAAACCCCGTTTCTTTGAGATGTTATTCTAGTGCCCGACAATAGTTTAGAGTTTGGATATTTATGATCGCCATATTAAAACTAAATATTAGCTTCTTTAAATCTAATCTTCAATTAAAAAGAAATTTGTGGCTAAGCTTTGGTATACAGTCATTTAGCGTCTTGTGAGATTGGCTTTTCCTACCGTTATGCTATTGCTGTCGTTCGAGCCGCATTTGGTCATTTCACTATAAACTATTTTTTGGCGAAAATGACTGTATATCAAAGCTGTTCCAAATTTGTTTACGAAAATTTCATATTAAATATAACAAAATATTTATTTTAATCTATTGCCGAAAAAAATGAGCGTATCCAAAACACAATCGCAGCTTGTAAAAGAAAACGCATTTTGTATTGCAGTCACAGTTAAGAAATACGTTTTTGAAAATAATAATAATAGAATTAACAATGTAAAATTAATTAAAATAAAAAAAAGTTATAGCCAAACAAACTGTGAATGGGTAAATAAAGATTTTTCAATTATGGTTTTTTTGCCAATCCGCCACAATGGTATTGTATAATCCATAATAATATATCGTATGATATAAATATATAATAATAATAAATAAACCCCATAGTTCGGGATGAATATATAGTGAAATATATTGATCGGCTGAAAATATATTGACTTCCGACTCAAGTGATAAACAGTTTGAAATGTTTGTTGTCATGAAATTGACCCCATTGATAATATGAATGCATTTCATACATAAGCTTCCAAAAGATGATATAAGTTAAACTTTACATTGGTTGATTTTATTTTTTAATACTTTTGTAATATTTGTTCTCCTCTTTAACAATTTATCTAAGAAAAACTTCAAATATTAAAATTCTAAATATCTGTTGTACTTCATTGGTTAAAGTAATTGCGTCACAAAAAACTTTAAAATATCCAGTGCGGAATATTGAATCATTATCAAATCATTTTTACATTATTTTGCATAATCATCCTTGGAATATTGTGAAAAACAATTTACGTTTCAGAGAAACGTGCTTGTAAACTGTCTCCTGGATCTCAATTCTATTATAAACCTATTTGTGTCAGAGATATTATATTTATATTTGTTCCGAATTAAGTAGTCCATAGAAAATATTCTTTAAGTGGTACGTATCGTGCAAAGTGTAAAATGAAAAATAAGCTAAATATAATGCCATTATAGTTTACTTCTATTTTCATACACTTAAAGCAAGCAGTGGAAAAACGTGATTATCGAGATGGCTGACAGAGAATATCTGTGTAAACAGATTTATGAGAGCTTCAAAACACGGCAAGGCGATACGCGTCGTGAATTTCGGAAAAAACACCGCTTGCTCTTTTATCAAATGTAAATATGAATTAATATGCTTTTTAATGATGTTTTGTATGAACTTATATTAGTAGAAAATATTATTCCCTTTTTAAAAGTTATACTCATATTAATCTCTATCTATTTGATTCTTTTTCTTGTTATGCTAACAAGCAAACTGACAATGCTCGTTTTTAAACATTCTTATATATCCCAACATAATGAAACTAAACATTATATGTTGTTAAAAATAAGTGTGCCTGTTAATTATGTTACCGGTTGTTTTCCATTAATGTCAACAAAAATGTATTAAAATTTATCTTTTTCAGCGATATTTCCACAGCTCTTATCCATGTACTATATATACTTTGTTTCTATTATTTTTTTTATTTCTATTCTCTTTGTCTCATTCCTTTTTCTTATCACAATCCTGCTTAGTAAAACAATGTCGAAAGGAATTTATGAAGGAATATATCAAAAAGAAAAATATTATTATTATAAATCAACTGTAATGTATTTATACATTATTATATTATATTATATTATTATTATATTATGTATACTATTATTATAATTTAATAATAATTATAATATTATGAAAGTAATAAACAGTTTTAAATAAATATGTCCCTTCAGGACATCAAAAAATATTTTGAATCATTTGAAAAAATAAATTTTGAAAGATTAGTTTTAAAATAACGCTATTAAAAATTTAAATCGTTTAAAAAAACAAATCTTTTTATAAATATTAACTTTTTATATATTTCTTGTAAGCAAACACAACTAGGAAAATATTTTGAACAATCTGAATATGTTTTTAAAAAAAAGAATTCTGCAGGAATTCTGGCCTCGATAAAAGGAAATATTTTAGATAATATGTTTAGAAAAATGGCAATTAAATATCTTGTAATCTGAAATCTAACACAATGATTACGATAGTAGCGACAATTACATAGTTTTTAAAATGATGTAGAATTTTTTTTTAATTGTGATAATCGAAATGTAGTTACATCACTTGAAGACTTGTTTTACAGTGAAATTTAATTGCCTGAAACAAAATGGAGAAATTAAGTCGAAAGCTTCATTTATCTCTTGAATTTTCATTTAATGGATGATTAAAATAGCTTCAATAACTAGAATTTATTTAGGTTAATTAAAAGTCAAAGCTCAAAATTGTAAAAAAAGAAATTATTTTATTTTTTATTTTTTTTTGTTTATTTTTTAATTGTTAAATTTATTTGTATCTTGTATCCTCAGGTATCAAAATCGTACAATTTTTATAACTTCGTCATTTATTCAAAGGCAATGTATTCAATAAAATTAAAACTAATTCAATTAAAAAAATTTCAATGCGTTATATTCGAATAATACTGCTTATTTAAGTTTCATTATAGTGTGACGAAAGTTTCATAAGCCAGATAACATCTTCTGGATACGAGTGCTTATATGTTACTCGACTACGAACTCTAACGTTGCGAGTTCTGTCCTCGGTCCAATAGGCTCTCTACAACTATTCATCTACAATGGTGACCCGAGCGTGTTGTTAAAGTCTAGATGCAGTCTTTTTTATCAACAATACTTTGATATTTATCGAAATTATCTTCTAAATTAGTAAAAATGTTTTAATTACATTACCTAGAGTTTCATCAATGAAAATTATTTGCTGCTATTTATTAATCATTAGCCACATTTGACGATCAGCTGGTTCAATTGGGATATTGATTCTATTTAATTTAAATTAAATCTGTTAAATTTAGCTTCATATCCATGATTCCATCAAATGATCGGATATTGAAGTTGTGCTATTTTAAGCGCATCACATTTGATTAGCACATGGTGTGTAGGAACATTTCAAATGGAGACCAGTACCATGACATCGTAGCATTATTAGAAAAACACATATATAGTCAATCTATTTCGTAATTTTGTATTGTACTTCACTTTTTTATACCTTTTGTACACTATAAAAACATTAATCCATATTTTTCTTCTTTAGCTTTCAACAATGGAAGAAAACCACATGATCAAATATTTGATATTACAATGAAAAGGATTTGTATCACAGGATTGCAGAATTTCAGGAATAAAAATATTTTTTTAAAAAAATACTAAAATTAAGGAATAATTTATTGTTAAATTTAATAGTTAAATTATTGACTGTTAACAATTTAATTAAACTGTTAAATTGTTATAGCTTTTAATTTTTATAATTTAAAAGACAAATCTTAAATATTTTAAAAATAAAGTTTATTTTTGTGCTATTACATTTTTGGAAAATCTCTCTGAAAAATTCAGAAAACAGCTTAATTTTGGATTAATTAAAATATTTTTTTAGAGTTTCGAAGTGTCCGATTACATCCTCAAGTTAAACATATGCCATATTTCGTAGCCGTAGGTCAGAAGGTCTCAACTGTAGACCCACAAACAAACATTTTTTCAACTTTATTTACAAAGGTATAGGTATATTATTTGTTTATATTCTGAACCTCTATTAATAATAAAGAAGCATATGTGTTGCGAGAATTACAGGTCTAACCTCTAAGTTCAAATTTGATGCATATCTACTTTTTAAAATATAAAATCCAGAGTGATTTTTTAAATTTTTAAATTAATTAAAAATTAATTAGACTTCTGGCTTTTTAGCGCAATAACTTTCGAAATTTGTATTACACAAAACTTAATTTTATAATGTTCAGAAATTTTTTTTAAAAAGTTACCTTTTTAGTGATACTAATTTGTCTGAATTTTTGTTGAGCTCTGATAATTTTTTTATAATATCTTTGTCTAATTTCTAACAATGTACATTATTTTCCTGAAATTCAAACCGTTTCATTGTTCCATGAAATATTAATCATTTAATTTTCCTTCAGTATTGGAAGTTAAGGAAGAAGGATTCTTCCTTAGTTTTTATATGTGCGTATTTACAGGATAAATGAATAAATAAATAAACAATATACGATATCTTGAAATTTAGAAGATAGATGAAACGGAGACTTGTGTTTTTTAATAGAATTATGCAGTTATTGGACTATCTGCATTAAAAATATTCTTGTATGCAAGAAACAGAACTTAAACAACGTAAAAAATAACAAATTTTAATATAAAAAGACTTAAGTATCAAACAGTTTGGCGAAATCATGGATTAAAAGCTTTTTCTGAGTGATTAAACCAAAAACAAATATTACCAATATTCCTGGTGAAACAACTGATCACCTGAAGCGACTAGAATTAGAATAAAGATAAAATAAAAGATTAAAATGGAATCTGCTATGCATATTTCAATGTATCATATCAGAACATCATTTCTTGAACGGCCAAGCACCACGGGCTCGTGCAAGTTATATTATATTTTTATTCATTTTAATCGTTTCATTGAATGAGTCACTTTAGTATTGCCAAACGAGCAAAAAAACTTTGTCTCGCATTCATTGTTTAAAAAAATATCCCATTTCCTTTTTCTTTCATTTCGTATAATCATTCAAAATGACATTTTTCTAGGTTTTATTTGCTGTAGTCATTAACTTATTTTTTAAAATCAGAGCTTTTGTAAATGTGTTGGCAACGCGTAATTAAAAACGGATTTTTTGAGATGCTCGTGCAGATAATAAAATTTCAACTGTTCGCTTGCGGATTTTTGTTGATGCCAGAAAACCTCATTCCTTAAACAATATGTTCTGACATGATACAAATTCTAAAATTATAGAACCTTTATTACAAACTCACTTTTAGTTCAAATTTTCCTTCATTCGCATTTTTCGATAATCGCCATTTTCAGTATGGTGCTATTCAACTTTAAATTAACCAAATTCCACAGCAGAGTATGCCCATCGCCGAGTCAAATCCGCTTCGCATCTTCTCACCGACATCAAGACTCGTTTTATCCCCCGAGTCATTCAGAACAGTGGGTCAATGACATGCTCATTAAAATTTTACATCCAACTCTTGTGTCACAAACGCATCATTAATATTACTCCAACATGATCGGGATGTTGCGATTCCTTGCGTCATGCTACATTCGTTTCTTCTGAGGTTTTAAGAAGAAAAAAATGCATTCCCACTTAGTGTTTTTTCCATGATGAGATAAATATCATTTGTACGTAGTACTTATTGAATAAAAACGTGTGTAATTTCGAGAGCGGGAAAAACTCCCTTTGGACGATTTGATTTAACAAGACGTGAAAAAAATGATTAACTTGAAATGTGTATTTTTTACGTTGTATAATATGACACGATTAATGGGTTTTAGATGTTGAGGCCTTAAGGAGTTTTAAATTTCTGCTCATTTTCTTTGAATAACATTAAAAATGCTATATATAGCAAAACATGAATGTAGAACGGTTGTAAATTTCTTCTTTATTATCTCTCTCAAAAGGTTATTTAAATGTATTTTTTTCTCTGTCATGTTCAAGTATAATTGTATAAAGATGCAGTATTTTCTAAATGCTGATAAAACAGTGTTTTTGTTTTTAAATTGGCCAACTGTAATAAAAATTGGACTTTCAAGATGAAATGTGACGTTTCATTAAAAAGTTTAACAAAGTACATATAAAAGAATTTTATTTCATTTAAACTATTTTTACTTATTAGTCTTTAATTTATAATTCATTTTAGTTGTATTTTTAAATTGATATTTTTTAACTTCAATATCACATTATTCCATTCATATATTATAAAAATTTGATTAAAGTAATTGGTTAAACAAGTTAAGAAAATTAAGTTTTGAAAAATTAAATTAATGTATTGTTATTTATGGGAATCCAAAAATCTATCACAAAGGAAATTGACTGAAAAATCAATTACATAATTGTAAGTTTTGAACCAAGGGATAAAAGTATGTTAAAAATCAAATTAAATAAATGTGTAAACAAACGAATATCATTGTTAAATATAACATTTTAATTCTCTGGTCATTATTTAAAAGGATCGAATCGTATATACTCCGGAATATCATAGTGAGAAAAGAGTCAATTTTCTAACTTTGAGCGTGAAATATTTTCACAGAATTGAATCCTCACTAGAAATTTAAATACTGTATTCATATAACCTATTATTTCTTTTCTCATTTAATTTCTTTTTCAAAGGGTATTAAACTATAAAAATAAATAACCAGATAAAATATGAAACAAATTATATATCCATATCATAGATACAGATGAAGAAACTACTTAAATATTTTATTTAGATGAGAAATGTTAAATACTGATTATTTACAATACAAAGAGTGAAACTGATATTTATAATACAAAGGGATTATTTGCAGATCTTAAAATAGTTTTATATGATTTCATTCTATCGAAAGAAAATTGAAACGCTTTAGGTTTGATCATATCTGGGAACATAATCCAGCTTATTGTAGGAGATTGTAGTAGCTACTTTTGTATTTGAAAAAATATATATAATTTTTTTCTTGCCTTGCTCATTTCTAAACTCAATTTTTTCATTCATATTTTTATATTGTCTTCGACTTCATATTCTTCCTTCTGAGCATGAAAATCCGATTACTACAAGACTTATTTTTTTATATATCTCCACAAATTCAATCAATGCAAACGATCGATCTTTGCATCTTTAATCGAAATTTAGTAGATTTACAAATTTAATACTTTATTTCGAAACTTCAAATTTTCTTTATAAGCATAAATATTACAAATTTGTATCGAAATAACGACGATACATGCTTAGGCATATAATAACACATAAATGTAAGAATATTTAACCCACATTGATAGATTTAAAAATTTCTATATTCGCATACGTGGTGATTTCCAGCCTAGAATCCACATTCTCGAAGGCAAGGCATTGGCATGATTCATCACGTCGACTGTAAAGGAATGCTATGCCTGAAAGTTTAACTCTTTGCGGTCCGATGTCGAGTGCGACTCGACTTCAAGATTGTGCATCATTTTGAAGTTTTATTTAATTATTTTTCAAATTTAATTGTTAAAAACGTCTACATAATGGTTAAGAGATACATTAATTTTTCAAAGAAATTCGACTTAAAAGTATTATGTATATTTGTTTTTCACAGCAATAAACAAATATTTGTATTTGGTGGATAATTTTGCATCGAATTATTTTATGGACTGCAAAGGGTTAAAGTGTTCATTTCTCAGTGATATGCTTCAAACACACCAAAAGGGTTATTATAAAGAAGTTTATAGTTAAACTAAAAATTGTCTTCCTTTCAATCAGAAAATAATTATCAACAGACCTCAAGAATTTAAAGAAAATACATTAATTTGTTACATTTATATGAGGCATGGTTTACTGTATTTTAATGTAAATATCAATTGCAGAAATTGTGGTAATTATTTAAAAATACTCTCGTACATGGAAGAGATGTCGGTTTGGGAAAGAAAACCGGCATCAGAAATAAAACAACTTACCAGAACGAGAGCATTAAACAGCTAATCTTTTTGTTCAATATGATTATATTATTACCTTTTAGCCAATGTTATAAGTAATTTGAGAATTTTCGTGTGCTCTTTTTTGCTTTTAGAGAAGGAGCTTTGCATGATATAAATGAAAATAAATAATAAAAACGTAAAGAAATATTTATAAGTTTAAACAATGAATATTATTTTAATTTTAAAAATTCTATAAATAATAAAATAAACCTTATTATTTAGCAATAAATTTTAAAACAGTTTTTAAAATCGAACTTTTATAAATTTATTAAAAAGTAAATTTTTTAAACTTATTCTGTTTTTTAATTAGACTTCTTAAATTCTATTTCTGAATTTTTATAACTAAGCGCTCAATGTCGGGAATTTCACCATCTCCCCTTATCTGAGATCTTTTGGTCAAGAAACACACTTTTGGAATCGTGTGTATTTGTTTATAACCCGGTACATTGAAATCGGCTTGACCTAAATAGATGAAATTTGATATGTGCTCTTTACACCGAATTTATCGATTTTTTAAAAATTGTAAACAAAATATTTTTCTTATACATTTTGATTTTTTTTTCTTATATACACTTTGAAAGCAAGTGAACATGATAGTAACAACGCATTAAGAAGTTAAATACATAAAATATAGCACACAGTTTTAGCATTTAAAGATTAGACCAATGGAAAATTTAGAACAAAATCTTTCATTAAGTGGTATTAAAAGATTCGTCTGTCTGTATTTGGATGCATTTAAACTCGATAACTCAAAAACACATTGACTTAGGCAAATGAAATTTGGTATCTAATCTTTTTACCAAATAGCAGATTTTATTGTCAAATTTTAGCTTTAATTTTGTGCCTGAAGAATGTTTAAAATAAATTCTTAACTCCCTTCGCTGTGGTACGAAGTGCAAAAAGCTCATGCGCAAGATTCTGAAAATAAAAATCTGAGCTTTCATAGCAATCACGTATTTGATTGAAATCTTCAATTTTTATGAGTAATGAAGAAGGATAATAGCTTTTTATAGAGTTTGTAGAAGAATCTTCCCAACAAAGGATTTGCACACACACACATATTCACAAG